>JAJJMC010016059.1:2279840-2363191 GCA_023531435.1 Papaver californicum
TTTTCTATTTGAAGTTACAGTCAGTTGGTTTAGTTGTATTTAGATAAATGTAGGGGTAAGTGGAGCCAGATTCTTTACCTTATTCGTAGGAAGTTAGATGCAGTTATATAACTTCTCTTCTTTGTATATATTATGCGATAAATGAATGAAAAAGGTAGAGAATTATTTTGTAAAATAAAGTGTTAGTCTTTCTAACAAAGGTCTTGGTGTCCCTTTGATGATATTGGAGGTTCGGCGTCAACCATTTCATATCAATCTATTAACAAAATAAGTAGAAAGAAGGATCAAGTCTCTGTTGTTTGTACTTCTTCATCTTCCCAAAAACCGTCTACAAGATCAGCTACACAAGGATATAACCATGTAAGTCTCACCTTGATTGCCTTGTTACATTGTCTCTCTCCATATGTTATCGGTGTCTTCCCAGGTGATTCAGTTGATAGCCTCATGTTCTGCAGTTGTCCAGTTGGTGGAGTATGGAATATATCCATGTTTCTATCCGGACTGTGTTGCTATGATTTCCAAAGCACAATTAGATTTTAATGTTACTAATGTACAAAAATTACTGTAATAAGGTGTTATTATGGTTACCTCCGACATCAAGTCGTCAACAAAGTAGTACGCCCATGTGTTTCACTTGGACAAAACTTTAATAACTTGAAAAGTCTGGTGCTTCTTATCATTTTCGTGTTCGAGTGACAGCACCTGGAACGCGATTTGACGATGGAGTACATGGTAAAGAACTTCAAATACATGTTGAACCCTCGTTAGCCTGCTCCAAAAGTCATTAATCGTAAGTTTTTTACCGAAATAACAAAAAAGAATAATAATTAGAACTTTTAAAATGCTTTTCTGCCATTTTTGCACAATAATAGAAAGGGAGCATCCATGTTGTAATTTACATCTTGTGTTTTTTTTAAAAAAAATATTGATTTAGAAGAACTAAAAATCAAGGGGGAATTCCTTAATGCCCCCACATTCCTTAATGAGATTTCAATATGGTCCCACTTTTATTAATAATATCAATATGCCCTCATTTTGGCCAAAAATATTTCATAATACCATAAATGTCCTTATGTTTGAATTTCAAAATGCCCCCACTTTAACTATGGTTTACTAGAACAAATGTGAGCCATAGATTGGATAGATGGTTAGGATGGGATTTCAGAACACAACTAACTTCCGGAAAGACTTTCTCAACTTGGAACTCCGCTGCTGATTCTCTGGGAAATTTTTCAGTTTATAGATCAACATTTTTCTTTTGAGTCTCAGTATTAAACAAGGGTAACTAGCTAAGAGATTGATTGTATCCACGAAATCAAGTCCGTAAGCAATGGAGAGTCTTAGAGAAGTACCTTTAAATATATGTCAATAGATCTGTAAAGTCCAACTTTCAACACTGAAGCATGGCTAGTAGATCCAAGACCCTCTAATTCATCAGGCTAGATTATGTTAACACTGTAAGCATATGGAGACATTTCGAAAACGATGAATAATTTTTTATCTTGTTTCAACTTGTCAACTCATTTCAGTGTAAATACAGGTAGGTAGGAATAGGATAAACAAGTTTTTGTACGTTCTAATGAGTCTGTATAAACAATCTCTACAACCACCATTCGTGATTAGTGCGACCTACTCACTAACACAAAAAGCAGCTGCATCCAAATATGACCCAGCACTTCTTCCTTGAGCCCTCTAGCTGCTGACCACAGTAAGGGTATGCCTATCGCAAATGATTTTGGTACTTAGCCAACACCTAGGACCTATCCCAGAAATGTTTCTTGTCTGCAGAACGCTGTAGTAGTTCTAGATCTTGCAGAGCTAGGCAATGTTGTTCCTTCAAACCAATCATAGCGGTGTTTGGCAATGTAGTCATAAACAACATCTCTCACTGGAGAAGGGATAATAACCAGAACTTTTTAAGGCTGATTATGGTAATGGTATACAAGAAGCAATCTACAATGCAGGTGCAAAACTAATTCATTGAACAACATTCTGAACAAAATCAAATTCAGTGTAGAATATAGTAAGCTTTAGTAACAAATTTTATTTGTTAAAACGGGGCATTATGTATGAAGCATCTTTATTTTTTTTCATCTGACGTAAAGACTGAAACTTAACCGAGCTCGTACCTGGGACTTTACGGAAGCAAAAAAAGAGAAGGAATAAAATGAAAAATGAATTAACGGAAACAATATCAACCATCGAAATGGAACTATTAACAATGTATAACTGTAGATGCTAGACAGGAAACAAAACAATCTGAAAACAAAACTGATACAAAAAAGCGTAGACAACGAGAGTTTCATTAGTTGTTGTGTTTGCATGATCTGCTGTTGTGCCCGGTGATTCCACAAGTTGTACACTTTCTAATTGCATTAGGTTGTGTAGGTTGTGGAGCTGAGCCTACCTGCTGCGATGTACTAACACCATTCGCATTCTTGTGTTTCTTTTTGTTACTCCCAACTGCACCACCTTTGCATGATCTGCTGTTATGCCCGGCGATTTTACAAATGGTACACTTTCTAATTGCATTAGTCTTTGCAGGTTCCTCAGCAGACCTATGTCTACTTTCTTTAGGTCTTCCTGCTTGCCTTCTCAATGGGGGTAGAATAACAATGTTCTCTGTGGGCTGCAAGTGTTATATAGTATGCAAAGGGAAAATTAGGTTTGAGTCTGACAATTCAATAAGGTTATGGAAATGATAAACAACTAATAAGTCTTACTTGGACCCAACCAGAAGTATCACCAAAGGAATTTACGTGATATTTATACGACCTTTTGTATGCCCAAGCACGATAGTAAGTACTGCATAAACTACAAAAAATAAAAAAGTAGGTTAGTTTACAAAACTAATACTCATACTCATTCAAGTAACCAATAATCATTTGAAGTCCATACTTTTCATTAACTGCATTCCATTCATGTGAGGCTGTTGCTGCATGTACACATATAAACCCTCTTAGGTTCCATTGTATGCAACTACATGTCATCCAAGATAGATCTACTATTGAGGACTCATCGGTGTCGTTTTTATGAACGTCAACCTCATGATCACCATCCCAGTGTAAAGTGTACTCATTCCTATGTTCCTCAAGGAGTTTCCCAAGTACTTCCATTCTAGGGACCAAATTGTCGTCATACCAAGTTCTGCTCTTGTTTCTCCTTTTCGTAAACATTGCCCTAATCATTTGATTGTACTTTATAAATATCATACATACTGGTTTATCCCTCAGTGGCTTACACCAGCTATTGAATGACTCGCTGATACCATTAGTCGTAACATCGGAGACAGAATCATGATCATAGTATGCCCGAGCCCATGTATGTGGTTTTGCCTTAATCAAATAATCATACTCATCAACTGACTTAGCATTAATCGCATTCATGTGTAGTTCATGCCTATCCATTCGGTATGATCTTCATGCTCGCCACATTAGACTTTGTAATTCCTTGTTTTTACAATATTTCTTAAAATTAACATAGAGATGACGTAAACAAAATCTTGAGCTAGCTTCCGGAAAGACCTTCTCAACAGCAGCAACTAAGCCCTTTTGCCTATCACTTAAAAAAGTAAGCTTTCTTTGATGTAGAGATAAATGCGGACGCAATAAGTTCAGAAAAGTTGTCCAATTCTCCTCATCTTCAGCGTCACAAACAATAAAACCTAATGGATATAACCCACCCATGGCATCTAACGCGGTATTAGATAATATGTTCCCACCATACCTCCCCTTTAGGAAACAACCATCTAAACCAACAATCGGTCTACAACTCTCCTCAAATCCTTTCAAAGAACATTGATAAGCAACACAACAATATTTCAATTCTCCGGTTTCTGGGTCTGTGCCATAATCTGCAACACCGCCAGGATTTGTTGCTAATATACGCTCACACAAGACAGGCTCAAAAGAAAATGATTCCTTAAAGTTACCCCACATCCTGTCTTTTATAATATTACATGCTCTATAACCCTTCATGTACGTATGGAATCTTGATTTTGAAATTTTGCCATATAACTTTCACCACTGAGGCTGGTGTAAAAGTAGTAGGATTCTGTCTGCAATATTTCTCCATCACATCCGCACAAAATTTCACATTCGCACAAATATCATTGAGCAATCCCTACCACGACAAGAATGTCCAATTGACTTCCTAACAACCATTGTTGTTGTGTGCTTAATAATCCTTGCAGTTATTAAAAAATCCCAGTTCTTTTTCCTGCAACGAGCAATTATCCTGTTAAGATCGTTTTTCTGAAAATAAATTTCGAACTTATGTTTAACAGCATACGCTCTAAGGATCTTTCTGAAAAGATTTGTGGATGAATAATACAACCCTTTAACCATGGTTTCGGGCACCACATTCTCATCATGAAAAACTAATTCAGGCTCATCATAAGCTTCTGTCTCTTTTAGAAATGTATCGTACTCACTGGCATCCTCTTGATCAACAAACTCATTCGCAGCAACATATTCCATTACAACATTTACAACATTATTCACAACAGCAGCTTCCATTTCAACCTCATCGACAACATCTTCTCTTTGAACCTCATCGATAACAACATCTTCCTCTCCTTCTACACCATCCACGACAAACTCAGCATAATCTGTAGCTGGATATCCTGTTTCATTAAACCAAGCTATCTCATCTTCTTCTCGGTCCTCTATAATACCAGCACCATCTAAATTAAAAAGTGTTGGATCTAAAGGATCCTCACTTGGCTCATACAAAACATGCACAGGATCATAGGAATCTTCTAGACTCTCGAAATATTCGAAATGATGACCTGTACGAGGAATCGTACTAGTAGTATCACGTTCAGGTCTTCTAACAGTACACTTTTTTTCCCTGCGTTAAATAAAAATAATCTTGGTACAAAATCTTATGATATAATTGAATACAAAGAGTTTACAAAAAATCTTACATTCTTGATGTCGGTTACTTCGTTGTTGTTACGGTGAGTTTGGTGACTATGAACAATGGTGACTTTGTAGTGAAGGTGGACGAGGTATCTCGCAAAATCGAGGGTTTCCACGTCTCAAAAGACAGAACTACAACTGAATTAGAAGGAATACTTGTCAAATACATCTGCTTTGCTGCATGTGATTAATATCATGAAGAGAAACAATAGTTGAAAACTTAAAGGACCTCATGGACCTGTACGTACAAGTGTTAAAATGCAGACAATGTCTTATACGTCTTATGCGTCAAGATCTGAATTAGATGTATACATTGTGTTTGTTTCTCACCTGGAGGGGAGTCTTATGCGTCAAGATCTTGTACGTACAAGTGTTAAAATGGACCTGAATTAGATGTATAAATTGTGTTCGTTTCTCACCTGGAGGGGAGTCTTATGCGTCAAGATCTGAAGATGGTACCATCAGAATATGACAGACAGTGTCTCACGAAAATAGTGATTCATCTTCAACTAATGGGTTGACTACTGGTGAGCTCCTCCACAACTGGAAGACACCGAAACTGGTTCATACAATATTAAACAATTAAGGGAATTGTTGCAAAACCAAGAGAAAGATTAGCTAGACATGACAGTCAAGAAAACCAAATTAAGATGTAAGAGGGATTAAAAGAACAGTGGTGACTATGATCCTGTGCCTGTTTTCAAAACTGATGCTAAAAAACAAAACTGATGCTACAAATCGATGTCGTGAGTTTGGCGATCATCAAAAATCGATGAAAAATCACAAAAAACCCTTAAAAAATCATAAAAAATCCTTAAAAACTAACCTTTAATGGATCCCGAGATTATTAGGGCTTCAATATTGTTCTTGGTGAGTGAATCGAAAGGAAACGGAAGGGAATCAAGAGGGTTTGTCTACTTAGGGTTCTTCTCTGGTTTTAATACTTTGTAATGGCGGGTGTAGTTTGCATACTCATGTATTGTTCTTGGGTTTGCATCCTCGCGTACTGTTCTTAGGGTTAAGGACTTGCGAACGAACGTCAAAAATGCCCTAACCTAACCATGGTTAAGGACTTGGTCAAAGTCAAGTCCACAATTGTTTTGACCAAATTCAATGAGATTATATTCGACAAGTCACACGTTTTTCTTTAGCCAAAACGGAGGAATATTAATATTATTAATAAAAATGGGACCATATTAAAATCTCATTAAGGAATATGGGGCATTAAGGAATTCCCCCAAATCAATTTTATGGGTTCACCTCGTATGCTAACCCATAACGTCACGGGTTTCGTCACGGGTTTCATTTTATTGCTAAAAATAGAGAATCCCAGAGTTAATTCTTAAGGAGAGAGACAACAATCGGTGACCATGAGAAACCATTACCGGTGATGATCAATCAAGAAAGCTTTGTATTACATAGGGAGCGGTTACCTGAGGAGGATAGAGAAGTTCACAAAGCTTACTTGGTGTCAAAGACATCTTACCCGCTGCCCTATCTACTGGAACTCAAAGAGTGAACACCACTGGATCTCTGTAGTAGGCTCTAGTAAGTAAATCTGTTGGTTGAATAAATGCTTCAATTCACATTTGTACAAGGTTAAAGACTCTGAGTTTAGTCCGTTAAATAAATGTCACTTTCTTTAGGTTGGATCTCATGACCTGCATATCAAGCCAATTCTACTCTTAAAGAATTGGACTCTGAGTTCAGTCTGTATGTTGAACTGCTTAAGCTATGTGAAATTTTATTTGGATTCACCAACTTAAGCTCACTCTGCAAGTGTGTATGAAAGCACGACTATATTGTGGGTTTTTTATTCTTCTTCTTCACACATAACACAACAATGAAGAAAAAAAAATGTCTTGTATGTACTCAAAACATTGAATTGTATAATTAGATATTTGGATAAATAAGAATCTTACAAAATCTTATGAAAATTATTTAGAGAAATAAAAAATAAAAAATTTGGTGTGGGCGGCTAATTAAGTGTTGTCCACAATCTTTTTGTTTTCAAATAGCAAACAAATCGCCATACAATCTCTCTATCACTTCTTCCCATAGTGGGAAACTCACTCCATCACATAAAACAAGAAAGAGATATCAGTACACCAATAGTAATCCAGCAAAGTTCAATATGATACACATATAACATATATATCAATGGTTCCACAAAAGATATAGCACACTCACCCATGGCCAGCTCTTGATTGACACTTGCAGTCAAATTAAGTAAATTGCAAACAAAAAAACGTCAAATTAAGAATTAACCGTTATTTATTCTACCTGTTCTTCAATTATCTTAAAATGACCAAATGAAGCTTTGAGGAAAACCTTGCATAATTGTATTGGATGGAAGGCCTACCTGAGGTTTGTCACGGAATCGATAAACCCACTAAAACAAAGTGGAGAACAAACTAAGCATGCTTACTATTTGACCATCCACACAATCACCGCCAGAAACTGTCCAAGGCAGTCGAAAAATATTTGGATTTGAAAACATACCAACTACGTGAAACAGTAATTGTCTGCAACATAAAGATGAGATTTAAGAGACTACTACAAAAATGCTCATACATTGAAAACTTCCTAGCTAGAAGGTTGTCTTGTACATCAAAGATTAAGACCAAAGCATGCCGTCATTCACATTTACATACCAACCTTTGTGAGAATTGTATCTCTACAGAACAACACTGAAGCACTTAAATCCCCTTTAGTGTACGCTACCAACCAATGTAAATGCATATGGAAGAAAAAGAAGTTTATGGTATGGATATATGCTTATAGAAAAAGATGCAACGACTTATCAAAATTTTCTATAATAAGAATCATGCACTGCCATATTTTTTGGTTAATCCTAAGTAACATAATATCCAACACTACTCTTCTGACAAATATAGAGAACACTGATAAAATTTAAGTTTCCAACATTAGAGAAGATGATGCAAAATGAGTACCTTTGGGCCTGTTTGGATTTCAGACTACATTGTCAACAACTATTGTTAAATCACAAATCGTATAAAATACATATTCTCCACCAAACCTGCTAGCAGGTATTGAGGCAGATATATATATATATATATATACAGTTATACTTTCAATACCAAGCGATGAAATTAGAGACATACTTATATATAGTAGCCAAAGAGGATGGTAAGATTTACCGTTACTGTTACAGGTTTAAGGAGATGTCGTATCTGTACCTGTATAAGGACAAAAAACAGAAGATACGAAAAATGAAAATGGCAAGGTGCTTAAGAAAAAAATAGTCTGTATTGAGAAAATATCAATTTTATACCTGAAGATCCAAAACATTAAGGCGGCCAAATTGCCGAAATCAGCATATCAATCTTTACCACTTAATGCCTGATCTCCAGCACACTATAAAATGCTAGGGTATCCTACAAAACAGACCCGAAGCATTATGAAATTGAACATTCCAAATTGGAGTGAATAATTGATGGTTCTAAGGGGCTAATTACCATAGGTAGAGACGGCAGCATGAACGAAACCTGTGATCAGACTGTAATTTTATACTCTATTGATCCACTGGCGACGGGCTTGAAGACATATGGAATGGCATAATTCTAGCATTAGCTCATGATCTCGACTGATTTTCCCCGCTTACATTAATCTGCAGGCAAACCTGGCATCACCCCAAATCAGACTGTCACCATCCAGTGGAAAGTAAAATGTTTAACCATAAACATAATACTGATTAGTACACTAATACAACAAAACCCCTGCAAAAAAAACCCAATGAATTTTAATAACAGCTTGGTATAGACCTGGGAAAACTATATGACAGAGTTAGATACCTGACAAAAACATACACGTAAATTCTCAGATATATACATGAAATTACTTTTTCCTTCTCTTAATTTTTCAAGTGCAGATACAACACCAATTAATGTGCTTATACAGCGAAGCACACTATGGGTGAAAGGAAACAACAGATGAGTTGCAAAGTTTACTTGTCCAACCAAAGTAAGAGCACGAAAACCCATCAATGTGAAATAGGCACCTGGCAAGCGAAACCCAAAAATCAAATTGACGACAAAAAGAGGAAATATAAAGGGATTTTATTACCTAGATTCGGATGAGTTCTGTGAACCTGATTGCAGAGCAACGACCCCTTTACGGTTAGGAGACACATTGTTGAAACTGTACAACGGCTCACTGGAAATAAAAATGAAAACAAAACTACATCAAATTTTAGTAAATTAAAGGTGTTGAAAAGGGACAATATAAATATGGAGCTACAGAGCGACACGTTTAAGGTAAATTTACTCAAATTAAGATTTAAGAATACTTCGTACAGTACGTATTTCTAATTTGATTAGCTTACGATGAAGGTTAGGTTTTAAATGCAAGTCAAACACCAACAGTGCAGAGACAACTTAAACATCATGCATGTGTACCTACCACCAACTCGAAATAGGCAGCATAACACAGAGGGAACTTTCCTCAAGCTCCACCAAGGGATGCTTGTGTGGCATCAGAAAATGACACATGTTCTCATGTACATGCAGATCCTTTGACATTCAATGTTGACAACTAATTAGTTGACATGCCTTATATTCCACAAATCTGAGCATGTTTTGAGTAAGTTGAAAACCTGGTACACCATAAATGTCAATGATTTTGATCTCATGGAACTACAAACAAATTTATAAGAAGAACCATTAAACCATATATAGGTATCAATAATAAAGTTATGTTCTTACCTTACCCCAATTTTTTTATCTCTCTGGACATCCAAATCCTTTACCAATTTCAATCATACATGTTTCACTTTTAACTGGCTCAAGGTCCTTCAGCTTCAAGCGAGCACATCCTATGAGCTCAGCCGCCCGAATTCTTGTAAATTGAATATAAGCAAATTAAATCATAAGCATAAAGTTAAACTAAGTACCAAGTTATAACAGCTACCTAAGCGACTGAAAAACATTTTTAAATGTTAATCAGAATGAATAGCAGAGCTTAACAGTGTGAACCTAAAAGTATCTTGGAGGTTTGAGCTGTTTGAAACAATATAAACCAAGGGACTTGCAAATAAGACTCTACTTGCAATCCTCACTCCATAACATATAATGTCGGACGACCTACTGTGAACTACAAACAAAGAATTTTAAAAGGGAGAAAATATAAAATTATTGATTATACATCCTGCTAAATTTCATTTGTTTAGGAGATCGAGGAATAGTGCTAATAAAAGTGACATGTCTATTATTCTGAAGGACGACGGTGTCACATATTTCGCCTATTCATAGATTGGCAGCTCACCCCAATCTTTCAATAAATCTCTCATCATAAGACATATCTTCTGAAAGCAGTTGACTCTTTGGATGCTTGACATCACATTGCAAGCGCACACCATTCTTATCAAAATTCATAAAGTAGGTCATGAAACTAATATTTGGTACCACGATAAGATGTAAGAAAAAAGTAGAAAGAGAAAAAACAAATGTTAATAAGAAAAATATGTGTATTGCCTAAAAAGAACTCAAGTTACAGTCTTATCGAGGTATCAAACTATTAATCTTGCAATTATAAAGTGTAATCCCCCAAAATGAGTATAACTGGCCCCAACAAATGGATTGTGATTACTAATTAGAATGCCCAGAGTTCCCCCACCAAGGAGATTTCTGCCCAAAGTCACTGCATACATTTGGAGAGATTTGATAATGTACGCACCCGAAGGGTAAACACCCCGGTAGGAAAGCCAAAAAGATTGATCATTAGAGTGGATGTTGTTCAAACTGGTCATATTTGTTAAACTCTATAAAAATGCTACTTTCAAACCACAAATATGCCCTTATATATACTTTTGATCTTTATCAAACCAAAAAATGATTCAAATACCAATTATATATACTACTTTCAAACTACAAAAGATAAACAATTGAGCCAGAATAAGGAAAGACAAATGAAAGAAGCCATTTATTTATTGATAGTCAAGAAGTCATACTCTTGCAGTACTTGATACTCCTGCCTTAATTGTGCCAATCAAAAGAGCTTTCACCTTCTCATTAAACAAATTAATTAGGACTTAAGAGGAAGTGCTGCGATGAGCTACAATTACAGAGGTGAAGGAACAACAACATCATATATTTCTATGTATGGGCATTCAGCATAGGATTCCCATATATATTTTTGTCAAAGAGTTCACCTCAGTTAACGAATTCCAACACTATATATATTTTAGTCTTGCTTGCCATGACCTGAATACATACATTACATCAACTTAGTAATCTAATCTAACAAATAAATGAATGAAAGAATTTCCTGCTACTATGTTTATATGTACCTCGTGGAGCTGGACAACATTAGGATGCTGACCTAGAAGACAACAACTCTTCCTAACATGTTATCACGTTATTGTTGGATGGATATGCTGTGGGTGCTTTGTCTTGCTTTTTTCCTGTAAAAAATCAGTAAAGTTCAGCTCAAATTTACGCATAAATCAAAAGAAAGTTTACAAATTTAAGAAATCAATTAATCAATACTTACAATCTTAACAGCAAATATCTCATTTGTATCAATCTGTGTTGCTGTAAAATTCATCAAAAAAAAATAATCAGGATCGTATTCAGAACAAATCAATCAAATTTACATCAAAATCAAATAGGAGAAGTGAAACTGACCAGGTAGATTTCACCAAAGGATCCACTGCCGATCTTTCTTCTTAACTTATACTTTGCACCTACAATCCTTTCCATACTCATAATAATAACCCTAATCTTAATTTAATAAATAAATTAAGTTAGGCTTCAAAAATTTCTGAAAGATAAGAGAAGATGAAAAACATGAAAAAAAAGAAATAAGTGTTTTTGTTTGGAGGTGAACCATCTGTATCAGTCTCAAAATTATCTAACACAAAAAGCAGTGAGGAATAGAAATTAACTACCCCATTAACTATCTGGATTTTTTTTTTGTGAGAGATTAAAAACCGAACCCTAGTTTTCCTTAAGAATCAAAATAACAACAATGAACGGTTAATTCCTCCTTGAGACAGATTTATAAGTCGAATGGAATCCGTATATCATGAGAAGGATTTTACAGAGATTTTCTTCTTTTTCTCTGGCGAAGAAAACAAATAACTATTGATCTTCATCGAAAACGGAATGGAAACCGTTCCACAAATTGATGGGAAGTAAAAACACTCGTTGTATTTATGACGCCCATGTGGCACACGAACGTGAATGAATTCAAATCTAGAAAACTATACTTAAGGGATAGGAAACATCACAGCCGCTAGTCGGAAGGATAGGAAACATAGATTAAAGTTAAATAGTTTAGTATATAACTAATATGTAACCCATGTTATGCATCGGATCCGGTGGGAATTGTCGATTTTATGTGGTAGGGTTTCGCCTGCACCTGTTATCCAGATGTATTAGAATATCCTTAAGAAATTATTAATTAGTTTGTTATTTTTAATGGATAGACATAAAAAAAATCAGTATGATATATTGTGCACCTAAAATTACATCAAATGAAATTGATTGTGAATGACACATACGGGTGAGTATGTATAGCTAACTCCAGATTCATATTCACATTTCGAGCAACCACTATAAAATAAAATTTCAAGTAAGAACGTGAGTGATCAAACCAAGTTAAATTGAATTAAAGAAAACCCAAGTTAAAGGTCCAAAAAGAAATTATTAGTACATATGTAATATGCATTTGTAACTGCAAGGCATATGGTACAAATATGAAATCCGGGATAAAGCTAACTTCTCACTAAGGAACTTCATCAACTACATGAGTTATTATGTTCTCAAAAAGATCGACTTTCTATAGGTGCACCAAGCAGTTCTCCAGATTAAAATTTTATGTACTCTTTGTGACTTGTGATCCGATCTTGGAGCACATATAATAAAATTTCATGTATGCTAGCAAGTGAGAAAGATTGTTTGTTCCTTGTTTCCTCAAGTATTCTATCATAGTAATTGTTGTGAAAGCTTTAGAAAAATTGAATTCAACTATACAAGAAGACAGGTGTACACGAATCGTTTCGGTTATCACCCAACCTTTTAAGGATATATCGCACTTTCTTCTCACTTTTTCGTGGATGGTTGTGCTGCTTGCAATACCCCCTAGATCTCAGCTAATTGTAGAGCATGAATCAGTTCATGAATCCTAAAGAAGGTTAAAGAGATCACTTACCAAAAAATTATGTGGTAATTTATATCTTACAATGTTTTCGGCAAAGGTGTGGACAACACAGAAATGTATCCAGGAATCACAAACATGGATCAAAATCCAAATAAACCTAACACTTATACAACCTTTAGTTAAACAGAAAAAATAGTAAACATAAACCAAAGAAAGAAAAGATTACCACAAACGAAAACAAATCAAATTAGATGAAACAAATACATCTTGTAGTTGCGTCATCAAAGAATACTGTAAGTCGCTTAAATTCAAATACCATAACATTTGATCTTTACCTTATGAAAAGCTCATACGTCTCCTGATAGGCACATTTTTGTGTCTAAATTGCGCCTGATTATCTGCTTCGCTAGTACTCGATTTTACACTTATTATGTCTTTTTATGTCTTTGTAAGTATTTTTGAGAAATAAACATTTGCGGAAAAATTGGCTCGAAAAGTGTTAAAGGCACCCGAGAAAATGGATTAAGGCACCCATACTTTGGGATTTTGGGTACTTCTATTTGACCCAAAGACAAAAAGAGATCAAAAAAAGATCAAACACATCAAGCAATAGTGATTCATGCCGTGAAAAGTGCTTCAAAACCGTGTTGTGGCCGGAGAAGGAAAATTGACGTTGTAACAAGATTAAACACGTATTCAAGTTGGATTTGGACTCTTATTTGAGTCCTTATCAATTAAGGAAGATCCCTAGGGTTAGTAGAGACTATAAATAGCAAGAGAAACCAAGAGAAAGGGGGGAGAGAACCACCGGAAAAAGTATACAGATAACATCATTTTTCTGCTGCTGCTCACGTGAAGAAGAAGGTGAAGAACAAACAGCTCCAGCGAACTGTCGTTCATTACCGCTGGAAATGTCGCTATTTTTCAGCTGCTTCAACAGTTGTCTTCGTCTGCTACACATATTATCTGTCCTTCTTTCCTGTACCTTGTTCTGCTGTTGTAACACGCTGAACTACCTCACTGTAACGCTTATAAGCGTATCAAATCGGCTGTGTTACTTCTTTTAAGCCATTGTAAACACTATTTGATTAATGAAAGATTATTTTGAGTGTGTTTTCTCTACAATGAGCTAATCACCATCACTGGGATGACGGAGGAAGCTTTTTCTCTAATAATTAAGTGGTATGTATTTAATTAATTTATTTATACAATTTATTTATGATTAATTGCCTTGATTGAAAATTGATTTAAATGATTTTTATTAAGCAATTGTGATTCCGTTAGATGGTGCATGCCTCGGATTAGGTCCCTAGATGCTCCATGCTTGTGTTATACAGTTGTTGTTTTGAAAATCTATTTTTGCAATGCTTTAGAATCAAATTAAAATGTTTTAATTGCATGATTAAAATTACTATCACTTGATTTATTGGTTAAAAGTGGAATCCTGAATCCTAGTTCTTCCCCATATTTTTAAGTCATCTTGATTTTATTTTGTTTTGTTTTCTTTAATTAAAATTAAGTCTATAATTAAACCTTCACAAGTATGAGAATCGAACCTCTTTTTACCACTATATTTTATCACATCATCTCCACCTCTGGTTCAACTCTTCCTCACTATCATTATAAAAAAAGTCAAGAAATCAATTAAAATAAATAAAAAATGTAAAAATAAAAAACAAAAATAAACCTAGATGATTAACAACAAATATTAAGTATCTTAGGTTATCTCATAACCAACCGAATTTCTCAATCTCTTTATATTCAAGAAGCTTTCAATTTCAATGGTCCAATCATTAGTCTAATTAATCCTTTGTACCAAAAATCTGTTTTCTATTTATCTCATTGGGACTTTCATTACTGTAAAACATTATAATAGTGTAACTTATTAAAATTACATAATACCATATCTGCGTCGACCGTGCATAACACCATATTAATAATATAACCCGTGGCATTATATAAAACCAAATAACTTGGAATCTATGATTCGGCTACATTAACTAAACTTAGGAATTTGCAGAAAATTATATGAATATAAAATTCTTTTCTCTTTCTCTTTATTAAAATCTAAAAACTCTTAGACTATATCTCTTATTTCCATCTTATTCCCGATCTTTCTCGTAAAAGCGATTACTTTCGTTGTTATCTCCTCATAAATTATTTTGTTCTCGAAAAAACCTTTCTACATTTTCTTAGTTTTGATCCTGATCATGGACTTATTCTGATGTAATAAATGGGTATTTTGTTCGCAATAAGGAAATACTGTATAGTTCAAACTCTGTTACTCTAAAACAATAAAGTAGAAAAAAGCAGGAGAGAGAGCAAGAGAAATGAGACCTCGTTTTCCGGAGTAAAAGTAAGTTTTTACCACAAAAATCTAGAAAAGTTAAGTTTCCAACCGAAGAAACCCTCCAATTTGGAGGGCTGAAATATGCACACCGGTTTTAGTTGGGTGCACAAAATTAGACTAAAAAAATATTCTAAAATAATTAAAAAGATAAATAAAAATGTTGAATGATTGTCCTCTTACCATCTAGTTTCTTTTGAACCATTATCTTCTTCCATTTAACACTGTCATTTATCAGTTTTTGTTTAAATTTCTAAATTACTTCTTTTATTGGTTTTGACTCACCCTTGGTTTCACTAAATAATCTGTTCCGGTTCCTGTGATATCGGAACCGGAATCGACCAGTTGGCACCCCTAATCAAAAATCATTGGATGTTCTTTCCCCTCAATGTTCACACAACACAAAGTTGTGTAAGCCACAAACTCCACTGCCACAACTTTGTTCCCCTTCATCTTTTTTATTCTTACATCGAACAAACACGAAAACTCTCCCCTCATAATCTTTGGCACTACAAATTCTACCATTCTAACCATATTTCCTCCATCTCTTTTGTATTTCAATATCACCCTCTTACCAGTTAATACCCCCAACCACACTACACCCAAGAAATAAATATCAACTTTGAAGTCCCTACATTCAACCTGTTAATACTTAGGATCCATATACCTAATTGTTCTAGCTGCCTTCTTAGAAAGGGATTCATGGACTCAAATCAATTAAACTCAAATTACATCATAGCCCACAAAACAAATAATTGCCTTTAACATCTATAAGTATTTTAAAAACTATACTTGATGAAGGAGAAAAGATAGAAAATACTAAAAACTTAACATCTAGAGAATGCATGTTAAAGGATGATAACCATTAGTTACATGTTCTTACCATCACATCCCACTCGTGTCTTGGGAGAATGCTAGCACATACTTACACAACCATCCTTGCCAACATCCTTCATCTGGTATAGTTATCAACGTATGATATTGGTGAATCTATGTCACAAAATACAATTAAAAAATGTTACCATAAGCAGGCTCCTTGATTGGCTACAAAATACCAACAAAGACTGAAATGGGAAAAAACAAAAATTTATTGAACCAACACGACACTCTACATGAAATAAATACACATCAACGAGTAATCTTAGACGATAATAAGATATATAAGTTTACAAAGAAGGGATATACTTGGTGGTCAGTCCCGGGGTCCATAAGGATGAGAAGACGTGGCTCGATGAAGGATTTATGCATCTGATTGTATGCGTCTTCCTGCTAGCGGTTGAGAAACAATGTATGAACAAACTTTAAACAACCCTTTGTCCATATGGTCTAGCAGACTGAACAATGATGTCTCAGGGGTACTCAGCGGAAATAATAACTGCCTTCGTCGATACCAAATGCATCCGTCAATAGCAAGACATCTCCATGTGATTTATGAACCTTTCCTTATATCCAATTAGACCGCTTAACACCAGTGTTCAACAATATAAAATGTACAAATTCATCTTACTTCGCAATCAAACTATTTAGGTCATATTTTAAGTAACTTAACTGAAGCATCGAGTGGGATTGCGCTTGCAACCATATATATCGATGCTACCTGGAAACATCGAAAACCTTTCCATCATTGTGAATCATTATTAAATAACAACATGATGAACTATTAGAAGGATTGAGATTTAACACATCTTAAAGTAAGCATCTTTCTGTTTGCAACAACTTGAGATTTATTTTGTATAGGAAAACAATAATCTTGCAGGGATAGTCAGTTGGGTCCCATGGCAGAGCATTAAAACGCCAATATTTTTTTATTAATATAATTCGTTATAAACAACTAATACAAATAGAGACATAAATAAATTTGTATAAAAGTATAAATTTGGCAGGCTTCTGTGTTATCTTCTCGACATGTAGAGATTTAACAGGCAATGGTGTTATTAGAGTTGCTCATCTTAGTAGATGTAATTATGCCTACATTAAGGAAAATATTTCATCTAATGAGAACCCACGCTAGGGAAGTCCTTTCGCTTCATCCACAAACAATTTTAGGATTCCCCTGTCAAAGCTGTTACTCTCCTTATGCTTCTTCTTGATTTTATCATTGTATAATTTTTTTTAGTGTGAAAACAAATGTACTGCAAAGTGGTACTTTCAAGTAGGTTCGAGAGATCAAGCTTGAACAGGACGAGCCTAAACCAAGAAATATCCGTTCATGTCCTGCTTCAATTACAAAGATGGAAAGGATTTGGGTAGGCCTTAGGGGAGGGAAGCAAATAAGGTTGAGAAATATCAGTAGTGTGTGAAGAATAATGGATTATCCGTAGAGGAATCACTGATTCTGTAGGTTTTGGTTTCTTCAGACGGATTGTGTGGTTGTCTCATTCTGTCTTGTTTTGAATAAATGAGAATCATCTATTTATAGTTTGAAGAAGACACACTGATATTCTCGTAAGTTGTGGAAGTTAGGTAGAAATGGAGAAGTGATGATTATGGAGATTGTAGTGGGGGTGGTGCCCGGAAAGTAGGGAAGACCTATCTGACCACTACTCCTCATCCTTTCAACTGCTTTATAACTGCCCATTTCTTGTTACCTTCTTGTTCGTGGGGGTCGTGTCACCACCCATGATGCCATAGACTGTTAAACCAATATCCCAGTGAGAATCCCCCCATGTTGTATTTGATATCTCATGGAAATAATGGAGTTATAAACCACCATGGTTTCGATTAAGTCAAGTCAAGTCAAGTGACTTGCTAAGTCAGTGAGGTAAGTTGTGCGACTCACTTGATTCATAGATAGACTGACTAGTGTCGAGTATGAGAATTTTAGTGGTCGTGTACTTGTTTGAAAGTAACATGCATATTTAATAGCTAAGTATTAGCTTAGAAGCGACTTATCGTAAGTCTGAGAGGCTTTTGACGCCAAATATTGTAGAGGGATCCTCGAGCAAGTAGACTTGTTGGAATTCATATAAGACTCAGTGTAGGACCTATATTGAGAAGAAAGGCATATTTTTGACGAAAGTAGCTGGCAAAGCCAATACTAGCTACTTAGCGCAAATAAGAAGGCGCTAACTCTCTTAATCATAAAAGGCTAACGTGCTAACATCTCAGGAGTAAGACCAATATGCGTAATTTCTAGTAAATATCAATTGTACTAGAGTTAGAAAGATAGTGTCAGGGAGGTTTGAAGTTAGCACCTCAATTAGATAGTATTATTAGCATTAGGGTTAATGTGCTTGTGTCTAAGTCGCCCAGTATGCCATGTTAATCCAGAGACGTATTAGGCATGAACGTCACTCAGGGACGCATTGGACACTAGCCAAGGCTAGTAGAAACCCCAAGGACGCAAGGGACCCAAGGATGCAAGGCTATCATGGACGATGGGGAGCTAGGGGAGCCGCGAAGGAGCTAAGGGAGTCATCCAAGGAAAGTGCGTCAGCGCTAGGAGAAAGGGAATCATCCAAGCAAGGGCGTCACCGCTAGGAGAAAGGGCGTCATCCAAGCAAGGGCGTTATCTCTATGAGTAAGGGCGTCATCCAGGCAAGGGCGTCAGCCAAGCAAGGGCATTAGCGCTAGGAGAGTTAGCTCTTTTAGCGTTATTGTGGCTAAATAGTGCCAATGCAATGCTAAGCCAAATGGCTAGTGCTATCTTGGCGTTTAAATGAGAAAAGCATAGGGTTATCCTAACTGAGAGGTTTAATGCATCTTTTATGCCATTGCTCCTCGACTGTGGCGCATCAGAGAGAGTGGCGCATTATTTGTGGCTTATATTTAAGCAAAGTGCAAAAATAGCATATTTAGGCTCAGAAGAGAAATTTGAGGTGCATTCATTACGAATGAAGCATTAAGCTAGAATGTATTTCAGAGTTTAAGCATTAGATGTTCCCGAGTTTAATAGATGTTGCTAGAACATCAATGCTTATTCGATGCCAGTTCAAGGAATTCAGCCGTGGAATTTATGCGACTTGAGACTAATTCGATATAACATGGATATCATGAGTGTTGATAAGGCTACAAGGCCAATTTAGAATATTTAGATAGAATCTGTGTTCTTAATTCGCTTGCGAAATACAAATAGAAGTACAGTATTCTATATTAAGCATATGTGCATAAATATGCATACATATGTTCTTGTTACTTAGTAGAGGGAAATTTTAGAATTCTATCCCTGGTCAAAAATTCACCATTTACATTTACTACCCTGCCTAGTGAGGAATAGTAATGTTGCACAGTAAGCATGAGATGGTGACAATATGCTTTTGATAATTATATATCCATAATTTGAATGTTAAGAGTAGAAGAAAGTGTGCTTAGCTTCTTGGATGCTTGAAATATGCGCCCCTTATCATGCGCCCTTGTTCTTGTTAGAGATACCAACTTGCCGTGAACCATGAGGAGTGCGGCCAAAAAAATTTATTTTAAAAAAATGACATTATTGGTTGATTTTCTTCGCAGTTGGTCTCTGTGCATGTTGTTGACCTGAGTGAGATGTATAACTTGATCATGACTTCATTATTCAACGGAATCTAGGATTCATACTAGTCATATTTTGGGTCTTGTTGGTGTAGATGGTGAGTTTTTGACAAGGGTAAAAATTGTAAAATCACATTTCTGCCTAGTTGCATGAACATAGAAATATTCGCACATACTTGTGCGTATAAATCTGACTTCTCAAAATACAAAATATTGTATTCCTTCTTATATTCCGCAAGTGAATTGAGGATACAGTCTCTACAAAAGGCTACAGGCATTCCATGCTAACAATGTAGTCTATAATCTCTACATAATAAGTCGCAAGCTCCTAGATGGGTTTCCCACTAGTATATATCAAACTTGAGTCTTCTCTGAATACACACATTCTAAACTGGCCTCTTAGCCTCCTCAATACTCACAATATTTATGCCATATCGAACTAGTCTCAAGTTGCATAAAATTCCACGACTGAATTCCTTGAACTTGTCTCGAGTGCGCATCGATGTTAGGTTAATATCTACAAGATTCGGGAATAGATAATGCTTAAACCCCAAAACAACACTTTAAATTAACGTTTCACTCACAACAAATGCACCTCAAATTGCTCTTTTGAGCCTAAATTTTCTGCTTTAGCACTTTGCTTAAATATAAGCCACAAATAATGCGCTACTCTCTTTGATGCGCCACAGTCGAGAAACAATGTCATAAAAGATGCATTGAACCTCTCATTTAGGCTAACCCTATCCTTTTCTCATATTAACACCAAGATATCACTAGCCATTCGCCTTAGCAACCATTAGCACTAGTTAGCCACAATAGCACTAAAAGCGTTAACTTTCATGGCGCTAAACCCTAGCACCTGAGAGATGCTAACTAACCAAAAATGGTCTTAGCTAGTACAAAAAACACCTAATAAGTCCTTAGCTCACGTATTACCATCTTAGCACCTAAGCTCTAGCACCAAAAGTACTAAATCTAACTATAGCATAAAAAATGCTAAATCTAGCAACAAAAACGCCAATCCTTGGCCGCGATGCTCTTGGATTAACGCCCTTGGTGGCTAATGCTCTTGATGGCTAAGCGCCCTTGGTGTCTAACGCCCTTGATGGCTAAGCGCCCTTGGTGGCTAAGCGCCCTTGATAGCTAACGCCCTTGATGTCTAAGCGCCCTTGGTGGCTAAAGCCCTTGATGGCTAAACACCCTTGATGTGTCGACGCTCTTGCTTGTGGATGACGCCCTTGCTTGTGGATAACGCCCTTGCTTGTGGCTAACTATACAATTGAAGTGCTAACTTCAAACCTCCTTGGTACTAGCTTCCTAGTCCTGGGATGTTAGCATACAATTAATATTTACTAAAAGATATGCATGTTGGTCTTACTCATGATATGTTAGCATACTAGCCTTCTTTATGTTAAGAGAATTAGCACCTTCTTATTTGCGCTTAGTAACTAGTCTTGGCTTTGCTTGCTGCTTTGCTCAGAAATATGCCTTTCTCATCAATATAGGTCCTAAATTGAGTCTTATATGAACTCCAGTAGGTTTCCTTGCTCAAGGAGTCCTTTATGACATTTGGCCTCAAATGCCTCTCAGACTTACAATAAGTTGATTTTAAGCTAATACTTAGCCATTAATATGCCACATTACTTTCAATAAAGTACATGGCCATTAAACTTCCCAGACTCAACACTAATCAGTCTGACTAAAACACAAGTGAGTCGCACAACTTACCTCACTGACTTAGCAGGTCATTTGACTTGACTTGACTTAATCAAAACCATGATGGTTTATAACTCCACTATTTTTACGAGATATCAAATACAACATGGGGGGATTCTCACTAGGGTATTGGTCTGGCGATCTACGACATCGTGGGTGGTGATACAACCCCCACGAACAAGAAGGTAACAAGAAGTGGGCGGTTACAGAGCAGTTGAGAGGATGAAAAGTAGTTGTCAGACTGGTCTCCCCTACGTTTTTTGGGAACCGCCCACTACAATCTCCATAATCATCACTTCTTCACCTCTTCCTAACTTCCACGACTTACGAGAATTTCAGTGTATCCTGTTCAAACTATAAATAGATGATTCTCATCTATTCGAAACAAGACAGAAACATACAATCACACAATAAGTCTAAAGAAACGAAAAACCTACAGAATTAGCGATTCCTCTACGGAGAATCCATTCTTCTTCACATACTACTGATATTTCTCAACCTTCTTCACATACCCAAATCTTTTCCATCTTTGTAATTGAAGCAGGACGTGAACGACTATTTCTTGGTTTAGGCTTATCTTGTTCGAGCTTGATCTCTCGAACCTACTCGAAAGTACTACTTTGAAGTATATTTATTTTTACCCTAAAACAATTGGCGACCACAACGGGAGATCAACCTCTCGATTATAGAAACCAATTTTCAACAATCTCAAAAAATGGTAGATCTTAGGTCTGGAGCAGTTACAAATCCTGTTGTTGGTTTAGGGAGTACAAGTGGTGGTGATTCTGAAAAACACCCCTATACCTACTGAAACTCCCCGTACCGATTCTAAAACTGCACCTCCTCTCGGCGAGAAAACCGCTAAAGATACCGAGAATACTTAAACTCCAATCAACATAGGCGATCTGATGAAAAGACAAGAAGTCCTTGACAGTTTCCAAGTGGACATGGCTACTATCCAGAAGGAGGTACTCGCTTGTCTCAAGATCCTGACAGAGCAACTCTCCCCGGAACAACGTCATCGCTTAACAGAGAAAACCAGAACCAAATTTACAGTGGTGGTTGATGCTGAAACACATAGGGTTCGAAAATACAGGGGAGTCCACATCATTTCTGATCGACCACAAAGGTACCAACAATCCAATTTTGTCACCCGTGAAGATCTGGAGAGACTCTTGTGAAATCATGGCAAGGAGGACTCTCCCTCGGCCCATCAACACCAACCTCCATACCCGCCTGAAATCCAAAGGATCCCTCTCCCGGCAGGTTACTGTTCTCCGACTTTTTCATTTTATGGCGGTTGAAAACACCAGGAACACCCAAACGCGGCTCAACATTGTTGATCTGATATGAAGACAAAAGTTCCTGTCAGAATACAGAAAGACATGGCTATCACTCAAGATAGGTACTCTCTTGCCTGAAGACTTTAACATGACAATTCTTCAAAGAATAGATCTGTCATAAGTTGCAGCTAGCAACGATTCCAAGCCTACCAACATCAAAAATACCAGAATCAATATTCAAGATGATGACGAGATCTGCATCCAAGAAGGACAATTTCAAGGAGGACACTACCTGGAAAAACTTTTATAATATTAAGGCAATGAGGGACCAGTCTCACTTCAGCAGCACCTCCTCTTGGTACCGACGCCTCCTCCTGGTCTCGACGCCTTCTCCTGGTCCCGGCACCTCCTCTTGTTCTCGACGCCTCCTCTTGGTCCCGGCGCCTCCCCTAGGTCCCAGCGCGCCCTCTCTGTTGGAGCAGCCGTCTGGTCAGTAAGTACTACACATCCGATCATCCATGAGGTCTTGTCAGAATGAGGGGTCAAGATGGAAGCTTCATCTCAGCAAGCGTCATGAATCGAACGCTCACCATCAGCCTCATCCCCAGCTCCATCCTCAACCACAACAACAAGATCCAAAGCCAGCTATGACATTCTCAAATTTTCCTTTTCACGTGGAAACCATTTCATTCTAGTCCCTTCACTCAGGTATCATACCTTTTTATCATGGTCCTTTCACTCAGGTACCAGACCTTTTTATCCTGGTTCCTTCACTCAGGTACCAGACCTTTTCATCCTGGTCCCTTCACCCAGGTACCAGACCTTTTCAACCTGGTCCCTTTACTCAGGTACCAGACCTTCTCACTCTGGTACCCGTTTCTTCACTCTGGTACCAGTCCCTTCAGAAAGGCGCTACCTACTTCACGCTCCCATGCAACTCCTAGATGATGATAAATCCATGCAATGCCAAGATCAGAATTCTCAGCTTCTTTTACAACCTCCTCCCATTTTGAGGACGATTCAGAAATTTCACTTTTTCCGGAGAATCTATCAACCGAAAAGTCCAATCCTTGATGGAGTACATGTTTGAGATTCTTTACTCCTATGAAGGCACAATGCAATAATATTTTCACTGCTCTCAATCGTATTGCATCTGGTAAATGCTTGTTTCTTGCTGAAAATACTCCCGTTTAAATTAAGCTTCATTCAGAAGATATAGTCGGCTAGAAAAAATAAAGAACACGACTAGGGACTCCCACCACTACTCACCTTAAATATGCAAAGTTTACCATCATCAAAGAAGATTCAGACTGCATCATGGTTCCGAGGCATCCATGGATTCACAGCAACAAGGCAAGTTCCTCGTCATCATCAAAACTGAGGTGTCACGGACCGGAAAATTCCGCCTCCGGCGCTATGCGCTGGGCAGGCCAGAACTCCCCGATGCGTGCCCTAGAAGATAAAAACCGGACCTTAAAGCTTAACTTCTCGCTAGAAAATGAAGGTAGATTTTTCCTTTCCAAGCATGCTTTGTAAGCATTTTACACGCAACGTAGTTTCCATATCATTCAAACTCACATTTGTTCTTCTAAGGGATGAAGGTTATACAAACTAATGGTGAATGCCTTTGGAAAGCATCATATACTTATGAGCATTGTCCAGGCCTAACTCATGCCTTGGACTAGCACCTATGCAATTTCAAGCCTAATTTTTCGCTTCATCAATTCAACTCCGATCATACGCTGGAGTCTGCACTGGTCTTGCTCTTGCCAATGGTGCAACATCTAGGCACATGCCATTCCATGTCGTAACGGTTGCTAGGAAGTATGAACAATCCATCGAATGGAATTGCAACTACCTCATCATGTGTGGAAACAATCATCTCTTGACTTAGCATTGCCAAACCAGATGATACGAGTTACCATAATATCGCAATCACCACTAAATTAGATGATATGAGCGACAAGGTGCTGCACCTCAATGCACTGCATTACGTCTGCCTATGTACCTAACCCGTACCTTGAAGGGATCAAGCATACCCATAGTTCAACAAAGTGTCAATTCGAAAGGAACAAGCAACTTAAGCCTATTAAGGCAACGTCAACATCGATTCCAAACTTCATCGCAAGGCCAAATGACAAGAAAATCCTAGTCCGTATAGGCCGAAGGACTTTCGCAAGGTATGCACTAACTTGTGCATAACTATTTCTATTTACTACGCAAATATGCGTTCTCGAGTACATAACACGATTGAAAGATGCTTTCGCATAATTCAAACTTTATGGGATAAGCTACAAGCATATTGATGCTTAAGCATAAAGTATGCTCCAATGTATTAGCCATATCACATTTATATATATGTGCATCACCTCTCATGCACAAACAAGCTTCATCGGTTAAGCTATAAGCATATTGATGCTTAGGCATCAAGTATGCTCCAACATATAGGCCACATCGCATATATATATGTGCATTGCCTCTCGTTTAAATTCAAGCAAAGCTCCCTCCCTATATATGTTTATTTATATTTTTACAAATAAATAAAATAAAGGAAAGTGACATCCATCGACTGCACCCTAGGCAAAAACGCCAACTAGTTGGCGCCTCTTAGGGAAATCCGCGAACTGGTTGGTGCCTCTAGGCTAATCCGCTAACTGGTTGGCGCCTCTAGGAAAATCCGCTAACTGGTTGGCGCCTTTAGGCTAATCCGATAACTGGTTGGCGCCTCTAGGCTAATCCGCTAACTGGTTGGCGCCTCTAAGCTAATCTGCTAACTGGTTGGCATATCTAAGGCTATTACGCTTCCTAGTTAGCATAACTAAGCATCATAGATTTCCATCCAACACCTCCTACCTATATATGTTTTATTTTCATATACAAGTGGATATAAGGGGGATATATGACGTTCATCTACTGCACTTTCTAGAGATGCATTCTCGGGCATGCATCACGGCCTAATAATGCATTAGCACTATGATGCGCTCACTTACGAAACATTAGTTCAGTGATGCATTCTCAATAATGCATCACGATATAATAGTGCATCATCACGATGATGCTCTCACTTACGCAACATTGGTCCAGTGATGCATTCTTAATCATGCTTCACGGCATAATAGTGCATTAGCACTATGATGCTCTCACGTACGCAACATTGGCTTAGTGATGCATTTTCAATCATGCATCACGGTATAATAGTGCTTTAGCACTATAATGCATTCTCGAATACGCAATATTGGCTTAGTGATGCATTCTCAATCATGCATCACGGCATAATAGTTCCTTAGCACTATAATGCTTTCTCGGTACGCAACACTGGCTTAGTGATGCATTCTCAATAATGCATCACGGCATAATAGTGCATTAGCACTATAATGCATTCTCGAATAGCAATATTGGCTTAGTGATGCATTCTCAATAATGCATCACGACATAATAGTGCATTAGCACTATGATGCATTCTCGGTACGCAACACTGGCTTAGTGATGCATTCTCAATAATGCATCACGGCATAATAATGCATTAGCACTATAATGCATTCTCGAATAGCAACATTGGCTTAGTGATGCATTCTCAATCATGCGTCACGGCATAATAATGCATTAGCACTATAATGCATTCTCGGATATCAACATTGGCTTAGTGATGCATTCTCAATAATGCATCACGGCATAATAGTGCATTAGCACTATAATGCATTCTCGAATAGCAACATTGGTTAAGTGATGCATTCTCAATAATGCATCACGGCATAATAGTGCATTAGCACTATAATGCATTCTCGAATATCAACGTTGGTTTAGTGATGCATTATCAATAATGTATCACGGCATAATAGTACATTAGCACTATTATACATTCTCGAATAAAAGCATTGGCTTAGTGATGCATTCTCAATAATGCATCACGGCATAATAGTGCATTAGCACTATAATGCATTCTCGAATACGCATCATTGGTCAGTGATGTATTCTTCAATAATGCATCACAGCATGATAGTGCCTTAGCACTATGATGCATTCTCAATTTGCAAACATTGATTCAGTGATGCATTCTCAATAATATATCACGGCATAATGGTGCATTAGCACTATGATGCATCCTCGAATACGCGACATTGGCTTAGTGATGCATTCTCAATAATGCATCACGGCATAATAGTGCATTAACACTAAAATGCATTCTCGAATAGAAACATTGGCTTAGTGATGCATTCTCAATAATGCATCACGGCATAATAGTGCACTAACACTATAATGCATTCTCGAATAACAACATTGGCTTAGTGATGCATTTTCAATCATGCATCACGGCATAATAGTGCATTGGCACTATAATTGTAACACCCGTAATTTTTGCATGACGCTTACTCAAGGATGCTTCATGGCCTGGGTTGAAGCTTCATCCTAAGCTTATAAAGCTTACCCAGGTGTGCATTAGGGTGTGGATGCCTTGACCTCGAATTTTAGTGTTAAGGCCCTATTACGCGTGATGCGTATCCGAGGAGGCATCATAGTGTTAAGGCACTACTATGCCAGATGCATGATTCAATGCATCACCGAGCCAATATCGCTATTCGATAAATGCATCATAGTGTTAAGGAACTATTATGCCGTGATACATTATCGAGAATGCATCACTGAGCCAAGAATGCTCGGCTTTGGCAAGAAATCTTCATTTGCGGCCTTGCAGTTGATGGATGACCCATACCTTTCTAATATTTGTTTGTAGAAATACGAATACAACATATATAGGGAGGGAGCTTTGTTGGAATGTGCATGAGCGGTAATGCACATACAGATATGCAAAGTGGCCAATACGTTGGAGCATACTTGATGCATAAGCATCAATATGCTGGTAGCTTAGCCGATGAAGCTTGAATTATGCGAAAGCATCTTTCGATCGTGTTACGTACTTGATAATGCATAATTGTATAATAAATAGCGATAGTTATGCACAAGCTAGTGCATACCTTGCGAAATCCCTTTGGCCTACATGGACTAGGCTTTGCTTGGCCTTTGGCCTTGCGATGAAGTTGGAATCGAAGTTGGCTTTGCGTTAATAGGCTTAAGTTGTTTGTCCCTTTTGAATTGACCCTTTGATGAACTACGATCACGCTTGATCCCATCAAGGTACAGATTGGGTACGTAGGCAGCCGCAATGCAATGCATTGAGGTGCAGCACCTTGTCGCTCATATCATCTAATTTGGGAGATGATTGCGACATTATGGTAACTCATATCATCTGGCTCGGTAATGCTAAGCAAGAGATGATTGTTGTCACACTTGATGAGGTAGTTGCAATTCCATTTGATGGATTGTTCATACTTCCTTGAAACCGTCGCGGCATGGAATGGCATGTGCCTGGATGTTGCACTCTTGGCAAGAACAAGATAAGTGCAGGCTCCAGCGCATGGTCGAAGTAAAATTGATGAAGCGAAAGCTTAGGATTGAAATAATCTAGGTGTTGGTCCAAGGCATGAGTTAGGCCTGGACACAGCGAAATTATGTGATGTTTGCCAAAGGCATCCCAATTAGCTTGTATAGCCTTCAACCCTTGGTATAATGAGGGTAAGTTGGAATGGTATGCTAGTCAAAGGAATTCACCATGGGATTTAATGGCCTTGCACCCTTTGTAGGACAACGGTGTGTTGGAACGATATGGAGACTACGGTTTGAGTACCATGCTTGCAAAGCATGTTTGGAAAGGCAAATATGCCTGGAATGATATAAACGTAGCTTGAATGATGTGGGAAATACGTTTCGAGTATAATGTTTACAAGGTAGGCTTGGAAAGCAAAAATTTACCTGCACTTTCCAGCGAGAAGTTAGGCTTTAAGGTCGGGTTACACTCTTTTAAATCACGCATCAGAGAGTTCTGGCCTGCCCAGCGCAGCGCGTCGGAGGCGGAAATTTTCCTGGTGGCTAACTGTACAATTGAAGTGCCAACTTCAAACCTCCTTGGTATTAGCTTCCTAGTCCTAGTGCAATTAATATTTACCAAAAGATGTGCATGTTGGTCTTACTCCTGAGATGTTAACATACTAGCCTTTTTTATGTTAAGAGAGTTAGCACCATCTTATTTGCGATAAGTAGCTAGTGTAGGCTTTCCTAGCTGCTTTGCTCAGAAATATTCCTTTCTTATCAATATATGTCATAAATTGAGTCTTATATGAATTCCAGTAGGTTTCCTTGCTCAAGGAGCCCTCTATGACATTTTGCCTCAAATGCCTCTCAGACTTATAATAAGTCGCTTTTAAGCTAATACTTATCCGTTAATACGCTACATTACTTTCAATAAAGTACATAGCCACTGAACTTCCCATACTCGACATTAATCAGTCTGACTAAAACACAAGTGAGTCGCACAACTTATCTCACTGACTTAGCAGGTTATTTGACTTGACTTAATCAAAACCATGATGGTTTATAACTCCATTATTTTCACGATATATTAAATACAACATGGGGGGATTCTCACTGGGGTATTGGTCTGGCATTCTACGACATCGTGGGTGGTGACACAACCCCCACGAACAAGAAGGTAACAAGAAGTGGGCGGTTACAGAGCAGTTGAGAGGATGGGGAGTAATGGTCAGACATGTTTCCCCTACTTTTTTTGGGAACCGCCCACTACAATCTCCACAATCATCACTTCTCCACCTCTTCCTAACTTCCACGACTTACGAGAATATTATTGTGTCCTCTTCAAACTATTAATAGATGATTATCATCTATTCGAAACAAAACAGAAAAACACAATCCTCACAATCAGTCTAAAAAACCCAAAAACCTACAAAATTAGCGATTCCTCTACGGAGAATCCATTCTTCTTCACATACTACTGATATTTCTCAACCTTCTTTGCTTCCCTCCCCTAAGACCTACCCAAATCCTTTCCATCTTTGTAATAGAAGCAGGATGTGAACAGCAATTTCTTGGTTTAGGCTCATCCTGTTCGAGCTTGATCTCTCGAACCTACTTGAAAGTACCACTTTGCAGTACATTTGTTTTCACCCTAAAATAGTTGGTCATGCTTGGATCCTTCCCTTTCGGAAGGAGTCCCCGTTGAAATTTTGAATTTCAACAATTATGGTTTTAATTTTCCTCTATATAAGTGAACAAATGGTTAGCGTCTTCTTCCTGCCAATCTCGTCATCTTCACTATTTACAGAGTTCAGTATGCTCTCGTAGCATCATGTATGATAACAACAGATCAGACCAGGATCACCTTCTTGTTAAGCGCAACTCATGGGTTCCTAGTCCGGTAAAGAGTTGCCCCTTTCTTGAATATTCTGGTTCTTATGAGTAACAGACTTATTTGGTGATTCTTCATCTTTCTTGCAGGAAACCAAGATTAAAAAGGTTCTTACATGCTGAGGGCTTGAACTATCAAAATGGTAGTTCCTCTGCAAACATCACCAGCTCTAACAGGTCTACCACCGTAAATAAGCTTTTCTTCTAGTCCAGGGAAGCATCCCAACACATATATGATGATCCGATTTCGTTGATAGGAAATGAAGATTGTGGACACGTACCGGGAAAAGAGAAATTCTATAGGGTCTACTCCTGCCGAGGATGATAGGGATATTGATGCTGAGATTGAAACTCCTTCTGGTCCACCAACTAATCTTTCGAGTAGTGATCTCGGTCTCACTATTCACGAATACCCGGCCGCAAGCCTTCTTTTAGAGATATATATGAAGTCCCCGTCTCATAAGCACCATGTCATGTGAGGCTTCGTAGTACCAAAATGTTACGCTCCTCTTTATACCAAGATTTGGAGAAGATATGGTCACATTGTTATTTCAGAGTTGTTGAAAGGCTTTTCCCCTGTTCTGGTGACAATGGTTGCTGGTCTTCTTCCTATAATTGATGATATGAGTAAGGTGTCACTTCGTGATGATACTAATTAGGAAATACGTAAGTAGGATGAGATGATAACCAATTGTGAAGCCTTGAAATTCAATGTGAGTTGGCTCCATCAACGTCTTGATATTATCGAAACATATCATGCAACTATCATAGCTGAAGTCATTCCTTCTTCGAAGGAAATCTTGGAGGATGAGAAGGTTTTGTCAAGAGAGTCAGCTAGAATCGAGAAGTCGATTCAGGATTTGAAAGCTAGGACGAAGAGATTTCAGGAGAGGATGAAGATGTTTTACAAACGAATTACTCGTTGCTTGAAGGTTTGTTCTAGAGAGTGGGTGAGGCTTGAATCGATGATAAGCTTTTGAATGGCAGTAGGATTTGAATTTTGAATCTTGAATATTCATTGAAAAGAAGTGAAATTGAAATTGAAAGAAAAAAGTTTTTTTTTTAGGCGTAATATGCTTTACGCCACTTGCCATTGATTGTTGTTCCTATTACGACTCCCTTCATGTATACTATTCTGTAGTATCCTCTTGCCACAGATTTAGAAATCACGTAGGGCCCTTCCTATTTCGAGGAGAATTTTGAAGCAGACATGTTTTGCTGAATATGTTTGGCTGTCTTGAGTACTAAGTCCCCGACCTGAAATATTCGGAGCTTTACTGCTTTGTTGTAATCTTTGGAGATTCTTCGTCGATATGCCTTTGCATACCTTTCTTCCTTGGACCGTCTTGACTCTAGGAGGTCCAGCTCCGTGAGCCGAAATATGGGGATTTCGGTCTCATCCCAATATACCCGGTTGGCTGCTGCAATTCGGGCTGAAGGGATCTTGATCTCGGTAGGGAGGATGGCATCGGCCACGTATACAAGTGAATAGGGGGAAGTCCCTGTGGAGCTTCTTGGCGATGTCCTGTATACCCAAAGCGCCATAGGTAATTGCTCATGCCACGATATTGGGTTATCATATACTGTGCGACTAAGAATCTGAATCAGTGTCTTATTGGTACTTTCTGCTTGCCCATTTCCTTGTGGGTAGTACGGGTTAGAAACATTTGCTTGATACCATATTTTTGAAGTAGTTCTTCACAGTCTGGTTAGCAAAAGGAGTACCATTATCTGTGACAATTTGTTTAGGAACATCGAACCTGCATATGATGTATTCCTTGATGAAAGGCGGTATGGTTGCTCCATTCGTGCTGCTGAGAGGGATGGCCAACCCATTTGGTGAAGTATTCAGTGGTTGTGATGATGTGACAACGTTTTTTTGACGATGTCAGATTGATTTGCCGATGAGATCCAGTCCCCATCTATAGAAAGGCCAAGGGCTACTTACAGAATGTAGGGGAAGGCATGGCGTGTGGATGAGGTTCCCATGAATCTGACACTGATGTCACTTTTGAACAAACGCAGCGGCATCATCTTCCATGGTCGGCCAGTAATACCTTTCCTAAAACTGAATGAATAATTTTCTTTTGCCCTGATGTTCTCCTTCATGAATTTCTTTCAACATTGTAAGAATTTTAGGTTCATCCAGACATCTCAGTAGGTTTCCCCCGAAGCTCTTACAGTGAAAAATTCCTTCATAAGGGATGAACCTCTTTGATTTTTGCTTAAGTCTGGTTGCTTCTCGCTTCACTAGCGGAAGGGAGTTGTCACGTATGTATTTGATGTAGAGATCTCTCTAGTCCCCGGTATGGTGTATTGTCAGGGATTCCAGTTGTTGTGGTTGTGCTTGGCAGTTGGAACAAGATCCTTACAATGCCTGAGATTGGGTATCTATCGTGGGCAAATTATATCCTAGACGTTGGAATCGGCGTTAAAGAGTCACAACCATTGTCTCCCCACATACTTCGTTATGAGCGCGGTTGAGTTATAGTTGCGCTTCCTCATCTCCGAGGCATCTCGAGAGGGAGCCGTCAGGGTTTTTATGATATAATTCCCCATGGAGTAAGAAGAAGTTCTTCAGGTCTTTGAGGCTGACCTTCCTCTGGGGAAGTGAGCTGCTGAGTTCCTCTATGATTGGAGTTCTCCAATCAATGGCTTGCTCGTGTTCATATTTATTTAACCATGTCGAAGAAATAATGCGTCTCTGCACCATTACAATCTTTTCTGCTCCTTCAAATTAGAGTTTGGAGGCTAACATGGCGAGACAGTCGGCAAGTCTGTTATTGCTTCGTCCAACGTGAACTACCAAAACTTCATTAAAATGAGTTAGCAAATTTTGAGCTTCTATTCTATGGGGATCTAGCGTTACCTATTTAAGTGATTAAATCCCATTTATCTGATTGACTAGCATCTTTGAGTCGCCTCTTATCTACAGACACATCACGCTTGCTTTCTTTGCTGATGAGAGGCTTAGTAGGAAGGCTTCGTATTCTGCAGAATTGTTGGTGCACTTGAAGTCAAGCTTGAATGAATGCGAGAAAACTTTCCCAGTTGGAGAGACCAGTACCACGCCGGCTCCTCCAGTATCATTTTTGGGGGTAGATGAACCATCAAAGTATAGTAGCCACACTTCTTCTTTAATAATAGAGATTTCGGGGAAGTCCCCAGGTATTTCTTCATGCAAGGTGGTCATATCTTCTCCTGGAAAAGCCACCAATAGATCTTCTACTGCTTTTCTTTGATTGCTTTTGGGGAAACACATGCTATGTCAAATTATGACATTTGAAGTAGCCACCTGGCATGTCTGCCTATTAGCGCCGGCTTTGAAAGTAGAAATCTGATAAGATCAGCTTTGGCGACCAGCACGACCCTGCTTGAAAGTAAATAATGCCGGAGCTTCTGAATAACATGCATTAGTGATAGGCACGCCCTCTATGCTTTAGGTACATGAGTTCTTCATCTCTTAATGATCGACTGATACTGTAGATTGGGCATTTAACTCTGTTTTCGTCTTCTTGGGAAAGGAGGGCCCTTGTGGCAAACTCACTTGAACCTGTATATAGAAGCAAGGGGCGTCCCTGGACCGGGGTCCTCATGAAAGATGGAGATAACATGATTAGATCTTTTGAATCTAAGCGCATGCTCCTTGTCAGCATATTACATGATAGTTCACATGGATCCTGCATTCCACGCTTGCCGAGGCGATGAAGACAGGGATAACACACACATATTGCTATCCAAGTGTCATTTTTTTTGGTCAAGTTCAATTAAAATAATGGGGCTTGATCTCAATCATTCTACTTCATCCTGGCGACATAAAGGCGATATTAGTGCCCCACCAAATCACTTAGAGAAACACATAAAGTTGTAAAAATAAAAATAGAACGTGATATGGTGACGATTCCGAGATATGGTGACGACTATCATGTTATTTCTAACACCTGAGCTTTGTCCTTTTATGAATAGACAATTTAGTTGGGTCCCTCTACTCCTACAACCAAGAAGTTTGTTTCCATATACCTAGAATGGTTAGTGTCATCCTAATTAGTTCACAAGTTTCTAAATTTTGGGGTTTTTATTATTGGCATCAATTTTCGGAAACTTTACCCCCAAACCTAAATCTAACATTGTCCTCAATGTTTCAAATTGTGCAACCTAGAATGACATGCAATATAAATAAGAGAGACAAATAAAATTCAAAGAATAGGGATTGGAACTTCTCACCTGATTGACACAAGAAAAACAGTATTCTCTGTAACACATATAACACGATAGTAATAACAAAGAACACCAAAAATAAAAATAAACAAAAAACCTAAAAAGAAAATAAAAACAAGAAAATAAAAATCTACCTACTGGATATGTACATAAAGGATCTCCAAAAAATTAACAACCTGAAAATTTGGGGATCAACCTAAAATACAATATTTACAAATGACATCTTCACACTTATGTATGGCAACACGGAGACACTGAAACTATCAAAAACCAGGGATTACCCCCAAACAAAGTTTTTACTACACCTGGAAGTGCGTAAATAAAAAAATATGGGGATAATATTGGGATTGAGGAAATATCAATTGATTCATGCACGATGCCAGGAACAGGCAAGTCCTCTGGGTATTTGGATGCAAAGTAATCCAACAAAACTTGAGAAACACACAATTCTAACCCTAAATTAGGTAACTTTTGGAAGTCTAGGGGTCTAGAAACAACCTCTAAGTCAGGTGAATGATCTCGTGAGATAGATTCATCTATGGAATTATGCAAATCATCCACACAAATCCACATGGTCATTTATATATTTTGTATGTAACAGAGAGTCACTACAAAATTAATCATCATCAGCAAATAATCTCTGCATTTCAGAACTTTCAATTTTGTTCCAAACTAAACGGTTTGTGTTTATAATACTTCTCATATATATCGTTTGAGGTGATTCTTGACTTACCATATGTGAAGCGAGAACTTTCTTATGTCGTGACGCATACATATATTCCCTAAGTGTCATCTTAGATGATGTCTCCTGAGAAAGAGTCATCATCCTCAAAAAGGTACCTGAAATAAAATTCTGAAACACAAAACAAATTAAATGGAACTAAAAATCCTAAATAAAAATAAAAATATACACAAAAAGAAATAAAATAAAATAAAATAAACTACGATTAGAAAATCAAAAATACTGATTACCATATTTCACAACCGCTCCCCGGCAACGACACAAAAAATTGATATGATTCTGAGACACCTATTTATAATAACCGTAATCGCACGACGTCTAACTAGTAGACAACGGTCAAACCCACAAGGAGCGGGAAAATACTGTAACCAATATTCCTAATGAACTAGCCAGAAATGATGTTTTTTGGATTTTTAATAATGCAAATGAAATAAACAAATTTAACTAACTAGAATAATAGGAAATTTGGTTTCCACCAACTTAATCATGAAAAGTTCATATAATCTCCAAACATATTCTCTATAATACTCGAGACAAATATTGGAATCAACCTCATATCTCGGAAAATATTTCAATAAAATCCTAATTATTTAGTTTCACCGATGTAATTTCCTTCGCTTCTAATGTAATAATCCTAAAGCACTACTCATCAATCAAAAGTATACACCATCAAAGAACTTAACCCAAGCACGACATATCAATCATAAAGCATAAGTAGTCAATGAAATCATATAAATCAATTAAATACCAATCTTTTATGAAGTGAAATTACTAGTCATTTAATCATGAGAAAATGTTATTAAGGAGTTCACATGAATACACAACCGAATCATACTGATCTTCGTATTTTCTTGTTAACCGGGTGGAGCATGGAGTGCACTTCCGACATGTAGTACAGGCTAAATAGTAATTTGGTCCAATTAGCCACTTTTATTTGTAACTCGGGTTTTCGATGAACATCCTGAGAAAATAGAATAATAATAAAATTAGTGTATAATTGATTACTAGAAAATTCAAGTATGACGGTAAAAATATATAAATTTAGTGCCTATCACAACACGGGCATTTGATTTGACCATTTTTCTTTTTGACAGGTACCACGTTGGCCAGCCAAGTGGGGTGTTGGATGGGTTTGATAAAGCATGCCGTGAGTAGTTTCTGTATTTCAACCTTGATCTTCTCTTCAACTTATTGCCTGAATTGTCTCAGTTGTTGCTTGACAGGTTTAGAACCAGGTATGATATGTAAATGGTGGGTGACTAGTTTGTCATCAAGACCTGACATCTCTTCGTAGGTCCAGGCGAACATGTCTTGATAATCCCTGAGGAGTTGTATGAGTCCCGTCCATTCCTCCGTTGTCAGAGTGGACCTGATGGAGATGGGTCTGGGACTTCTTCTGTTCCGATGTTGAATGTCTCGAGGGAGTCCGGGGTGGAATCGGTAACATCTTGTAATTATCATGGAGCGTCTGGAATTTCATATCGTCCAGACTCTGTGCTATGGTTGCATTCTGGACGGGGAAACCCTCCACTAGTCTCCCCTGTTAATTGCTAACAGCGGCGGCGAAGATAAACAATCCTTCCTTTAGTGTCATAACTTTTTACAAAATTATTTTTTCTCTTGCCATGAGCGTGGCTCGGCGCATTGGTATTCATTAGAAAATCGTGATTAAAACCAGTAGAGAGATTCATTCCACAAAATTTACATGTTTCCTCGGTTACTGATAACTCCCTATCAGACTCTTCGAAACTTGTCCAACAGGGTAGTGGAGTTCTGTGGATCTTGCCAGAGAAGTCGAGCACATCGGTCTTTGATCCGAACAATTCGACACCACAAACATGGGCATAAGGAGATGAGGACGCCGGAATTCAGATTATTTTCTCATTTAATACGATATTCATGCATTGGTGTTGATTGTGATTTTTTGACAAGAGAGAAAATTGTAATACTTCTCTTAAAATGCTGCTTTTCTCCTAGTTACAGAAGCATGAAATAAATATACATTAATTTCTGACGAGCATCAGAATTATTAACATTACTGCTATCTTACATTTTGCAAGAGAATTGAGAATGCATATTCATCTCCTGGCTAAACTAGCCCGGTAGCTCTTTGGCATATATATGCACCAGAGGAATTTCAGAGCTTTTTTCGACGAAAATCTCGTTATTTCATGTGCACTCGTAAAAATACATGTATAAAACATAATATACTGATTATACAAAATTGCGAACATTCAGAATAAATGATACACCATATCTGAATAGTAGCGCTAATTAGATGCATATCATATAATTGCAGAGTCCCATCAAGCATAATTTCAAGATTGTAAACTTCCACGGATGAATCTCTTGAAGGTGTTCTGTATGCACTGCACAAAAGTTAGGCATAAATGCCAACAATTAAATTTCACAAGACTGAGAAACCCCAAATAGGCCATAGTCATGGTCACGACATTATTCAATGTCAATAAATAATATCATATAGGCAATAGCCCTGGTAACAACAAGTACAAGCTTTAGTAATCCCTAGCCTCACTTCTAACACAGACGTGTTAAAATAATGAAGAAGACAAAACACAGTAAAGTCTACAAAATCCACGGAGCTACCAAGGCCAAAAAACAACGAAGCCACGGAAAAGTCTGGCCAAGGCGCTAAAGAAGGTGGGGCTGCGCTAAAGCTCCATGATAGTGCCCACGCTTCATGCCACTTCCTTCCAGGACCCACGCTCTTCTGCTGCACCCCCAAGCTCCATTGCTGCACCCACACGCCTGCGCTGCTGCCGACAACTACTGCGCCCACGCGCCATTGCTGCTGCCACGACCACTGCTGGGTCCCACGTTCTATTGCTACCGCGTCACGCTCCTACGTTGTCGTGTTATTCTTCTATTCATGTTAGCACCAATCTTCATAGTAAGCATCATTACTTTAGCCATTATGTTCGACAAAATTGGCATACAATCTACTGGAAACAAAATTCTACAACAAGGCTTTGAAGCCATGACCCCACTAACTCTTACGAGACATAAAATCATATTACAATGGGGGGATAAAACATGGGATTTTTGTTTGGCAGTTTACAACAACATGGGTATAGCACTACCCCATGACAAGGAAGTTATAGTGTAAGCGGTAAGTTGAAGCGGTGAAGAGATACTGGAATCATGGTCAAAGAAGTTTCCAGAAACTTCCCAGAGGGGATGTTATTCCAACAACCTCCACTTATCCATCTCCCCACAACTGCCACTTTTTACAAGGAAAGTGTGTGGTCTCAAAACATTATAAATAGGATGCTTAACAAAAACAAGAAGAAAGAAGTCACAGAAGGACAAATACCTTCCCTCAAGGAAACTACTTTGAAAATCATTCTCAAGCTCTGCTATTTTTGTACCACAACATACAATTATATACACATAATTCCTTCAACTTCCTTTGCTTCCCTCCCCTGAGATCAACCCATCTCCTCTCTTTGTAACTGAAGCATAACAAATATAGACATCCTACTTGTTTGGATTTTTTTTGTATAATTTTGATCCTTGAACCCACAAAAAGTACTTCAATAGTACATTGTTTTTCCTAGGAGTAATTTTTAGGTACAAACAATTGGTGACCACAGCGGGAGATCAACCTTTCGGTAAAAAAATTCAATCCTTCAAAAATGGTGGATCTTAGGTCAGGTTCATCAACCAATCCCAATTCAAGTTCAGCAACCGTTACTAATACTGGTAATTCCAGTGGTGGAGCCCCAGAAATCATTCCTCAAAACGCAACCACTGAAAACACTAAAAATCCTCTCCGTACCACTGAAAGTGTCAAAGGCAAGGAGCAGGAGTCACCAACCGTAGCCAATTTAATGAAGCGACAAGAGACCTTGGCTGAAACTCAAATAGCCATGGACACCACTCAGAAGGAAGTTCTTACCTTCCTTAAGGCTTTAAAGGAGCAGTTAACACCAGAGAAGCGTCATCGTCAAACGGAGCAAGTCAAGAACACAATTGCCGGCGGTGCTAACACATCAAAAGCTAATGCACAAGAGGATGATGAAATATAGATTATCGATGACTATACACCAGAAAGGAGTCAACCACAACAAAACTTCATCACTCGTGAAGACTTGGAAAAGCTTCTGCGAAATCGTGAAATGGAAGATTCATCTTTATTCCATCAACACCAACCCCCTTATCAAAAAAAATCATAGAGTTGCGCTTCCTGGCGGATACTCATCCCCTCAATTCTCATTGTACGATGGCACCAGAAACGCCCGAGAACATGTTTCTCGATTCTTGGAGTCACTAGGAGTGCATGAATATGATAAAGTGCTACGACTCAAAGAATTCTCGAAATCTCTTACGGGAAGAGCCTACACTTGGTACAACAACCTCGCTCCCAACAGTATCTCTAGTTGGTCCCAGATGGTTGATGCCTTTTATAAAAAGTATTTCTTCGTATCTGAGGAAACTGCTCTCTCGGACCTGGGAAGAATGTTCCAGAGAAACAACAAGCATCCCAACGAGTACGTTAAGAGGTTCAGAATACAAGCTCTCAACTTCCATGACTAGAATATGACTGAGGTGGAGCTTTGTATTAATGGTGTGATTCCTGTTTATCGTGCCTTGTTAGAAAATTTATGATTTCAAACCTTCTCTAAGCTACACGAGGCCGCCAAGAGATCAACAACAACTGCTCCATCCTTGTTAGAAAGGACACGACCCGCCAGAGAAGAAAATCATGGAGACACTCGTGGCAGATGTCTAGTGAAAAAACAATATTCTACCAAGCACTCCATAGGTGTTATCACTGATGAAGTATCCAAGAGAAAAGTATCACCTCAATCAACATCACAGGTTAAGCGCACTGCATCAGCTCCGGCGGTAGCACCAACATCAATTCAAGGAAAAAGCTCAGCCGAAACTCCGCGTCAGTCGCAACGGAACAAGATAGATCTAACAATCCCGGATTTCTCCTTTCCCATGGAAGAAGTCCTCGAGGTTTTAGAAATATGGGTACAGAATGGAGCTATCATGTTATCACCCGTGCGGCAGCCACCTACTAAAGAGGATATGTCAAATCCAAAATATTGTCACTTCCATAGGTTCGTCAGCCCTCCCACTAGCGAATGCAATAGCTTGAGGCGCATATTCAGAGAAAAAGTCGACTCAGGATATGCTTGGGGATTGAAGGTGTTCACAAAGATCCCCTACCTGTCAGGAGTTTCACTCTTTTCAGAGATTCTGTCAATAGAAATATCCAATCCATGATGAAGCGCAAATGTGAACTTATTTACCTATCGAAGGTACAACACAAGGATATTTTTACTGCTCTCAATCGCGTTGTATTGGGCAAGCGTCTACTTTTTTCCGAAGAAGCTACTGATTCCCCCAAAACCACTCCAGAAGACATAGTCATCAAGCATAATGAGAAGCCTAGCTGGGGACTTCTCACTACTGCATGCCTTAAGAACACCAAGTTCGAGCAAACACTAATTGATACGGGCACTGATGTCAATATCATCACTATCAAGACTTTGAGAGCTGCGGGAATTTCCAGGCACGGAGCTGTATATTTGCCAAAAGTGATTAAGAATTCTGAAGGGAAGTCCAAGAGTGCTTATGGCTACATCACTCTTGAAGTAAAAATGGGTGACACCCAAGCACATACAAAGTTTCACATTGTCAAAGAAGATCCGGATTACGACATGGTTCTGGGACGCCCTTGGATCCACAACAACAAGGAAGCAACAAGTGTATGCCCCTCGCCAGTATCAGTACCTTCAAGATTCTCAAACAAGCCTGCAAATCCTGAGGAAGACCTATCAGATGAGTTTCGTCACGCAATAAAGCCGAACGTTAAGCAATTACTAAAAGAGAACGTAGCGTCATATGTCCGAAGGTTCCACACACAAGTAAGTCATATTCAGCCAACTTATTTGAAACCAACAATCCCACATCCCATCAAAGATTGGGGACTTGACCCGGATATCAACTTTACTCTGACTTGACGATGTGAATGGGAAGCTGATCATTTTCAAAATTTTATCAAATGGGTATGGGTTATCTTTACTGGGGATAATCAAGCTAGCAACCCAAATACTCAGAAGACATGTCATGAGGTTAAGGGGCATGAACCCGATGCCTTCCATGTCGGAGACACAATAGAAAAGATCATAACCTCTCCTGAAGAAGAACCGTATCTTTTCACCGAAACTATGATCGGAGGCTACCAAAAACTTGTCAATACCGACAAGCAAGAAGGGTGGTCATGCATGGCAAGTGGATTATATCTCACAATGCTTAAAAACATGCTATCACCATCTCACAATATCAACCTGTTTTATACAATATTTGTAATTCCTCCAAAATGTCTGCAATACCTTGCATTCATACTTAGGATTTCAATTTATTAATCAAGTATATCATTATTTCCTTCAAAAAATATATATCCTTGAAAACCATTCAAAAATCCTAGAATAAAACCACAAAAAGTCATATATCTCATAAAACCTATAAAACTAGAAAAATTCCTTGGAAATTGGTTCATCACCTTCAAGATATGCCTTTTCCAACCTCCCAAAAATCTCAGTTGCAAGCTTTAACTCCCGAGACGGCCTCTCAACTTCATTTTTATCCTTGGTCATTGTCTTCAAGCTTGGAGTCGTACCTCTATCTTGCAGACATTTCTCAGTAACTTCAAAATGACGACGAAGCCATGCTATATTAAGCTTAACCCTTTCAGCCTCGTCCAAAAAATCCTTCCATTCTTGAAGTACTATCTTAGATACTTCTCTACGAGGGAGATAAATCATCTCACGCACAGTTGGAAGTAATAGAGACACATCATTCTCCAGAGTACGGTAGTTCTTGGGGTTACCTACGAAGAAATGGCAAAACTTCTTCCATACTTTGGTATATAGCTCCGCGTGCACGAACGGGACAATGAAGCCACCAATGCACACATAGTCAAGTCGATTCCTATCAAACCTGAAGTCAAAATGAACTCCAGCATTTGGGTATTCAATCAGTACAGTCTCCATCATGTCAACATTCTGTACAATGGTGTCACTCAGAGTGTTTCCTTCAACAATTGCATCCGGAATAACTCTCCCATGATTTAGAGGTGGAAAATATGCATCACCAGCGTCACGGCTTATGGTAACCTCTAACTCTTTACCTGTAAATTCATTTCTCTGATCCAACTCTTTCCTCCCTAAAAATAGAGACATTATAGAGATTATGTCTCAAGCATAAGTAATTGAAGCAAGAATCATGGAATTCATAAAATATGTATACTAGCAACCTAAAAATTCATTAAAAAGTGTTTTGGTTCATGACGTATGGTTTAGAAGAGATATGGGTCGCATTGTAAAAATACCATCAAAAACGTTTTTATACTACTCTCTGGAAGAACTGAAACTGGCACTAATTGGTAAGGAATTCGGGGGTGATTTATATGCCAAATGATTCATATGGATGCCTACTACAACATTCTAAAAGGGAACGACAATCGGAGAAGCGAGCAGACAAAACGATCGACTACATGACAGCTGAAAACCTATAAAATTCTGTTTGGAAAAGTTCTGGACGCTCGGTGTCAAGAATTTTTCACCGTGCAAAAGGACTCTAAATTCAAAAGTTATCTTTATCTCTTATCTAAAGTATGAGATATCAAACATTTCATTCCGACTTTGGACGAAGATTATACGGTCATTACGGTAAGAAGACCTGAATCTGAATTTTTCTGACAGCGAAAATCGCCAAAATTCCACATGAAATCATGCATGGTTTTACATGTTTTGGAGTTTAAGATCTATAATTATGTCATTGTGATTCTAAAAAGATGAAGGGGACTTACTTGGAGCTGCGACAAGTCATTAGGAGCAGAACATGCCTCGTAATATGATTCATCACCAAGTCTTTCATTCTCGACCCCGGGTTCTTCGGTTACTTCAGTATGGGAATATTTCTCAAGTCCCTGTCATATGTATCTTCTTCCTCAGAGTTTCTAACCAGAATGGTGCCTTATATCATTGAAGTATTCATATCACTATTTATCTAAGCATATTGGTTATTCACAAGAATCAGAATTCATCAAATTCAACAAGATATAAAATTATTATTCAGAAATTTCTAAAGAAAGTTTTACTCACAACATAAGCAGCTAAAGAAGCATGAATGGTTGTGATACCAAATTCAAAGGGTCGAACGCTCAAGTCACTCTAATGAGTTACGCTCCCAGTCTACACAAAGATGCTCATCAGAGTAAAGTATAAATATACTTCATGCAAACAAAAAAAGACTGAGAGGATAAAAGGCATTTACCTTCTTCAAAGGACGGTCTCTACTCCCATGCATAATCACCCGTGGCCTTTTCGTCCCAGATTGAAGATTAGCATTCTCTACGTCATCAGACATGAGGTGTTCCGGGAACCACGACTACAAGGGGTGAAATTAAACACTTAATTACTGGATAAAAAATAGTAATTAGACAAAAGATGGTTTGAGGTACCTGTGTCAAGATGATGATCGAGTCACGCTTCAGCTTAGAGTTAATCCTCAAGTTCGATTAAAGTGTTAACTCCTTTGCTAAAGGACGAACATCAGAAGGGCTACTCAACATAAAGTTCTTGAAAAGAGTAAGTTGTGCGTTCCAGAAACTAACATACTCGTTAGTAACACGTCCTTTTCTGCTGGCATGGAGAAAAAGAATACTTCGACCAGCGATACTATGAGCACCTTCAGAACCCTGAAGCACGTCTATGGAAGGCATCTCGGTATAATGAGGAATGGATTGATCAAAACCCATCTTCCGAGCCTCCCTATCAATATGATAGCACTAGATAACACAACTATCAAAACAAACAGCGAGAATGAATCCTGTGATACAACTAACCATGAAAGTAGCTTCACCAACACTAGCAATTTTACTCTCATCGCTTGGGCCAGAGCGTAAGACAATATCGTACCTTTCTGCAAAAGTCCCCGATGGAATCACCTGAGGCAGCTTCGAACTCCAAGGTTTGAAATTCACTTTCTTCTCGTTATCCATCAAACTGATAAGACTAACAGGAGAAGGTTTCTTCTTACTCCATCAAAGTATTCTAGCATACTCCGTCCCTTCACTTGGAAAAGCAAGTCTAGTCTTTGGTGCATACTCAGGAAAATATTCCCAAAGCCAGGCTTGCATGAACATAACATGGATAAAAAAATTTATCTTGGCGTAACCATTGGAAATCTTCATGTCAAGAGTGAAAATACCTAAATGAGTATATAAGGTACCAATGAACAAATTACAGGAAAAGTCTTTCCACTAGCAAGCATAACAACAAGTGGGACAAGTAGAGCCTTTATTTGACCTCCAAGAGAATCTTCAAATATGTCTCTTGACAGCCAAAGTACAGGGAACGCAGCAATACAAAGAGGATGATCAACAACAAGACCATCAATGTTTGTGCTACCATTCCACCAATAGTTAACCCAATATGCATAATTCAAACTACTGCAACGACGAGATTTCTGCAGCTCCTCCATCTTCCGGACAAGGCAAGTTCCATACTTCTTCTCCTGTTCAGACAATGTGGGAATACTACCAATGACTGGCAATTGCATTAAGACAACCACATCCTCCAAAGTGATTGTTAGCTCACCCCAAGCATATGCCGCTGAATGAGTTGGGCCGCACCAACGTGAGAAAAATGCAAGCAGACCCTTCACATATTTGTTGATTTTCAAAGTCTCAGATACTCGCACGACATGGAATATCATAGCATTCTCTAAAACCAACCACCTGAGGATTCTTCAACATAACTTTGGACCATGCTTCTCATTCATACAAACGGTTTTAGGATATCTTAAAGTCAACAAACAAAGGCATATATTCTCTTCTCTGCAAACAACATCAGAAAATGCCCTGTGGATAAACACTTTGAGGCTGGGAAACGCTATTGATACTCGGAATAAGAGTACCGACATAATTATGAGGAGCAGCTTCTTTGACAACACTATCAAAGAACCTATCACGGATATTGGGTACGTCATCCAGAGAAATGACATCAGAATTTTCGCTCCTATCACGATTGGAACCAGTAGCAGTAATATCTTCGTAATTGCCAGACATCTACAACGGGTTCAAATAATATCTACATTAACGACTGGACAACCGTACACAAGGTATGACACTACTTTATGTATATATATATATATATATATATATATATATATATATATCTAGCACTAATATGCAAATATATTCAGATATGTATATATAAATTAAACGAAGAGTTGTTGTAAACCCTAGCATACCTGGTTGAGGCTTAACAACGTTACAGTGAAGCCAATGAAGAATTTCTGCAATAATAATCAACAATTACGGAATTAGGGTTCACTCGCAAGATATGGTCAAAAGAAGACAATTATCCAATCAATGTCATATTAATGCAATTGAATAAGCAGTGATAATTGGAGAAGTGATTTAGTACTTATCCTTACAAAAAGGTGGGGGAAAGAGTTGAAGAGATATGTGAGTATTCACTCACATATTTAAAAAAAAATTCTTCACGTGAACAACAAAAAAAAAAAAGAAAAAAAAAGAGAGATTACCTGATCGGCGCCGGAATCCAGCAGAAAGACGCCGGCGGGAGACAGACGTCGCTGGCAGAAGTTGTTGCTGCTGCGGATGGAGAGAGGAGGAGAAAGGTGTCGGTGGTGATGGAAGAGAGAATAAAAAAAAAGGGTCTATCTCCCTTTTATGGTAATTGGTTTCCAAATTTAGATCAAACAAGGATTTTTTATTTTAAACCATACCCTTGTGCTGCACACATGTCAATTATTGGTCTCTCCACCATACAAATCAGTCCCGGCCCACCAAATTACACTCTTCAGACAGTGCTACATAATCCTACAAGCATTACTATGATTACTCCTTCATCGACTACTCGACATCATTGGAGCATCATCAAATCAGAATTTCTTATAATATCCTACAACTAAAGTATTTGATTTATTTTGCTCATAGCAATAAAATAAAAATCACCATCTAGTGCTTACCACGAAAAACATTAACATTCCGTGCTAAGCAGGGGACTTATTGTTGATGGTGATTTTTTGACAAGAGAGAAAATTGTAATACTTCTCTTAAAATGTTATTTTTCGCCTAGCTGCAGAAGCATGAAATAAATATACATTAATTTCTGACGAACATCAGAATTATGAACATTACTGCTATCTTACATTCCGCAAGAGAATTGAGAATACATATTTAACTTCTGGCTAAACTGGCCCTGTAGCTCTTTGGAATATATATGCACCATAGGAATTTCAGAGCTTTGTTCAACAAAAATCTCGTTATTTCATTGCACTCGTAAAAATACTTGTATAAAACAGAGTATACTGGTTATACAAAATTACGAACAATCAGAATAAATGATACACCATATCTGAATAGAAGTGCTAATTAGATGCATACCATCTAATTGCAGAGTTGCATCAAGTATAATTTCAAGATTGCAATCTTCCACGTCTGAGTCTCTTGAAGGTGTTTTGTATGCACTGCACAAAAGTTAGGCATAAGTGCCAACAATTAAATCTCACAAGACTGAGAAACCCCAAATAGGCCATAATCATGGTCATGGGATTAATCAATGTCAATAAATAATAACATATAGGCAATAACCCTGACAACAACAAGTACAGGCTTTAGTAATCCCTAGCCTCACTTCTTACACAAACGTGTTAAAATAATGAAGGAGACAAAAAAAAAAGTCTACCAAAGCCACGGAGCTACCAAGACCACAAAGCAACGAAGCCACAAAGAAGTCTGGCCAAGATGCTAAAGAAGGTGGGGTCACGCTAATGCTGGCAGTTGCTATCGCGCCCCCACTAGCTGCCCGGGTTTCATGCTCCGTGCCACTGCCGTGCGAATTTCGGGCCCCACACTCTTTTGATGTGCCCCCAAGCTCCAATGTTGAGCCCACGCATCTGCGCTGCTGCCGGCCACTGCTGCACCCACGCGCCATTGATGTTGCCACGACCACTCTGGGTCCCACGTTCAATTGCTACCGCACCACACTCCTCTGTTATCACGTTATTCTTCTATTCATGTTAGCACCAATCTTCGTAGCTAGCATCATTACTTAAGCCATTATGTTCGACAAAATTGGCATAAAATCAACTAGAAACAAAATTCTACAACAAGGCTCATGGATTTGAAGCCATGACCCCACTAACTCTTACGAGATTTCAAATCATATTACAATAGAGAGATAAAATATGGGATTTTGGTCTGGAGGCTTATAACAACATGGGTGTAGCACTACCCCTATGACAAGGAAGTTGTAGAGTAAGCGATAAGTTGGAGCGGTTAAAGAGATACTGAAGTCATGGTATAAGAAGTTTCCAGAAATTTCCCAGAGACAAAGTGAACGGTTATTCCAACAACCTCCACTTCTCCATCTCCTCACAACTTCCACTAATTTACAAGGAAAGTGTGTGGTCTCAAAACATTATAAATAGGCTGCTTCGCCAATTTCAAAACAAGAACAAGAAGAAACAAGCCACAGACAAAGAAGAGATAGAAAATCATTGTCAAGCTCTGTTATTTTTCTACCACAACACACAATTCCTTCAACTTCTTTTGCTTTCCTACCTTAAGATCAACTTATCTCCTCTCTTTGTAACCGAAGTAGAACAAATACAAACATCCTACTTGTTTGGATTTTTTTGTATGATTTTGATCCTCGAACCTACAAAAAGTACTTCAACAGTACATTGTTTTTGCTAGGAGTAAGTTTTAGGTACAAACAATTGGTGATAAGTCGAGGGGACGACCTTGTTTTCATGAAGCCATAGTCTTCCCAATATCATATGATATTCAGGTTCTTTCTCAATGACATGAAACTTCACTTTTGATCAAATAGGTCCCACTTCGAGTCCCAATAAGACGTGTCCGTAAGTACTGGTGTGATTCCCTTTGAAGTATTTCATCACGATAGGATAGTGTACAATCTTGTTCGGTCGGACCTTTGTAGCCTTAAGTGTCTTGAAAGTGATATGTTGGCCGCGACACCTGTGTCGACAAGTGCTCTTTGAAACTCAAAGTCTTTGAGGTAAGCAATCACGTACAAGGCTCGGTTGTGTCCTTCTTCGTTGAAGGTGACATTACTCACAGAAAAGTGAAGCGACCCAGATGTTTCTGGTCCCTTTTCAGAGACTTGGTTCAGATGTGCATCAGTAGCGACACGTTTCAGGGCAGCAACTACGTCTCTGCGTTGAAGTTTTGAGAAGTGCAAAATTTCGCATAAATTTTCTACCAGGCGATTTGCTTCTTGATTCATGGGCTTTTCACATGTGGTTAAACTCCTGAGGTGTGGAGAGGGAATATTTATTTGGGGAGGAGTCTCCAGCCCCAAGGACGGTAAGTCTTCTCTGAAAACAGCATTGCGCCATAATTCTTCTGTCAGTCGATGAAGGAAGTCGAGGATGAAGTTTTGTGAGTCTTCTAGTATCTTTAGAGTCCTTGACATAATTTGTTGTCTTCGCTTAAGCTTAGCCATCGTGAGTGGTATCGTATCTGGAACATTTCTAATTTCCCTCACATTATTAGAGCGAACATCACCGTAGTGTTATTGATGATCGAAAGAGCACCATTAGGAAAATCACCATTGGAGCCGAAAAAGTTGGAATTGGGATCAATGATGTAAGATCCAATCTGAGACTGACCATCTTGAACGATTGAGGAATTGGGTTTTATAACCGAGAGGTTGATCTCTCACCGTATTCGGCAATTATTTTAGTGTGAAAACAAATATACTACAAAGTGGTACTTTCAAGTAGGTTCGAAAGATCAAGCTCGAACATGACGAGCCTAAACCAAGAAATGGACGTTCACGTCCTGCTTCGGTTACAAAGATGGAAAGGATTTGGGTAGGTCTTAGGGAGGAAGCAAAGAAGGTTGAGAAATATCAGTAATGTGTGAAAAAGAATGGATTCTCCGTAGAGGAATTGTTGATTCTGTAGGTTTTGGTTTCTCCATACTGATTGTGTGGTTGTCTTGTTCTGTCTTGTTTTGAATAGATGGGAATAATCTATTTATAGTTTGAAGAAGACACACTGATATTCTCTTAAGTTGTGGAATTTAGGGAGATATAGAGAAGTGATGATTGTGGAGATTGTAGTGGGGTGGTGCCCGGAAAGTATGGAAGACCTATCTAACCACTACTCCTCATCGTCTCAACTGCTCTGTAACTGCTCATTTCTTTTTACCTTTTTGTTCATGGGGGTTGTGTCACTATCCACGATGTCGTAGACCGTCAAACCAATACCCCAGTGAGGATCCCCACATGTTGTATTTGATATCTCGTGGAAATAGTAGAGTTATAAACCACTATGGTTTTGATTAAGTCAAGTCAGATGACTTGCTAAGTCAGTGAGGTAAGTTATGTGACTCACTTGATTGATAGGTAGACTAACTAGTGTCGAGTCTGGGAATTTTAGTGGTCGTGTACTTGTTTGAAAATAGCATGGCATATTTAATGGCTAAGTATTAGCTTAGAAGTGACTTTTCGTAAATCTGAGAGGCTTTTGAGGCCAAATATTGTAGAGGCATCCTCGAGAAAGGAAACTTGTTGGATTTCATTTAAGACTCAATATAGGACCTATATTGAGAAGAAATGCATATTTTTGAAGAAAGTAGATATCAAAGCCAATACTAGTTACTTAGCGCAAATAAGAAGGTGTTAACTCTCTTAATCGTAAAAGGATAGTATGCTGACGTCTCAGGAGTAAGACCAATATGCGTAATTTCTAGTAAATATCAATTTTACTCGAGTTAGAAAGATAATGTCATGGAGGTTTGAAGTTAGCACCTCAATTAGATAGAATTGTTAGCATTAGGGTTAATGCGCTTGTGGCTAAGTCGCTAAGTATGCCATGTTAATTCAAAGACGCGTTAGGTATGAACGTCACTCAGGGACGCATTGGCCACTAGCCAAGGCTAGTAGAGACGCCAAGAATGCAAGGGCGCCAAGGATGCAAGGCTAGCATGGACGCTGGGGAGCTAGGGGATTCACGGAGGAGCTAAGGGCGTCAGCCAAGGCAAGGGCGTCACCGCTAGGAGCAAAGGCGTCAGCCAAGCAACGACGTTAGCACTAGGATCAAGGGCGTCATCCAAGCAAGGGCGTCATCTAGGTAAGGGCGTCAGCGCTAGGAGCAAGGGCGTTAGCGCTATTGTGGCTAACTAGTGCCAATGCAATGCTAAGACAAATGGCTAGTGATATCTTGGCGTTAATATGAGAAAAAACTAGGGTTAGCCTAACTGAGAGGTTTAATGCATCTTTTATGGAATTTCTCCTCGACTGTGGCGCATCAGAGAGAGTGGCGCATTATTTGTGGCTTATATTTAAGGAAAGTGCTAAAATAACATATTTAGGCTCAGAAGAGCAATTTGAGGTGCATTCATTGCGAATGAAGCCTTAAGCTATAATATATTTCAGGGTTTAAGCATTAGCTATTCCTGAGTTTAATAGATGTTGCTAGAACATCAATGTTTATTCGATGCCAGTTCCAGGAATTCAGCCGTGGAATTTATGCGACTTGAGACTAATTCGATATAGCATGGATATCATGAGTGTTGATAAGGCTACAAGGCCAATTTAGAATATTTAGATAGAATCTGTATTCTTAATTCGCTTGCGGAATATAAATAGAAGTACAGTATTCTATATTAAGCGTATGTGCAGAAATATGGATACATATGTTCTTGTTACTTAGTAGAGGGCAATTGTACGATTCTACACCTTTTCAAATACTCACCATCTACACAATTGTACTAAAAGTAAATTTCTCATAATTCCTTAGGTGGGACTCAATGTAAATATATATGCAGTTTAAGAATTTTAGATTTGTTTCTTAATGTAGATATACACGGTTACAAAATTAAGGGAGCACAACTTTAATATATTTGTAATATTAATTTTAATTCTGGTAATATAACGCCTATATGGTATGTTTTTACTTAGTTTCGAGTTTTAGTTTTGGATTTGTAGAGTTTATATATATATAAAAACATAATGTGTTAGCCACAATACTCTGCAGTATTAATTTATTTATCAAGACACATTACTTGTAACGACTTAAATCTATTCACTTGATCGACATCCAGATTGACGAATACTCTTGACACAACTGTAGTACAAAGGCTAATCGTACCTATAACACCATAATAAATTAGAATACATGGTCATATAACATCAATTTTACACTTACATAAGCATCACAAAGGGGTCAAAAAAATTACCCTAGTGATTTTTCACATATGTGCCAACAATTACCACCACTGTAGGGTTCTCTATGATGTCATCATTAATTACGTTCACTAACCCATCCCTTTGTAACAACACGAGAATTTATGTATTCTTGCAAATATATCATCATGTGATGGATAAATGGTTATTGCTCCATCTTAAATTATTTGTATAACTACAAAATAATTTCCCGCAATCGTTCTCTCGATAACCCATGCTCCTTGGGTTGTCCAAATGGTAGTCATAATCCCGTCCTTCCAAAGCCTGCAAGAATAAAAAAATTATACTCATAACATTCAGAGAATGCCACATTCTCCTAATCTCCTTAGAACCATCCGTCAAAATAATAAAAACTAACCACATACTGGAGTATGATCTTCCATAGGAAGACGTAACGTCATGTTCGGTGGTTTGTTAACTAATAATTCTACAAAAGATTATACTCTGTTGTATGCAAGTAATCTTACATCTTCGAGTATGGTTGATGGGTATAATTAACTCTAGATCCAAATAATGAGAGAAGATCGTAGGATAGAGATAGGAAGGATGATGAACTGAAAGTTCAGAAATTAGACCCTCTTAGTGATTAAAAGATCTAAAAATATGTTTTTTTAATTATTTCCAATCCCATTATGAACCAATGTCACCCCATTAGATGTTATTTTTTAGTTTATTCCTTTTGAATCACAAATCTCAACCTCAATGTTGATCACGGGCTTTGTGTTGTTGCTTTTGGTGTATGTAATCTTCCTTTAGTATTCCAAGTTTTTATTCTAAATGAATTTTTTCTAATAATTTGAATGTGGGTTTACATCATCTGATATAATGAAGAGTATTTATCCAATAAGTTTACATAAATAATTTTTCTCCAACTCATCAAGATTCGGTTTGTATAAAGTCCCTTTTCTCCCTCCCGAGCAACTATTTATGTCTGCAAATTTTCTCTTAGAACATGTGTTTTTTCTGTTGTTTCCACTGTTTGTAGACGGGTATTTTAAACATTACTGAATTTATCTTGGGCTATCGCCTCAAACAAAAATCGAAGTTCTATAAAAATCTATGTGTTTTTTTACGTGATACAATTTAGAGAGTAGTTTCACACTCAAAATACGTATATGCTTATGTCCTAAACACAACCAACTAATAAATGGAATTCCTTGTATGTACAATTAAAATTTAGTCATTTAGCTTTTGTGAATCACAAAATTATTACTGCTGGCTAGTCATGGCATGTTAGTTTGATGAAAATACCATTTAATCAAAACCAAAATAAATGTGGAAAAGGGAATTCATTAATAACTCGGACACTAAAACAACACCAAACAGACAATGTTTGGCGCATATAATACACATGACGGAGAATACCTATTTGCCGAACATTGATAAAGTTAGGACTTACGTAAGTACCTAAAAACTCGGAAATGAAGTCTTATTCCGAATACTGATAAAGATCTGTGAAAATCCATAAAGTATTTCATCTTTCCCATTTTATTGCAGGCGTAGATGGTATTAAGGTAAGCACTGAATACAAATTTACATCCATAAAAATTATAAACATGCACGGCTCATGCTATCAATTGAAAATTCACAGTTCATGTCCTATAAAACTACTCCATACATGCATCCTAGTTCTGATGTAGCATGCCACAAAAAATTTTGTACTTAGTTGTCTAGAGCAACGGATACATCTAAACCGATTGGTCTTCCACTGATATAATCATTATAGAAATCCGAAATTATGACACAAGTACAGTAATTTTGAAATTCTGAGAAACCAACCAACTACTGTCCCTTTATTTATGTACTAAAGTTACATCAATATGGAAATAACCAATTCTGATAGTGGTCTACATATTTTCGGTGTGTCTATGTATGATCACTTAGTTTTTTTTTTATTATTATTGCTGATTTCATACATTTGGGTTATGCACTTAATGATAATGGACTTATATTGATGCTAGCAATAGGTTATGCACTTAATGATAATGGACTTATATTGATGCTAGCAATAACTTACTTTCGTTAGCACTGCCTGATGTGGCATAGGCCCAAGGAGCGACTAACTGCATCTTCTTTAAATTGGTAATTGTTGTGGTTAACTTCAACAATGAGAAGAATGAACTATATTTTGCAGTGCAATAACGGGTCATGTATGATTTGCACATCTTACTCTTTAATCAGATTACTACCGTGCACATCAGTTGAACACAAACGGCTTAGCGAAAACAATTCCCCTATTATTGATCAACAAAAATGAGTGAACAGTTATACGTTGGGAACAAAAGTCATATATAATGTCATATCCATGTCCTGCTAAATTGTTTATTTATATAGGACATGGACAAATATGGGTTGTCTAAGTACCAATTATGCGTGCCTCACAGTCTATATTTGGATCACTAAATGGTTAAATGTCACCCTTCACTTTTTCTTCTTCTGAAGGCACCCCAAAACCGGCGCGCGTGCTGCAACCATACCTTTTGTTTTAAATTTCAGCGTGGCTAAATAGAAAGAAAGATATTGCTCACCAAGATAAAATGCAAATATGTCAGGATCTGAAACTATTTTTGAAACCCATCGGCTAAAATATGTTTGAATTCGAGCAAGAGCTCAAAGATAGATAACATAAATGGGAAAGTCTATCTCTATTGAGACTTCTGCTATTACATAATCATTATCTATAATTCTTCACAGTTGTAGAAATAGCAACAGGCCAAATGGCATCTGCTTCCTTAGCTTGAGCATACACGTTTCTTCTAACAATCTTCACATGGAAGGCCATATTCATTAAGTGTATCTCCATTTAAAAGATTTTGAGCCTTTGAGATTTTAAGAGAAGAATCCAACTGGACAACATCACTTGGTTTAGAATTAACTGTGCGATTTGTTTTCTCACTGATTGTGGATGCACTTATATTTGCCTCATCATCATAAAAAGAATTGAACCATTGGTATTTTTTTCAGAGGAGAGTATTAGCCCTTTTCATCAAAGAACTTAGTGTAGTGCAACGTTTCTAGATTAGTACTTCTAATCATCCTTTTAGATTCCAATTATTTTAATCAAACTTTTCGAATTTCTCACCTTCTTCAACATCCAGTAGAGACCCTTCATTGTGATTAAAACAAACATGAATGACATTTTTACTGAGATCAGGCTTTACTGGCAGAGCCATGGGTGGCTGGATGGGAAAATAAAAAGTGTCTAGACATGAACATTGTAGTAGAGATTTCACTTTCATATACACCAGCATCATAGCTCGTACATCATAGTTGGAATCCAACATTGTTGGACTAGGAGAAGCAACATATCACAATTTTATGATCATTTCTACCAAAAAAAGCTCCATCTTCGTCCTCTTCGTGGTACCCATTTTTAGGTTAATTTCAGAGCCTATACAATAAAAAAGAAAACACATCATCCTTAATCCAAGATAAACTGCCAAGAGTGCCAAAGGTGTAGTATTAAGATAACATCTGGAATTTTAAAAATGAATACAACAATAGCCTGAAAACTTTTGCAGTCTCCCATTGAATCGTCATTTATATTTCCTTATTATTATTTTGAAGAGATTTACTACTTAATGATGCAACCCAATGAAAAGACATGCTTATCTATCTATATTCTTTAATTTATTTAGACATTGTTCAAATCCTTAACTCTCTTCTTTTCTACCACATCAATACTTATGCTCTTAGTTGTGCATGTGTGTAAATTTCATACAGCTTTCAAGAGAAACATGTGTTCGAGTTTCATGCAGTTATGAAAAATACTACATGACTATACCTTGTGAAGGAAATAGATCATGAATAAAAGTCATTCATAAATCTCTAGCATATCTATATGTTATTAAGTAAAGGATGCATGCACAAAGGTAATTCGTTAGTAATCGGCCTATATGTTGTAAAGGAAATCATTCATACATATTAATCTATACACCCTTATTTTTGCTTAAACTGAAGACAGCAATATACCTTTGAATTGTCGTCTTTTATGTCATGGATATCCGTATCCACCCATTCTTGCTTATGAAACTTTTCTTTAAAAGTGTGCATAGTTCAGAAGTGAATGTACATTACGAAGAATTTGACATTCACATGGCAACCACGTCCATGAGGCAGGTTATATTTTCCATGCACCACATATATAATCTCCCAAAGTAAGATAATTTCTCGCATTGAGACATCATTATCACCAACTAATTTCTTTATAATGTTTGAGACAGACTTCAGCTTTCCAATTATTATATCTACAAAAAAATATCCAATTTAACCTACCCATCTAGAAAATACAATTTATAAACAACTAATTGATGCACCAAATGCATACCTATATAATAAGTAGTATCATTTTTCCATCTAGCAACTTTCTCCAGAGCTAGGTATTCAAAAATTTATTTGGAAAATATTGTTGGGTCAATGCTAAGCTTCTCTATCTTTGAAGGGCTAAATAAGAATCGCATAAGCCTTCTCCATAGGTCCTTCATTGTTATTGATGCTAACTTGTGTAAAGGCACAACTTTGAGCCCAATTACGAGCATGAAGAAAATGATACTCTGTTATAGATAAGAAAATGCAAAAATAGAAGGATTAATCATCCTTCATGTGAAAGATTATCATAATTGAGCAACTCTATATAAATTCACTGCATCTTACTAATTGTCGAGATTGTACACACAAATTTCCACAGATACTACAGTTTCATTTCCATTTGAAACTGCAGGAACAAAAATGTGATTCACATTTTAAATAAACTGAGAGCCGGGAAGGAAGCTTTTGTAGCTGTACTGTCACCAAAATACTTTTTTTCACATTATAATCAAAGCAAGTTTGATCTGTCGGGATCTTACACAACATCGAAACATAGAATAATATTTTTTCTCCTCCATACTGTCCATATATGGGGTGGTGAATGGAATCGACTTGAACAATACGACACCAGTTCCTTGAATAGATTTTTTGTTTTTCATTGCGTGGTTCACATGTAATATAGACATAACTTTTAATCCACAAAAACATAAGTTCTAGGTTAGGAGACAAATGGCTAGATCTGATTCTCCTGTTTATTTGTACATTTGAATTCAATAAATCTAAGTATTGATATACCTAAATTATAACTAACTCAATATTATGGTTATTCTATTGTTTCATGTTTCATTTTATTTCTACTGCATAAGTATATGTCTATTAAACAAATGTCACCTATGGTGCGATATTTATCTATTGAGAAGAAAACTGCACCTCAACACCATACCAAATTGAAAACCAATCATATTCCAATCTAGGATTCGATCACCAAATCCAAGTTTCATTCCCTGTCGTTGAAGAAGATCCAATGAAGCCAGTCCATCCGCAAAGAAAAATTCGGGTGATAATCTAAAGAAATTCTGCATAACAAGATGATATTAGGGTGTATGAAAACTAATTAAAATTTATACGAATAAACATCTATACTTCTATAACAAACCTTGAGTAAGGAATTTGAGGTTTTAGTAGATTCTATAATCCCCATAACAAATGAGACCATCATAAGAATAAGTCCAGTGAAAAAATGCACTAAGAAAACCACATTATGCAATATGAGGAGATATTTTAGAGTGTCCGTATATATAGATATGTGTATGTGTGTGTATGTGTGTGTAGAGACATAGAGAGAACATGTGCTGAGGAGTGTTCACTAAAAAGGAAAGTGAGGCAATATGTTGATGATACAATTGTTAACCCAAACTCTAAAAATATGAGAAATGTTGTCAATAGACAACCACTTTCTGAAAACTTCTCCAGACCTACAAAAGCATGAATGCACCATATAAATCTCCGGAAATCCTTTGTGTTCTCATGGCAAACTAAATCAGAAAAAAAACATAAAGAAAAAATACCTTAAATAGATAAAAAAAAAAATAAATATATGAAAAAGGTTCATGCAATTATTATATCAAAAGAAGATGAGGAAGACACATTATTACGATAATTGAGAAAATATAGAGAATTAAGCTTTGAGGATAAGAAAATATACAAATACCCTTTTTTTGGCTGCTTCAACAACTGTTGATCGAGCTTCTTGAAATGCTATCTAATCCATATTCTTTTCTACTCACAACACCAATATATGCTTATGTCAAAGTACTTACTAAAATGTTAATATCCGCCCAATGGGGCAGCTATGCCGAACAATATTCATAGTACAACACATAGGTGTTAATAAGACGTTAAAAGGTCCATGGAAAGCACACATTTAGTCAGCATGATCCATTTATTACGGTTCATTGCCTAAAAATTTCTTCTGGACTGCTGAAGATATGCTACAAATGAAAGCAATCATAGTGAAAGCAATAGGAGGTGTGGTATTTGGTTTATAACTTTGTACTTTCCAAAACACCTTATCAAATCCAGTAGCGTTGTTAAATCTTTTAGCTCCACATAAAAATTAATCAAAATATATATTTGGTTCATCAGACTGCAATTCCGAGAAGTTAAATGATCTCGGTAAGCATATGATATTACTGCTACTAATACAAATGTCATGATCGCAATAAGAGCAAAAAAACTCACGGTTCTAAAAAGATGACCTGTTTGGTTCAATGATAAATCAAGTAAAAACCCACTTCTACTACACTGAGGTGGTTAAACAGTTGGCAAAATGCAGTTAGCACATTTGCTTATAAAGGAAAAAGGTTAAGACGTATAAACACTAATCCACAATTGCGATGTCCAAATTATTAAACCACTGTCTCTGTGCACATTATTAGATTCTTCTCATGATTCCCTAAAACATGTGGAAGCTGCATAATAATCTACAGACCTTTCATTATGGTTCGGTGGATACTAAACAACCTTGGTCTTGCAATTCTCAATTGTGTCGATATTTCTTACAAAAAGGAAAAAAAAAAAACATCGCAGCGCGAGTTACAGGATTGGCTGCAACATTATCCTCAACTAAATGATGGTGCACCAGAGGTCACCATCATCACCAACAACTTTCTTACTGCAACGGGGACAGGCTAGATAGTGTCATCCAGTTCCAAAAAGAACATCGATCGAGTAGCGGTGCGAATTATAACATTAGATGCCTAAAAATAGACATTTAAAAAATAATTATTCCATAAATACGATGTAGGTCAGGGGTTTAGATTAAATCTGGCTGTGACGTTAGCGCATTACAAATCATAGTATGACAATAAACAAATATTATAGACGACAGGGACTGTGGATTTCAATACGAAATATACGCTTAACAATTCAAGCGCACATCTTGATGGTGTGGATGCACAATTTACTTATAACCTAGCACATCATGCACAATATAGAAAAATAAACGAATAGCATATTCAATATAACAATAGAATACATTCAAGTACTACTTCCGTCATCCCCAATTTCAAATCCTTTCATTTTCATTCCTTCCCAAGCTTTTTGAATAATAAGTTTTATCACTTTCTTATGTGCAAAATGAACCCAATTCTGAAGCAAATTAAACTCCCTACATAGTTCTCATTTACAATAAAAACAATTATGAGATACCTTTAATTGCCTCTCTGGGTGTCCTAAACCTAATCCGACATTCTTCTAGAAACGATTTCCACCTTATCCATGCCTCTTACCTTGCCTAATTTATTGAAGCTACAAATTTTTAAATTTATACATGAAGAATAGAATTAGAATAGAGCTGGGTCTAAGAAACTAAGAAAAAAATCAATGCTCAAAACTCTAACTTCATCATAGCCTTTCACTTTCAGTAGTTGTGTTGTTTATGGAAAGCCATCCCAGTCTAGCTAAAACAGGAGAAAGAGAACAAATAACAGTTGTTACTTAAAACGAATTACCTTTGGATTAATATATCATTTCTTTTCGAGTTGATATATGCTTCTGCAATGTCCAATAACTCATCTTTAGCATACTGCATATCATTATCTAAATGAATCTAAATCCATATTAATTTTCAACTTAGATTAATGATTATCAAAGACGCCATCTTAGTGAAATTGTTGTGACTATGTACCTGATAAGTCTTGATTCTGCAACCAAACATGGTACCAACAAATTTAATGTTTTCAACATGAATCTCCTCTACTTTGGCTTCAGTTCCTCCTGATCCAATGCTTCCAATGCTGCATTTTGTACGACAAACAATCTCAACATTATCAATGTTCTTTATAAAGCAGCTACGCTGCTACGATCTCATATTAGTACTTACCATTAGGGTCGACTACTATATAAGATTAATTGACTACCAACCTTACTCTGTGTCCAGGTCCACAGTGATAGTTACGGACGTAAACGTATGAAATTTTATCTCTAATTGACACGCAGTCGTAACCTGAATGAGCGAAATATTTTATTTTTGTAAGATTAACCTCCTTATGAAGAATATCGTGCCAAAAAAATAACTTTAAACTCGTAACACTAAAATAGCCTAATCCAAAAAAGAAAGCCTTGGAAAAGCTTTTCTCGTGCAGTTGGTTACCTCCGGCAATTTCGATGAAGCTTGCATTTGTTAGCTGAGACATTTCATTCTGGTTGACTCATCTGTTACATACCAAATTCAAATATAAAATCAGCTAAACTTGTAATGGTTCAACCAAAATTGGACGTACACTTATTTTACAACAGTATTTCCGGATAAACCACATTATCCGTCACATTACCTTCGTTGTTCTCTGGCTTCAGTAGCTTGATTCTTCTGGCGGTTGTGCATCTTAAGAGTGCCACATATAGCTGTGTGCAAATCCTCTCGTGAAGTTGCACAGAGAAGGCTTACATCCATATGCCACTAACACTTAGCAAGGGACTGAATTTCCAGAAGTTCAGGCTATGATTCCTGAAATCACGCTGTAATTCACCATTAATTCATACTAAGCAAGAGATGAAATCCATAATGCAATCAAGATACTTCCTGGAAGACTAAGTAAACCAATGTTAACTGCTGCTAAAATTTCAAGAAAACGCTCTCTTACAGGTTCAGCCTGCGCAATAGTTGTAGTTCACCATTAGGTCATACTTCGCAATTAGCTACCTCAAACTGCTTTCCACACACCCCCCCACCCCCCACACCCCCCACCCCCACACCCCCAATAACGCCACTTCCAAACCAGAAGGCCACATAAAATATCTCCAGCACCCTAGAAGTTAACTAATAATCTGGATATAGAAACTTTTTGGCATAGTTTCACAGAGATGTTTCATCGAGAATAATACAACAGTTGTCGGGCTATTTTGTTTACATGGGAAGGATAGCAATGATCATATTTCCCTGCAAATCTCAGACCCAAAAAAAAAATCCTTACATTACACAATTTAAAAGACAATTCAATTCTCAAATCAAAGAGCGTATGTACCTACTTCATCCTGCTTATTTTTAAAATACATAGAGAGTATTTTTGTTTTCACAAATACCCTACACTAATATTACAAAGATGCACATATATTAGTGACAATTGTACGTAAAAGAATCTTGTTTTGCTCAGAAAATTAGTGCAGGAATCTTTACCCGTGATTCCAAATTCATTAGAACTAGAGATTTGGTTGTTGTTTTCGCCCAATTAACCTCTGTTTGTGTTATTGCCTATCCATCAATATATCAATATATAAGACCTGTAAGAATAAAAATAGTTGATTATCAAAACATAAAAATCATGGATTATCGAGATTATTAGAAATTTTTATCACATAACAAAACCCTACCAATTTTTCGATACGAACGACAAACTTCAAAGGAAGATAAAGAATCATGCGAGCTGTTTTCAAAAGAGAGAAGCAGCGCCAACATCCAATCAACTACACTTTTGAAGATACCTACAACACAAACGACGAACACAGATTAGAACAACATCAAGCCAATTATGTGAGCATTCATTAGAACAAAACCCTAAAAAAATAAAAAATATCATGCCGACATTAAAAGAGAGAGGTGGTGATGAATCAATGAGTTTGCTCGAGTGCTTTATATATAGCATCTAAGAACAAAAATTATATAAAAAAAACTCCGTTTTGGGAAAAAATCTCTAATTTAGTAAATAACGCCCCAAAATTTAAACTTTTTTTAAAAAAATACACACATTTTATAAATAACAATAAATTTTTTTATTTTAAGAAGTATATACCTTTTTTAGATATATATAATTTATTTTTACCCATAAATCTAAATCCTAACAATATTAAAAGAACATTCTCTAAATGGCATGACTCAACTTGTTAATTTGTATTTTTATATAGGAGAAAATATTTTTTATTCTGTAAAAATAAATATTGAATTTAGTTATCTACTAATCTTATATATTTATTCCCAGAATTATAAAATAAAAATAGAAATAAAAGATTTTTTTTAGTTACTTAAATTATGAATACTTTCTAACTTAATTCTCAAAAAAATTCAACGGTCCAGATTTAAAGAAAAAAGTGTAAACATGGTGTAAGAATAATAAACTAAATATCAACCAATCAGGATAAAGGGTTCCGTTGACCCACCAACACATAAGAGGGTAACCGCTGCCATTTAATATGGAACCTAGGATAAAGAAGATTATATAAAATTTCAACGGCCACGAAATGTAAGGGAATAAGTTGTTTTTTAGTCAATCAGAGGCCTGGGTTTCGTTGACCGTCCAATATGAGGGGAGGTGTGTGCAACTCTCAACGTGGAGTTAGGGATGTTGGAGTGTTTATGTTATTGATACTCCCTTCGCCCCACTAATAAATGACCTAGTTCAAGATTACATAATTCTTAAGGCAATAAGGAGAAATAAGTAATTTTCCAATTATACCCTTATGGATAATAATTATTAAAATTTAGAAATGATATATCTCTCAAACTATATCACGGATATTTGTAAACTTTATATCATTGAAAAACATTTTAAAACACCTATGTAACGAATATAAACATGACTATCAAATTATACATATTTTTTATACTAACAATAATCAATTAAAAGGGTAGTTTTAGAAATATATCCTTGTTTAATGATATATGTCACATATTAGTGAGACAAAATTTAAAAACGAATATGTCATCTATTAGTAGGACGGATGGAGTATAGTATTGTTATAAACCTAAGTATATTGACTAAGATGTCCATGTATATAAGATTAGGGTTTACATATTTGATCACCAAGTCTCTAATCCCTATAAATAGAGGCTTAAACTCTTGTATTTTATATACATGAATAAGAATTTCTCTTCTCTTTCTCTCTACTTTGTATCTTTTTTCCCTCTATATTTTTTTAAATTTTTGTCGATCTAATTTTGGTAAACCGTACAAACCAATTTATCTTGGTTTTCTCCATCGATTCTATAAGAATTCTCTCTAATTTTTTTCCTCTATTTTGTGTCTTCTTCATCTCTTTATCTATTTCACAGCACGTTATCAGCATGCTTTATATGGAGCTTTAAAATTTAAAAAAAGCAAAGAATATAAGTGAAGACGTGTTTTCCGAAAAAAAAACAATTCATGCGATTCCACTAGTTCTTTTGATTCACACATGATATAGTTTTTTTTGTAAATTATACTCCCTCCGTTTCAGGAAAAGAGTTACTTTTCCTATTTGCACAATTGTTAAGACAAGATGAGAGAGAATAACTTTTGTAATTTATTTCCAGATTTACCCTAACAAAAAGTTTAATACTACATATATCTTTATAATGAGAATAATAACATTTCTTAAAATAATAAGGGTAGTTTTGAAAGTTTGTTATATTGAAAATGAAAGTAACTCTTTTGTTGGAACAAAAATTTAAAGAGAAAGTAACTCTTTTCCTGAAACGGAGGAAGTATATTTTTTTAATTACTAACTTTTTTTTGCCTGTATGCATCTGAGTTGGTGATAAAAATCTGATACTACAACTTTCAAGGGAAACATCGTCGCCAAAAGAAAGTTTTTACTTTGCTTATCTTTATGCTTTTCGATCTCAAATTAAATTGATTTTCTGTGTCTGTATACATGTAAATAAGTTACTAACTTTTTTTTTCCTGTTTTTGTATTTGAATGCAAGTAGTTCACCTTGACTGGATGGACTTTGTAATTTAAATATATAAAGCTAGATATTTCCGTTCATCCAAGCTACATATTACGGATCTTTATTCATGGGTGATCAGCTTTGCCGGCAAATTTGATTTTCTTTTTCTTTTAATTTTTTCATAGAGCTAAAAAGAAAAAAAAAATCATCAAACGATAGTTTACAGTTTCTATTCTTCTAATAAAACTATAATCACCAAATATTGGTGTCATCGCAGATTAATTTGATTACCTTTACGATAACTAATCACATGTATGGTTCATAAACCTCCGATCAATTAAATTTGGTATCTTTTTCCATTGGATGAAGATCATGTGATTTTTGTATGTGGTTTATATTTATTTACAAGAAACCATCCGTAACCATAACAAGAAACCATCCGTAACCATAAAATGCATTTTCCATATGCGATGATTAAAACGATTTTTTTCCCCTTTCGTTGATACTATTTGGTATATCGTTTAAACCAATTGGTATTAATTTTCTATATCGATTTTGCAATATGAGATGAATTTTTTTTTTGGCATTCCTAATTATTATTTTTAGCCAATATGGTTTGATATTTTTCGTCAATTCTGAAAGAATGACGCGGATTATAGGTTTACAAGAACCTTTATCGATAAATATGGTTTTATCTAATAATAAACCACTAGTTTATATTCCTTCAAAGAAGCTGTTCATATCAACCACTAAGTGGATATTTATCTACAAAGAATAAAGATCGATGATGATTTCTTTATTTTTCTTAAAAAGATACATATCATCCAACTAGATTTGGTCTTTCCTTATCTATCCTAAAGGGATAAAATATCATTAATGTGATATTTTAAATTGTAAACACCGATGAAACAAGGAATTGTTGCATTCATGAAGGATATTGAGCAATTTCTATTTTTTCCTCATAATAATCTCCAAAATTTGGAACATTTTACTTGAGATTGGAATACTTTAGTACACAAAAGATTAAAGGGTGCACATCCGGCATGTTAGCCAATATCATTTTTATGGTAGTGACTATATTGATCTTGATTTAATTTTCTTTTGATAAAGAAAGTGTTCATAATTTTATTCTAAATCATTATGTCGTTGGCCTTGAGGTCACGCAGTTATTGGAGATTTGTTTGCATATTTTCAATGCTTTTGGTTTTAACATATATTTTTTTTTGTTCAAAAAGTAGTCCATGGTTGATGGTAAATATGTATGTCTATTATATGTCGAAAGACATATTTCATAATGAGTATATGTCTCGAATCAATCGAATAATACTTTACGAAACTTGAATTTCACATAAATGAGATGAAAAAATTTCCACCATGATCAGGGGGAGTATATACACTACTAGAAGATATTGGGGTTAATTAACTTATAAGGTATATCAATCTCTCTCCCATCATGATCGAATTGACAAAGGCTGTCACTAATAATAGGTGTGAAATCATTTTTATTTTATATAATCAATTGCCTCTTGAAAGGCAAATCCAATCACATATAGCAACAAATAGCGTTTTAGAATAAGCTACAGATAGTACTTCAATAGAGTCTATCAAAACAAGATCCACATTCTCATAGTTCATGTCTCCTCACTAGAAAATGGGGATATTACAATGCCCGCAGGCGCTGGTACCAGTAATTGATTGAATTTTTCAATATATGCATACATTTGAGAATTATGTGAGATCATAGTAAGATAATATTTTTGTTGATTATTCACAGTAGCTACTTAAATAATAAAAGATGGTGGTTGTTAACCCCTTTGCAGAGAAATATCGACATATGTGATTAGTTGGCATACAATCCAAATTAGGTTGGATTAATCTCTCGATTAACATAACTTTTGATCTAAGACTTAACACCTTAAAAATGCCAAGCCTATTAACTACAGGTAGGTGTAGTCATAATGCGTTATACGAGAAATATATTCTTTGTAAAAATGATTTGAGGGTTTTTATTTTAGATCAGACCCTAGGATTGGTTTAATATTTTGTTCTCCTTATATGATGCATTTGAAGTGGTAGTCCTTAAAAGGACTTGTATTGCATTTACACAAGAAATGTGGTCGGAGAACATATTCAAATTTGTAATCCATGGAGGATTCAAATTATATTCAGGCAGCCAGTTAAATCGATTATGTCAGATTTAACAATCCTTTATGTGTTTTTAGAAATTTGGTACAAAACAAAAAATCCGAATTAATTAGTTGATGATATTAACTTTACAGGTCTCTAGGAGTCCTAAAAAACACAAAAATCCCCGCTTTAGCAGCATAAATATTATTTTATCTAAATCTGCAGTTTTATTTACGTTTGCATATAACTTGTCTATGATATAGATTCAAGTTATGATTTTGATTCTTGTTTTCTGTAATACTCATATAGTTGCGTTTGCATCTATATATACGTTAAAAGTTGTACTCTTTTCCTTTCGTTTCAGGTTTTGTCCCATGTGGTTTTCCTGCAAGGTTTTAATGAGGCAACATCTTGCTGAATTTAATTTTTATTTAAAATGTTGATATTGTGCTTTTTTTTACTTCGTCCAGATTTTTCTTCCCATTGGGTTTTACTGGCAAGGTTTTAGTAAGACAATTTAATTCAACATGGTGGTCATCCAAGGGGGAGTTGTATAATTTTGGTTATTAAATGGATGCCCACATTTGATTATACCAAATCAATATAACTATCTCCTAGGAATTTGAATGTGCTTCTGAACCACATAAAGTTTAATCGTAAATATAATTTTGTTCACTTACGGTAATGTAACTACACCTTGGATTTTTGTTGAAGAAACTACATCAACTACTTCTGCAAATCATCTCCGAGAAGCTACCGATTCATGACACAAGTCCTCAATGTGTTGAAAGAAAATACAGACACTGCAAGAGTACTGCTCGAAGACAACACCGCTTGTGTAACACCAAAGAAGACTTCATAAACTATCAAATTTCTTCAAGAAAGCATTACGATCTTCTACACTCAAGAAACTGGTTAGCTAGTCAAATTGGAGCACCATCGTCAAAGGTGCATTTACTGGACTTATCGCGGTGTACTCTTTTTCCTTCGTCAAGGTTTTTTCCCACTGGGTTTTCCTTGTCAAGGATTTAAAGAGGCAACATATGCTTGTCCAACATTGTCTGAGTCTTTACATGCTTATGCAATTTCAGGTATTTCTCTTTTGAGTTTTCCTTGTATGTTTGTAATGACTTAGCCACAGTGGTCATCATGGGGAGTGTTATAAACCAAGTTTATTTACTAAGATGCCCTTTATGTTTAAATTAGGGTTTCCATATTCTTGGGTACCAAGTCTCTTATCCTTATAAATAGAGACATAAATCTTTGTAATTCTACATACATCCAATGAGAATTTTCTCTAATCTTCTTCCTCTATTTTGTGTCTTCTTATTCTCTTTATATTAGGTAATTCTTTTATCTTTGGTATATGAAAATATATTTATAAGGAATTTAACCTTTGCATCCAAAAATAATTTTTTTAAAAAGGGAATGAAGATAAACATGAAAGATATTAAAAATATTTGTTTCCTATTTCTGGAGATACTATTTAATTTTTAGATTTTTCTATATATCTTTTGATTTTATAATTATAAAAAATTTAAAGGTATATTTGAGACTTTAATGAAAAAATACCACTATAAACAGAAGCTAAGTTTTTTAGGACAGATGAAAATAGAATAGAGGACTAGTAATTTAGGATGAAGGGAGTACTTTTTTTAATTATTAATCGACTTGAACTTGAAACAACCATCTAGGTGTTTGAACTAGCTCATTTGAAGTTACCGTGGGAAGGGATGTGCCTCCAATGTGGATCCAAATTACTAGCCTCAATAAAATACATAAAAAGTAAAAATAAAGACTTGGAAAAGTATTGGACATGCATATGTTGCCTCAGTAAAAGCCGTAATGTTAAAACCTTGACGAAAGAAAAAGAGTGAAACGCTAAAGGTCCTGAAAACTATAACAAAATAAGAACTACCTAACAATATAAAATTACATTCATAATTCTTCAATATTATAGAAATTTTTCATTCTCTATCGGTATCCGATGAGTTGTCTTCTAATTTGGTGGTATGTATGTCGCCACAAGCAAGTTGTGGAAGTTGAGCGTCTTTACTCATGATAAAGCCATGAATATATGGTCCTGAGCGCTTCTATCAATTACAAGACTAATAGAAGTGTCATGATGGCTTGTACATGATAAAAAATTCGTCCTCCTGGTGATTAAGACTGGCGGTGTAGCCTTTTCTGTAATCCAGAACTTATAAGATGAAAAGTATATCTCTAAAGAAATACAAGTAGTTGAGTTGCGATTTATAAAGTCGTACCAAGATAATACATAGCCAACATTGATTTCAACATCATGTTGTTTCACAGGAGAAGTCATGTTTCATGAAAAGAAGAACTACACATGTAGATTAAACTAAAAACTGACATTGTAGTAATAACAAAACATAGAAATTAGTAAGACTATTATTGAATGAAACTGCAAGGAAAGAGTAAATAATAAATAAAAGCTGGTCAATCACTGTACAAATTGGCAAGATACTAAAATCCTAGACTAGTTGTTTCTGTTTCTTGAGTACAAAACCAAGCTTCTTAATCTAAATGACATTAAAGGATTTGTAAACAACTATTGTAATAAAAAGTAACTAACTAAACTGAAAATAAAAAAACTCAAATACTAAGCTTTCTGACTAGTTATAGTTTCTATGTCAACTGAGACACAAACCCTATCCTAGAAAAAGAAACAAGAATCCACCACAAAGAAACTAATTGCGTATGTGAAAAACTAAAAAGGATAGAGCTAAACAACATCAGCAACAACAACAAAAACAACAACAAAACAATAAATTATCCGTTAAGAGATTCAACTTGAGGAAAACATTAGTATCGTGGCATATTCAACCTAAGCCGAGCTATACTTGTGACTTCCTTCACGATTCGCACCGCTAGTGATCACAAATTACTATAAACTATATATAAATACGCCTTCCACTTTTCAGAGACGTATGATTAGTATATTTTCTGATTATGTAGAGCGCATCGTTGAGGTATTTATGGATGATTTTAGTGTTTATTGGTATTTCTTTTGGTACTTTCTTAGAAAATCTTGAACTTGTGGTCAAAAGATGCATGGATACTAACCTTGTTCTTAATTGGGAGAAACGTTACTTTATGGAAACCATGGAATAATGGTTGGTCACATTGTATCCTCTCGAGGACTCTAATTAGGAAAAGAAATGACAAACTTGATTAGAAACTTACAGTACCCCACTTTGGTGAAGGAGATTCGCTCGTTTCTTGGTCATGCATGTTTTTACAGGAGGTTTGTCAAAGATTTCTCTAACATCTCAATGCCGATGCGCAAATTATTGCTAAATAAATATTTTCAACTTTAACAAGGAGAGCAAGGATTCCTTTGACAGATTGAAGAAAATTGTTGATAATTGTACCAATTATAAAGTTATCAGATTTGAGATTTTCTTTCAAGCTGATGTATGATGCAAGTAACTATGCAGTTGGAGCCATTTTGGGTCAAATGATGGATAAATTTCCCACGTTATTTATTATGCATTTAGGACCTTAATCACGCACAAATCAACTATTCTACAATCGGGAAAGAGTTGTTGGCTATAATGTTTACACTAGAAAAATTTAGATCATACTTGGTAAGTACAAAGGTTGTTGTATATTCCGATCACGCAGCACTTAGGTATACCTACTCAATAAAAAATAAGCTAAGCCAGGGATAATAAGGTGAATACTGTTATTGCAATAATTTGATATCGAAATCAGAAATAAGAAAGGTGGTAAGAGCACAATTGAATATTATCTTAGTAGACTTGTTGTTTCTAAAGAACTTCCCGTACACAATTATTTCCCAGACGAATAAATTTTCTCAATAGAAGATTCAACACCTTGCTACAGTGATATAGTGAACTATTTGGTTACAAGGCATATACCTAATACAATATCTAGTTTTCAAAATTTAAAGCTTAAGAAGATAGCCAAGCAGTATGTGTGGGATGATCCCTACTTGTGGAATTATTGTCCTGATCAGATTATTCACAGGTGCGTACCTAACTCTGAAATTTAATCCGTTCTATATTTTTGTCATTCTTATGCTTGTGGTGGTTACTTTGGTTCTAAATGTACTGCTCAAAGTCCTTGAGAGTGGCTTTTATTTTCCTACCCTATATGAGGATGCATATATTTTTTACAAATCTTGTGATAAATGTCAACAAACGAGTAATCCAGGTGCTCGAAATCAAATACCACGCACAACATTTCTCACCATTGAGATTTTTGATGTGTGGGGAATTGATATATGGGCTTTTTTATAATTTTGTATGGAAAATTTTATATATATACTTCTTGTTGTGGATTATGTTTCGAAGGGGGTGGAAGCTAAAGCCAACCACACTAATGATTTTCAAGTTGTTTGTGATTTTGTGAAGAAAAATATTTTCTCTAGACATGGTACACCATGTGTGGTTATTAGTGATGGAGGCTCACATTTTCAGAAATCCTTTCATCCTCTCCTCAAGAAGTAAAACATAACGCACAAGGTTGGTATGTTATATCACCCACAAACTAGTGGGCAAGCTGAAATTTCAAATCGTGAGATTAAGTCAATATTAGAGAAAACCGTCAACCCTACAAGAAAAGATTTAACCTTAAGACTCAACGATGCACTTTGGGCGTATAAAACAGCATACAAGACACCGATTGATATGTCTTTGTATCGGTGGCAAAGTTTGTCATCTCCCGGTTGAACTTGAGCACAAGGATTTATGGGCGGTAAAGATGTGCAACATGGAGTATGACAAAGCGGGGAAACATATAAATCTACAAATCAATGAGCTAAAGGAGATATAATGATGCTTACGAGAGTTTACGGATTTACGAGAAGAAGACAAAAAATTTCCATGACAAGATGATTTCTCGAAAAAGTTTTGTTGTTAGATAAAAATTTCTTTTATTTTATTCCCGTCTTAAACTATTTCCTGGTAAGCTAAGGTACAGATGGATTGGACCATACATGGTGCAGTTGAGATTGCTTGTCTCGGAGATTGTAAAATTTCCAAGGTCAACGACCATATATTGAAGTCATACTATGAAAATATCGCTTATGTTAATGTGGACGCACTAAGGTTTAACGATTTTCTCCGTCTAGAGGAGTAGTGTAAGCGAGTTCCATGTCGGGCAGAAGACTTTAAGCTAAATGCTGAATTGGAGGCAACCAATGGTTTCATATTTTTATCTTCATCTTTTTAGTTTTTATTAGTCTTACCATTATTTGATTTCTCATCTTAGGTTTTACATAAGAAGAGTCAACTTATATTGAGGACAATGTAAAGCTTAAGTGTGGGGGAATATTTTCATATAGCATTTTTAGCCCTTTAGTTAGAGTTTTCACTTTAGTACGTAGAATATTTTCAAAATTTTTGTAAATATTTGCATGAAACCTCCATCTTTATAGATTTTAAAGATACGTAGTATATTTTAGCTAAGTTTACATTCAGAGTTCTTAGCAAATAATTGAATTTACATGTCCTAGAGAACATACATTTGGTATTCTTATTTGTTGAGAGAGTAATCGTGATGAACTTAACCATGATGGTGGAAAATTAGGTGAAGAAGGAACGCAATATTAGAGAGTTAATCAAACATTAATGGAGAGTATCTATTGAGTGAGGCATTGTTTAGAGTGATTCATCTGCGCTAACTCAGACTAGAGTGATGAGCTACTCAATTTCGTACCCCTTCAGCACTTTTTAATCGCTTGAGTGCTAAATTCTGTCAATCATGAGGGTGACATTAGAACTGCGAGTAAACCTCATTCATGTAGCCTGAATTGCAGTGAACACCACCCTCTCAAAGCCGTGACCATATAAACATACATAATCGTCAACAAGCGGAGCAACATCAAATTTATGAAGAAGTTGAAGATGTTTAAGGTTTACAAGCAACAAATGGAATAACTAAATTGTATGTCTAAAATAGGAGAAGGTGAAAAAGAATGAAAGCAAAAAGATGTGAAGAATCAAGATAATACCGAAGTTGTGAAGAATCAAATGTTAAAGTCTTTTTCTTACAACGATGATAAAGAAAAAATCTAGAAAGAAGAAAAGAAATATACATACATATATATCAGTTAATCAAGGCCACAGAGAATAATAAATCTATAGAGAAGTTTCAATACAATAAGTAATTAAAGAATAAAAGGATACAAGTTTTCAAAGTATATGCAATTCAAAAGTGTGTCATCAAGAGTTGAAGCGGAAGGCGAAGATGTTTTTATTGGATGTTTTGAGTGGTGTTGAATGTAGATCGAATGCGAAGGTGGGTGAGCATTCTCATCCTCGCATATGGTGTATTTCCTTTCTTTGAGATTAACAGAAATTGAAATAAGCGTCATCTTTCCTTGTGTAAGTACTATCTTCTTTATTCCATCTTGAACACATGAATGACCAATTTCTATCGTTTTTGAGTGACCAACTCATGAGGTAGAAGTCGAGGCAAAATGCTTATTGGTTGTTTTCGAGGTTGCGTTCCATCATATAACATTGGTTTAACACATTGGTATAAATGTATTTATGATTCAAGAATAATGTTTCCTTGTACTTATAACTTCTTATTATCAGGTGCAGAAACTTTATGTCTTCATAGCTATTTGGATGCTTGCGGAAATGGAGTAAGTTTTATGGTATATTTCTTATACACCCTCACGAGACTATAACTCGTCTACTAGAGTCAACTAGGGGTGTAAAGGCTTGTGGCACATGCTAAGTGTAACCGCGATTTTTATGAAAGTGATTTAGGTTAGTTAGGTGGTAGTTTGCTTAAGGACTAGCAAAATATAAGCATGGGGGAATTTGATAAGTACATTATTTACATGATTTAATGTCAAACTAAGTTATACCAATATTTGCTACAATTCTTGCATTTTATCTTGTTATTACTCTTGTTTTCTTTTATTTGTTTCTATTAGGTGAATCATCCCAATACGATTGAAAATAGCTATAAAAGAGCAAAAAAGTTAAGTACTCAAAGTATCCAAGTGTTTGTGGGTAAAAATAAATTCAAGGATAAAACGGTAAAAATAGGGGTAAGCTGATGAAGAATATTTCTAAACCTTAAAACATTTGTACTATGGAAGTACTTTTAAGTTCGAGAGATCAAAATCATGCAAGGTTGGCCTAAACTAAAATATGGTCATTTCAATCTTGTTTCGGTCACTAAAGGAAGGAGAAGAGTTGGTTTAGGGAAGGAAGCATAGGAAGTGTTGAGGTTAGAGTACCATGCTCTATGAGATGTGATAGATATACTATGAATAATTCTTTGTGTACTATTGAGAGAAAACTTTTATTAAATTCAAATGGTAACTCGTATTCTCTGAGTGTTCTGTTTTTGGATAGATTCTGTTATATTTATAATAGTATAACAGTAACCGCTCACTCTAACCTCGTAGGATGTGGTGGTTGTGAATTAGTGGTGGAGGTGATGGAGAATGTGTATAAAATCGTTCCCTATTCGTTTGAGGATTACTTGACGGTTACACACCCATCACTCCTGTACTTAGCTAACCGTCAAATATTTCAGACACTTTCCCTTAATGGGTGTATTGCTACACTGCAATGCAGCAGACTGCCAGACCAATACCCTAGTGAATATCCCCCCATTTGTGACATCTTTGATGTCTCATATGATTTTTAGTAGAAAATACTATTTATTATGAAGTCGAGTTGTGACTTGCTTAGTCAAGTTGACTTATAATTTGCCATACCTGGCTAGACATGAATAATAAATCTTGATGAGCCTGACAAGACTAATGAGGCTTGTAGGGAGTAGGTAGACTGAAAATAAATATGTATTTACTCAGGGCTCATGTTAAGACTCTGTTATGCTTAGATGAGTAGTAAGAGTTCGAATGTGTCAAGCATTATTGACATGATGAAATAAATAGGTGATGCCGAATACAAACATTAATTAGGTTGAACACTTCCTTTCACGTCATCAACGAGAGGTGATGGATGGTCATGAAAGAGTGAGGAAGAAAATATTTGAGTGTTGAAGTGGTTAAACATATACGTGGAAGGACTGTTGATGGTGAGTTTTTGACAAGGAAGAAAATTATAATATTGTTTTTATCCTAGCTGCAGAAGCATGAAATAAATATGTATAAATCCCTACCCGACATCAGAATTATGAATACATACTGCTATCCTACATTCTGCAAGAAAATCGAGAAAGGAATATTTAGATCTTGGCTAAATTAGCCCTGTAAATCTTTTTGCATATATACGCATCATAGAAATTTTAGAGTTATACTCAACTAAATCCTCGATATTTCATGTGCGTATATACGACTATTTGTATAAAAAAGAATACGCTGATTATACAAAATTGTGAACATTCAGAATAGAGGCTATGCCATATCTGAATAAAAACGGTAATTAGATGCATACCATCTAATTGCAGGATCGTATCAAACATAACTTCAAGTTGCAAACTTCCACGGCTGAATCTCTTGAAAATGTTATGTATGAGCATAAAATGCTAACAATAAATCTCATACAATTGAGAAACTTTACACAGGCCATAAAAAGGGACACGACATTAATAAATGTCAAATCTAGTGGTGCATAGGAAATAACCATGACACTAGAAAGTGTTATCTTTGGCAAACCCTAGTCACACCCCCAACACCAGTAAGTAGCACACATATGTGCCAAAAGGCCAGGAAAGAGCCAAAAATCCAAAAAGACAGCAAAGCCAATATGCTTACGCGCCAAACAGGCCCTAGCCGTGCTAGCGCTAGCCGCACCAATGCTAGCGCCTCTATCCCCAGGGCTAGCACTAGTTTTCCCCTCTTCCTACTTTCGAGCATCTTTTCTCTCTTACTTGTGCTAGCATCATCTTGAGCCCATGACTCCACCAATTCCTATGAGAAATAAAATCATGTTACATAGGGGGATTATTCATAGGGTTTTGGTCTGGCGGTTACAGTAACATGTGACGTCGTAACACCCCATGATCTGAAAGTTACAAAATAGTGGCAACGGTTGTATAAAATGAGGAGATAATGGAATTATGGTTTTCCAGAAACTTCCAAGGATAATGGCGGTGATAAGTGCATAATTTACATGTTTATAGTGTCAATTCCATACTTGTTTTAGATATAATTCTTGCATATTATCTTTTTATTACTTTGTTTTCTATCTTATGTCTTATATTAGGTGAATCATCCCAATAAGAGTGAAATTAGCTACAAAAGAAAGAAGTTCATTGCGACATAAAATGAACAAAAAAATTAATTTCTACAAGTGAAGAAGGGCCAAATACAAATTCAAATCATTCAAATTCATAAGTTCTTAATACCATCTTGAATAGAACGAGAATACAAAGTGAACACAAAAATAATGAGATCATTCTGAGTTCGGACGAAGAAGTTATGGACAAAACGGTCGAGACGAAGAAAAGTCGTCTACAACATTTCAGTCGGTGCAGTTTCCAACTATGCTGAATGGAGCATTTTTTTATACAGAAAAACTTGGATTTTAAGCCCTAAAATCGGCTCGTTTCATTGGGAATCGACCATGCTGACTGGAGCAAGTTTGGGTATAGAAAATTGGAGTTATTTTGGTCTTAGAGTCGACACGGTTCACAGAAATCGACCATGCTGACTGTGGCAAATCTATGGGATCCGTTTTAACGCATTTTTGACTTCTAAGAAGAGGAAACCCGGTCCCGGAAGGATTTTAAGCCCTAGATTTCGTGGATACTATATAAGGAGACTCCCAAGACATTAAGAAGACATCTTTTGACATAACTTTGCAAGTCTTGGAGGAGATCAACAACACAAGGAGCAAAAGCTAGGGTTTGGAGAGGTTTCACCATCATAACGAATTCTTTACTCTTATATATAACATGGATGCTTCTACATCCATGAGTAGATAAACACCTAATTGATTGATTATGAATTCTAAGTTCTAGACATGATTTGAGTTATTATATGAGTCTATTTTGAGTTTTTTCACATGATTATCGTTTGTTCATACTATAAAGAATATTTATGATTGACTGATAGATTATTTAGGTGGCCAACTGGATTGATTTATTGATTTAATCTATTGATAGTATTGATTTGTGAGATAAGTAATCATTCATCGACTCTTACACAAGTAGAGAACGCGAGACCATGCAGAGGGATTCTATGGAGCAATTGTGTGTATGAACAACACTAGTAAGTGGACCTTGATCTAAGAGTCTAATTGCTAGGATTAACCTATAAATTCACAAAATATAAAACATTCGACCAAATTACACCCTAAGTGATCTACTACTAGGTGGTTAGGACATAGAATCTGGTAGGCGAGAACTTCCGTATCCAGTGATGTAAGGAATTTCGGGGATAACACTGATCTAGTTGTTATTCTACGGTTGGTGATAATATGTGATTAAAAATGAGTATATGAATATATTAACTTGATGAATGTTTAGTAACGAAGAAGGATTCCTCGATCATATCTCTCTCTATTGTTTACAACTTTATTTTTAATTGCTTTCTTATTTACAATCCTAAAACCTAAACTATAAACCCCCCATTGTGACACTTTGAACAACTGAAACACCTCGCTCCGTGTGGGAACAAACTTGACTTCCATTATATTATTCTTTAATTGAGTGGAAATAAGATCACTAATTTGATTGCACCCACGACACGCATCAAATTTTGGACTTCTGCCTTACCAATAGAGTTTTATCAAATTGGCACTCAAAAGACGCACTTTATGGTTCTCATGTGTGCAGGCAGGAGTGAAGGTAGAAATCCTGCACATGTTGAATGATGGGAAGGAAAAAGAACCTTCCGAATTATATGAAGATGTTATCCCATAGAAATATGGGACGAAAAAAACCTTTTTTTATTTTTTTCTGCTGATCTCTACGAAAGGAAATCAACCACTATGTAAGGATTGAAACGCTTACTTACCTTCTTACCCGGTCGACAATCAGCACCACTCTCACAACATCTAATAAAAATGTCTTCAGTCTTCGGTATTCAACTGTTGATGACGAACTCTTGAAATTCGTAGAACCTTGACAACTTTAACTCTTTTTTCTCAAATTCTTGGTGTTTGAAACTTCTTTATAGATTTCTTCTTCCCCACGGCCTTATTGAATGAATACAAAGACAAATATACACTAAAGCAAATATAAAACATTTTTTTTTCTATTTTTTTTTACGAAATACAAACTGAAAAATAAAATAAAATGAAAAATGAAACTACTATGACCATGGGATAAAGACTTTACCACTTGATTCTTCACAACTTGTATTGTCTCGATATCATAAACTTCACTAACTCTCATCTTTTGATTTCTTTCACTCTTGTACATAAGTCTTCAACATATATATATATATATAATTCTTCTCATTGTATTGTTGCTTTACTTGAATATAAAATTTTCTCTTTCTTGTACTGTTGCTTGTAAACCTTGAACTGTATTCAACTTTCTTCATAATTCTTATGTCGGTGCACTTGTTGATGATAATGGTGTTTCTATGAATCTGTTGTTGTCGAGAGAATGGTGCCAACTGCAAACAATACTACAAGATAGAGTTAACAGTTCTGATGACACCCTTATGATTGATAAAAATAACACTCAAGAGATCAAAAAGTAATGCTGAAATTGGTGCAAAGTTGGGTAGCTCACCATTCTACCCGGAATTCGTGCAGATGAAACACTCTAAATGGATAATTTAGACAGGTTCAAACAATCAAAGGTTTGGTGCCTCACTCATGGGTATTGAATGATCAGTTTCTCATTAATGTATTCTCTACCGGCGGTTTAAGTCCCCTTTTGTCATCTCTAGCCTCTCAACAACTAAGAACTCCAAATATAGTTCTCTAATACTTCTAAGTTCATTTGTTTCAGTGAAAAATCCATTTGTAAATTTAGCTAGAAGTATACAAAGTGACTCTAAAATCTCTAAAAGTCGGAGGTTTTCATGCAAATATGTACAATCAAGATGGGAAATTCTAACATGATTTGAAAAACTAAGAAAAATCAAAATATAAAGATAGAAATACAAAACCAATGGGTTTCCTCCCATGCAATACTTAGTTTAAAGTCGTCAGCCCGACTTTCTACTCGCCCGTATTACTCCCCCATAGGGAGCAAATCGTTAAACTCAAGCACATCTATATCCACATAAGCGATGTTTTCGTAGTATGGCTTTAGTCTATGGCTGTTTACCTTGGAAACTGTCCCATCTTGAAGATTAGTAATCTCAACTGCACCATGAGGAAAAACATTAGTAACAACAAACGGTCCAATCCAGCGGGATCTTAGCTTTTCACGAAATAGTTTAAGACGAGAATAAAATAAAAGAACTTTTTGTACCACAACAAAATTATTTCGAGAAATCATCTTGTCATGGAAAAGTTTAGTCTTCTCCTTGTATATGCGGGAACTATCGTGAGCATCATTACGATCTCCTCTAGCTCATTAATTTGTAGTTTGCTTTGTTTCCCCGCTTCATCATACTCCATGTTGCACATATTTACCGCACATAAAGCCTTGTGCTCAAGTTCAACCGGAAGATGACAAGCTTTTCCATAAACCAACTGATATGGATACATACCAATCGGTATCTTGTATGTTGTTCTATAAGCCCATAATGCATCGTTGAGCCTCAAGCTCTAATCTTTCCGCGTAATTTAAAAGTTTTCTCTAGAATGGACTTAATCTCACGACTTGAAGTTTCTGCTTGCCCACTAGTTTGTGGGTAGTAAGGTGTACCAATCTTGTGTGTGACATTGTACTTCTTGAGAAGAGCATGGAAGGATTTTCGAAAGTGTGAACCTCCATTAATGATAACCATACGGGGTGTTCCATGTCTAATTAAAATATTCTCCTTCACAAACTCACAAACAACTTGAGAATCATTAGTAGGGGTGGCTTTATCTTCCACCCATTTCGAGACATAATCCACAACAAGAAGTATATAAAATTTTCCATATGAATTAACAAAAGGGCCCATAAAATCAATTCCCCAGATATCGAATATTTCTACAACAAGAATCGATGTGAGTGGCATTTGATTTTGAGCACCTAGATTGCCCGTTTGTTGACATATATCATTTGATTTGCAAAAAACATATGCATCCTTAAATAGGGTGGGCCAATAAAAGCCACTCTCAAGAACTTTGAGAGAGGTACATTTAGAACCAAATTAGTGACGACAACATGCATACGAATGAAAAAAATATAGGATGGATTTAAATTCATAGTTAGGTACGCACCTGCGGATAATTTGATCAGAACCGTATTTCCACAAGTAGGGAACATCCCACACATACTGCTTGGATATCTCCTTAAGCTTAAGCTTTTGAAAACTAGACATGGTACTAGGTACCTGCCTCATAACCAAGTAGTTCACTATATCAGCGTACCAAGGTGTTGAATCTTCTATTGAGAAAATTTGTTCATCCGGAAAACGATCATGTAAGGGAAATTCTTCTTTGGAAACAACAAGTCTACTAAGATGATTTGCAACTGTATTCTCGACACCTTTCTTATCTCTAATTTCAATATCAAATTCTTACAATAATAGTATCCACCATGTAAGCCTTGCTTAACTTCTTTCTTCTTGAGTAGGTACCTAAGTGCTGCGAGGTCAGAATAAACAACAACCTTGGTACCTGATAGGTGCATTATTTGCACTATTTGGATACTCAAATTCATTGAATTCTTGTTAGTTTTCATATCATTATGCTCTTATTTATTTATTTTATGAGTTTCTTAGTAGTTTTGAAGTGTATTCAACCAAAGAAGAAGAAAGGAGTTCATTACGACACGAAATGAACAAGGAAGTTAAGTTCTGCCAATGGAGAAGGAACAAATACCAAATTCAACTCATTCAAATCTAGGAGTTCTTAATACCATTTTTAATAGAACGAGAGTACAAAGCCAACGCAAAAAGAATGAGGTCCTTTGGAGTCCGTATGAGGAAGTTATGAGCAAAACAGCCGAAAGAAAATAATGAAACACTCAGCATCACAATCGGGAGATAACAAGGGAAAATTACCTACCGATTATAGGCAGTTTCGGATACAGGAAAACTTCGTTTTTGAGCTCCAAAAATCGGTAGTTAACACAGAAATCGAGCCTACCGATTATGGCAAAGTTATCTGCCGATTATGGCAAGTTTTGGACACAGGAAAGTCATATTTTGAGCTCTTACAATCGGTAGTTAAGGAGGGTGTCTTGACTACCGATTATGACTCGACGGGAGCCACTTCTATGACACGTTTTTGACTTCCAGATCAAGGTATCATGGTCCCATTAAGACTCTAACACATAAATATGATGAAGACTATAAAGAAGACTTCCATAACCCTAGAAAGGGATCTTGGATACTTTTGGAGACTTGAAAAACACAAGGAGAACAAGAGCTAGGGCTTGGAGTTGGGATTGAAGATCACGATTTTTAGGGTTTGCTTTACTTGTTTTCTTTATTATTTTATTATTTCCATGGATTTTGAGAAATCCATGATGAACTAAACCCTTCTTATTGGTTAGAGATGTAGTCCTAAGTTGGAAAACATTTTTATTAATTGAAGTATTTATTTTCATATGTTCATAATCTCTTCAATATCGCTTATGTTCTACCGTTTATAACACCTTGTATGATGGATTGCTTGTTTGTTTAAGTCGCGAATTAGATGAGCATGCATTGACATCTATAACTAAACTAGGGTTTGAGATCCAGAATTGTCGAAAGATCCTTGTTACAAATAGCATAACATAGTTGTTAATAACGGGATGTTACCATGCAATTATGTGTAGAAGCGTGACCTAGGTTAAATCCGTGTGGCTCTTGCGCCGGATTGCTTAGAATAACCTCAACTCACAAAGACCATTGCTTTCATTGGGTTAAACTTGAGTGGCTCTTGCGCCAAGTTATTCATTGAAAAGGATTCAAAAAGTGGCTCTTGCGCCTTTGATGATAATAGGAGTTTTGCCGGAGTAAGCCTGCGATAGGATGCTTTAGGGTTATTGATATTGAGAGTGCATGAATGTTGAGTATGATTTAGTTGATAACATTTTGGAAGATGGAAGATGAACTCTTTAACCAGTGTTCTTTATTTCCGATATTCGTTTTAATCTATTTGTTTAGTATAACTTAGTTATAATCACAACTGAACCCCCATGTTTACGTAAGTAATTGAAAGTAATTAACAATCACCTGCCTCTCTGCGAGAACAAACTTGTTCTTATCACTACACCCTAATCTATATTAGTGAAGTAAGAACTTGAATTAATTTTTCTTGGCTGACAACCGACCAAATTTTGGCGCCGCTTCCGGGGAGGCATAGCGGATTGTTATTTTGTTTTTGATTTCTTATTTCAAGTTTTTAATTTAGTTTAAAGAATTGTTTTTCGGGTACTATTTATTTCATGAATGCTTATATAGGGTAGACCAAGTCCCATTGGTATACGACTTTGATCAGGCACTTTACTAAAAGATTTCGTTCGAGCAGTGAATACTCCACTTCCTCCAAGTACATCGTCAAGTGAGTTCACAGATTCATACGTAGAGGAAGAACAAGAAACAATACAAATCATACACTCAAAGACTTAGCTTCTAACAAGTTAGATACGCAACAATGATGTATACAGACGACATCTATATTTGAGATCAAGCCAGGGTTGATACATCAGATAGAGTGTAATCTATGACCAAAAATCAGACAATGACAGAGCGTTGAGATTGAGCGAAAGAGTTCCTACAATTCCAAAGAACTTGACTATAGTATGGACTATCCCAGATCACACGGTTCTCAAAGCGGAGGAGAAAGGGCGGGCAGCAGGTACCACGAGCCCTCTGTCCCACACATCTATTCAGAAGCAAGTGTAGTTCACCGGTTCCACCGAATGCTCCTCTCTCTCGGCAAAGATCGTGTGAGTGTGCAGTTATGCTTCGGGCTGGAAGTTACTTCTCCACGACAAGAAAGAAGTACCATTCTCTAAGTGGATGTATTTACTTACTTTTGCGGGGCATTTAAACGTCTATTCTCAAAATTTCAGCGCTAAAAAAAGCAGCTCGTTTTATTCAATATCCATCTGGGGTAAAGAAGGACAGAAAGTAATCAACAAGAATCTTTTTTTATCAACAGTAAAAAAGAAGCAAAGAGTTCCTTTTTTTTCGAAGAAAGCATATTCAATTGATAGGAATGTAAAAAAAGGAACGCAACCCCTTATCACATTTACTCATTTTAGAAATAAAGAAAATAATCCATATCCTTATGAATCGGAAAATACTATGCTTTTTCCCCTTCTTATATTAGGATTCAAGAACTTCCAAAGTTTCATGGAATGAGTAATGAAGATCTAAATGAATATTTGATGGATTTCCATAACATAGTCATGGCCATGCTACCAGCAGAGACTGATGCTGATTGAGTCATGTTACGAGATTTTCCATTCTCCTTGATGGATACTGCTAAGGAATGGTTATATTATTTACCTTCTGGTAGTGTCACAACTTGGAATGGTCTGAAGAAACTCTTTTTAGAGAGATACTTTCCTGCATCAAATGCGACTCAGATTCGTAAAGAGATTTATGGCATTAAGCAGATGGCAGGAGAGACATTGTATGAATGCTGGGAACGTTACAAGAGATTGTTGGCTAGCTGCCCACATCATAAATTCAGTGATTTATTGATCATCCAGTACTTCTATGAGGGTCTTCAAGCAAGTGACAAAAATCTTCTCGATCTGCAGGTGGTGGTGCATTAGTGAACAAAACAGTAGCTCAACCTAGAGAGTTAATTGAGAACATGGCAGCAAACTCTCGACAATTTTCAAGTCGTGGGTTACAACCACTCGTCAAGAGGGTTAGCGAGGTTACTGATGGTTTTGTAAATAGTGGTAAATAAAGTATCGTTCGCTCAAACTTGTGAAGATTGAATTTAGATTTAATAAATTAATCTTAAACTAAAAATATATACAAAATATGAAAATAATATTCACAAATACTGAGGTTATGGATTTCACCATTAACCAATTAAAGTGATTTGATTCAATAATTATATTTATGCAATTCTTACTTTTAATTTGATTCTAAAATATTGCAACAAGTAGATTTTTAAAACAACAATTGTATAACAAAAGCATGGAACATCTAAAACCTAGGTCAAGCATGTACCATCTAACGAAAGCACAATTGCTTAACAAATCATTAAATCAATTTTTAATCAAGGCAAATAATCATAAAAGAAATTATAAAAATCAATTAAAATAGAAATATACCACTTTTCTTAGAACAATGGCTTCCTCCATCACCTCAGCAAAGGGGTTTAACTCCTCATATTGAAAACACTCTCAAAATACTCATTCATTGCTCAAAATGGTGTTTACAAATGGTGGAAAAGAGTGAAAGTAACTAAAACAACGAGTTTGCAACGTTTATAAGTGTTACAATCTCACTGTTACAGAAGGAAAAGTGTTTCCCTAAAAATAAATATTACAAATGAAGATAAACGTTCTAAAGTTAAAAGCTTTAGCAACGAAACCTTCAAACTTTTGGCCACAGAAACTTCAACCCTTTCACAACAGAATCTTCATCTTCTTCATCATGATCATGAGAAGATTTTTTCTGGATTTTTTATTCTTCGTTTCTGGCCTCTCCAGCCCCCCATAATCGTTGTTCTAGACTTCTACTATTTATAATACACCATCATCAAGCCCTAATAACTTCCAAATCTTCTCGAATCAAATCTTTTCTTTACAGATCATTCACGGGAAATATTCTCGGTGATTTTTTTTTATTTTCTTCTCGGCTGTATTTCCTTATGATGTCGTTTCCTTACTAAATCAAACAAGATATGATCCAGAGAGTAATTATCATAAAATCAGATCAAAGTACCGAGTATTATCCCGAGATTTTTTTT
>JAJJMC010016059.1:2363201-2452078 GCA_023531435.1 Papaver californicum
AAAATTCATGCAGATGAATAGATTTCTTTTCCCGCCAAATTGAATTTTAAATGGGCTTGGGTGCCTTGAAATAAATCTCGGGTGCCTTTATCAATTTTGGGTGGGTGCCTTTAGTATTTTTCTGGGTGCCTTTATAACTTTTTGAGCCAATTTTTTATCAAATGTTTATTTCTCCAAAAATACCTATAAACACAATAAAATCAAAATATAAGTACACAAATGAGTTCTAACAGTATACAAATTGAGATCAAATAAGACACGAAAATGTGTCTATCAGTTACTTCTTCTCCACATTTAGAGCATAGAATTGGTAATATGGATAAGATGATGCAACAAATGGCAGCAGTGATCATCCCCTCTTATGAAGAATAAAACCGAACAAGTGAATTCAGTATTCCCAAATCAGCAGAGACAACGGTATGATCCTTATTCCAACACTTATAATCCAGGATGGAGAGATCATCCAAATTTCAGTTAAACGAACAAGCAAGTTGTAGCTCCCGGGCCGGTTTTCAATCGTCCAAATGGGTTCCAAGAACAAGTACAACCTCCAGAACAAGCTCAAAACTCAGAATCATCGGAGATACTCTGCATGATGAAGAATATGACGACGTTGATGCAGAAAAATCAGCAGACAACTGATAATGCGATAAAAGAGCTACAAACTCAGATGAGCACGATGGACGGTAGACTGAATCATCTGGAGATACAGGATAGTGGGAAACTCCCTTCTCAACCTATCAATCCAAGAAAAAATGTCAACGCCATGACATTGAGAAGTGGTACACCAAGTGTGTAACCATAGGAAGCTGAGAAAAACAAAGACCTTAAGGGGACGGTTTTGGAGAAAGAGATTACTGACTCTTCCCAAACCGATGAGGTACCTAAAGAAAACTCTAAACCTCTTGTTTCTACTTATGTTCCTCCTTTACCTTTTCCTTGCAGGTTTGCTAACTAGAAAAAGGCGGAACAAGATAAGGATATTTTAGATATTTTCAAGAAGATTCATGTGAATATTCCACTCATAGATGCGATTAAACAAGTCCCCAAATATGTGAGAATTCTGAAGTACTTGTGCACCAGTAAACAAAGATTAACCGGTACAGGTAATGAGAGTGGGGGAGAATGCTTCGGCAATCTTGCAAAAGAAACTCCCACTCAAATGTAAAGATCCCGGTAGTTTTGATATTCCTATTGTTATTGGTAACACAACGTTTAATAAGGTTATGCTTGATTTAGGAGCATCAGTAAATGTTATGCATGCATCTATATATGAATCACTTAATTTAGGACCTTTGAAAGAAACTAGAATTGTTTTACAATTAGCTGACGGTTCTAATGTATACCCTAGAGGTATTGTTGAAGATGTGTTTGTGCAGGTTAATCAGCTAGTCTTTCCAGAAGATTTATGTGTACTAGAGATGACAGATGGATCCACTGATTCATCTATATCGTTGCTACTGGGACGTCCATTCATGCCAACGGTGAGAACAAAAATTGACGTCTATAGTGGGACATTAACAATGGAATTTGATGGAGAAATAATATGTTTCAACATTTATGAGGCGATGCGATATCCTAGTGATAATCATTCTTGTTTCTCTATTGATGTTATTGACTCTTTAGCTCAACAAATATCTAATTTAGGGAGTAATGATCCATTGGAGACTATTATCACGAGGAGTGTGGGTTTTAAAGATCTTACGGATCCAAGAACCGAGCTTAAATTAGGGGATGAATTTGAGGAAGTTATTTGTGAACTCAATTCGTTGCAACAATGCCCACCAACTCATGATATTTCATTTATCTCTTTAACATAGACTAATGAAAAATTATTGCCATCTGTCTTGTTGCAGGCTCCTAAACTAGAACTTAAGCTTCTTCTTGATCACATAAAAGACATGTATTTGGGTGATAATGAAGAATTTTCGGTAATATTTTCTAAAGAACTAACTGAATTGCAGGAACAAAGACTTCTTCGGGTGTTGAAGGAGTATAAAACGACTATAGGATGGACAATTGCTGATATCAAGGGATAAGCCCTTCTACGTGTATGTATAAAATACTACTTGAGAAGGGAACAAAGCCTACAAAGGAAGCTCAACATCGTTTGAATCCTCCAACGATGGAAGTAGTAAAGAAAGAGATACTTAAGTTATTAGATGTGGGAGTTATCTACCCCATTTCTGATAACAAGTGGGTGAACCCGGTACAAGTTGTACCAAAGAAGTCAGGCGTTACAGTAGTGCAAAATAAAGACAATGAACTTTTCCCAACTCGAGTGCAAACCGGTTGGATAGTTTGTGTTGATTATCGAAAGATTAATGCAACTACTAGAAAAGATCACTTTCCTTTACCTTTTATGGATCAAATGTTGGAGAGATTTTCAGGACACTCGTATTACTGTTTTCTGGATGGTTATTCATGTTACAATCAGATTGCTATAGCACCTGAGGATCAAGAGAAGAATACTTTTACTTATCCTTTTGGAATATTTGCATACAAAAGGATGCCTTTTGGTTTCTGTAACACACCCGCTACCTTCCAAAGGTGTATGGTAAGTATCTTTTCAGATTACGTTGAAAACATTATCGAAGTTTTTATGGATGATTTCAGTGTGTATGGTGATTCATTTGACTTGTGCTTGGATAACCTTACATTGATTCTTAAACGATGTGTTGGAACTAATCTTGTGCTAAATTGGGAGAAGTGCCATTTTATGGTAACTCATGGCATTGTTTTAGGCCATATTATATCTTCTAAAGGCTTTGGAAGTTGATAAATCTAAGGCCGATCTTATTCGTGCTCTTACCCCTTCCACTATGGTGAGGGAGATTCGTACTTTTCTTAGTCGTGTAGGATTTTATCGCCGGTTTATCAAAGATTTTTCCAAGGTTATATCACCATTATGCCATTTATTACAAAATACATGGTTTTTAACTTTGATGAGAAGTGTTTGGCGGCATTCAATCGTTTGAAAGAACTTTTGATAACAGCCTCTATCATTAAACCACCAGATTGGAGCAAGCCATTTGAACTAATGTGTGATGCCAGTGACTATGCAATCGTTGCTGTTTTAGGCCAGCATACTGGGAAAATACATCATGACATTTATTATGCTTCCAGAATGTTGAATGAGGCCCAACAAAACTACACGACCACGGAAAATGAGTTGTTAGCAATCATTTTTGCATTGGAGAAATTTAGTTCTTATTTACTTGGTACGAAAGTTGTTGTGTTTTCTGGTCATGCAACACTTACTTACTTACAAAGAAGGAGACGAAACCAAGGCTCATTCGATGGATACTACTCCTACAAGAGTTTGATATCGAAATTAAAGACAAGAAAGAAATTGAGAATACCGTTGCAGATCACTTGAGTCGTCTTACTGTAGACGAAGAAGCTATCCAGTTATGTGAAAGCTTTCCAGATGAGACTCTTCTTAATTGCAGTTTCAGAACCATGGTATGCAGATATTGTGAATTATTTAGTGTCTTAAAAAATCCCAAGAAATTTATCTCGTACTGAGAGAGACAAACTTAAAAAGATAGCGAATCAATATATATGGGATGATCCATACCTGTGGAAACATTGTTCAGACCAAATTATACGAAGGTGCGTATCCGAATCTGAATACAAATCTATCTTGTCGTTCTATCATTCATACGCTTGTGGAGGACACTTTGGGGCAAAGAGGACTGCTTTGAAGGTACTTGAAACTGGGTTCTATTGCCCATTTTATTTAAAGATGCGTATGTATTTTGCACAACTTGTGATAGATGTCAAAGAACGGGAAATCTAGGTGCTCGAAATCAAATGCCACAAAAGTTTATTCTTTTCGTTGAAATTTTTGATGAATGGGGCATTCATTTTATGGGTCCTTTTTTTAATTCTTTTGGTAAATTTTACATCTTACTCGTTGTTGATTATGTCTCGAAATGGGTGGAAGCTAAAGCCACCTCTACTAATGATTCTAAAGTGGTTACAAAATTTTAATAAAGAACATATTTTTGCAAGGTTTGGAACTCCAAGAGCCATAATCAGCGATGGGGGATCACACTTTCGAAACAAGTTCTTCCAAAGTTTGTTGAAAAAGTATAACATATCTCACAAGATTGCTACATCATATCATCCACAAACAAACGGGCAAGAAGAAGTCTCTAATCGAGAGGTGAAGTCCATCCTAGAGAAAACAGTGAATCCATCAAGGAAGGATTGGAGTTTACTTCTCAATGATGCATTATGGGCATACCGAACATCATACAAGACTCCTATTGGGATGTCCCCATATATACTTGTGTACGGTAAACCTTGTCATCTTCCTGTTGAAATCGAGCATAAGGCTTTTTGGACTATTCAACAGTGAAATATGGAGATGGATGCAGCTGTAAACATAGGAAGCTTCAATTGAGTGAACTGGAAGATATTCGAAATGATGCATATGAAAGTTCACGAATCTACAAGGAGAAACACAAAGGCTTTTTCATGATAGTAGGGTTTCTAGAAAATAATTTATGGTTGGAAAGAAAGTTTTCTTGTTTAATTCTTGCCTTCATTTATTTCTTGGAAAATTGAAAAGTCTCGTTGGATAGGACCCTTTGTTGTGTCTAACGTTTTCACCCATGGTGCAGTGGAGATTCGTAGCTTGTTAACAGGGAAGGAGCTTAAAGTGAATGGGCATCGTTTGAATCCCTATTATGAGTTGTTTGAACCTGAGAGGGTTGAGATCAATTTAGTAGATGCACTCCCTCTGGAGGAGTAACAAAGAATGCCTAGTCGGGATGAAGATGTTAAACTAAGCGCTAAATGGGAGGCAACCCATTGGTTTTGTATTTTTATCTTTCTCTTTTGTTTGTTTTTCATATCATGTTAGGATTTCCCATCTTGATTTTACATAAGAGGAATCAATTTACATTGAGGACAATGTAAAGTTTAAGTGTGGGGGAGTAATTAAGCATATAGAGTTTTTAGTACTTGCTTTTATAGCTAGAATTTTAAGACTTTTGTACATATTTTGCATGAAAACCTTCAAGTTTTAGAGATTTTAGAGTCACTTAGTATACTTCTAGCTACGTTTACATTCGGAGTGCTTAGTTGTTGAGAGGCTAGAGCTGACAAAAATGGACTTAAACTGCCGGTAGAGAATTGAGTATTATAAGAGTTGAACATTCAATACCCATGAGTGAGGCACCAAACCTTTAATTTAAGTTTAGAGTGTTTTATTTGCGAAAATTCCGGGTAGAATGATGAGCTACCTAAACTCACACCAATTTCATCACTACTTTTTGATCTCTTGAATGCTATTTCTATCAATCATAAGGGTACCATCAGAATTGCTAACTCTATCTTGTAGTCTTGTTTACAGTTGGCATCATTCTCTCGACAACAGCAGGTCCATAGAAACATATCATCATCAACAAGCGGAACATCAAAAATTTGAAGGAAAGTTGAAGACAGTCAAGGTTTACAAGCAACCGTCCAAGAAAGAGCAAATTTCATATTCAAGTAAAGCAACAACACAATTAGCAGAATTATACATACATGTTGAAGACTTATGTACAAAAGCGAAAGAAATCAAAAGATATGAGTTAGTGAAGTTCATGATATCAAGGAAATACATGAAGAATCAAGTGGTAAAGTCTTTATCCCACGTCCATAGTAGTTTCATCATTTTATTTACTCTTTATTCTCATAAAAAAATTGAAAAAAAAAATACTTATCATTGCTTTAGTGTATATTTGTTTTTTGTATTCAATCAATAAGGTCGTGGGGAAGAAGAAATATATAGAGAAGTTTCAAACAACAAGAAATTGAGGAAAAGAGTTATAAATTGTCCAGGTTCTACGAAGTTCAAGTAGTTCATCATCAACAGTTGAAGACCGAAGACGTTTCTATTGGATGCTGTGAGAGTGGTGCTGATTGCCGATCAGGTGAGAAGGTAAGTAAGCATTCCCATCCTCGCATAGTGGTTGATTTACTTTATTAAAGGTCACTAGAAGAACAAAAAGTGGTTCTTTTTCATCCCACGTTCTATGGGATAACATATTCATATGATTCGGAAGGTTACCTTTCCTTCTTATCATTCAACGTGTGCAGGATTTCTATCTTCATTCCTGCCTGCACGCATGTGAGAACCATAAAGTGCATCTTTTGAGTGTCAAATTCATAAAACCCTATTGGTGAGGCAGAAACATTCGGTCGCTCTCGAACCTGGATTCTTTTATATGGTGGTTTTCTCCTAACTCAAGGGTTAAAGCATGAGAATAATGTTCTTTATACTTCTAACTTCTTATTGTTAGTGTGCAAAAACTTCATGTCTTCGTAGCTCTTTTGGATGCATGTGCTTTGGAATATTTGAAGTTGGAAATTAGGTTTTGTGGGTATACCTCTTGTAAACCCTCACGAGACTATAACTCATCCACTAGGGACATCTAAGGATTTAAAGGCTTGTTACACATGCTAAGTGTAACCGTATCCTCAACGAAATGGATTTGTTGTAGTTTAAGTTAGTTTAGATTTGTAGTTTGCTCGAGGACTAGCAAAAGGCAGGTGTGGGGGAATTTGATAGGTGCATTATTTGCATTATTTGGAAACTCTAATTCATTGAATTCTTGTTATTTTTCATATCATTATGCTTTTATTCTGTTTTTTAATGAGTTTCTTAGTAGTTTTGAAGTGTATTCAACCAAAGAAGAAGAAAGGAGTTCATTACGACACGAAATGAACAAGGAAGTTAAGTTCTGCCAATAGAGAAGGACCAAAGACCAAATTCAAATCATTCAAATCTAGGAGTTCTTAATACCATTTTGAAGATAACGAGAATACGAAGCCAACGCAAAAAGAATGAGGTCGTTTGGAGTCCGTATGAGGAAGTTATGAGCAAAATAGCCGAAAGAAAATAATTAAACACTCAGGATCACAATCAGAAGATAACAAGGGAAAATTACCTACCGATATAGGCAGTTTCGGGTACAAGAAAACTTCGTTTTTGAGCTCCAAAAATCAGTGGTTAACACGGAAATCGAGCCTACCTATTATGGAAAAGTTATCTACCGATTATGGCAAGTTTTGGACACAGGATAGCTATATTTTGAGCTCTTACAATCGGTACTTAAGGAGGGTGTCTTGACTACCGATTATGACTCGACGGGAGCCATTTCTAAGACACGTTTTTTAACTTCCAAATCAAGGTATCATGGTCCCGTTAGGACTCTAACACCTAGATATGATGAAGACTATATAAGAAGACTTCCATAACCCTAGAAAGGGATCTTGGATACTTTTAGAGACTTGAAAAACACAATGAGAACAAGAGCTAGGGCTTGGAGTTGGGATTGAAGATCACGATTTCTAGGGTTTGCTTTACTTGTTTTCTTTATTATTTTATTATTTTTCATGGATTTTGAGAAATCCATGATGAACTAAACCTTTCTTATTGGTTAGAGATGTAGTCCTAAGTTGGAAAACATGTTTATTAATTGATGTATTTATTTCCATGTGTTCATAATCTCTTCAATATCGCTTATGTTCTACCGTTTATAACATCTTGTATGATGGATTGCTTGTTTATTTAATTCACGAATTAGATGAGCATGCATTGACATCTGTAGCTAAACTAGGGTTTGAGATCCGGAATTGTCGAAAGATCCTTGTTACAAGTAGCATAACATAGTTGTTAATAACGGGATGTTACCATGCAATTATGTGTAGAAGCGTGACCTAGGTTAAATCCGTGTGGCTCTTGCGCCGGATTGCTTAGAATAACCTCAACTCACAAAGACCATTGCTTTCATTGGGTTAAACTTGAGTGGCTCTTGCGCCAAGTTATTCGTTGAAAATAATTCAAAGAGTGGCTCTTGCGCCTTTGATGATAATAAGAGTTTTGCCAGAGTAAGCCTGCGATAGGATACTTTAAGGTTATTGATATTGAGAGTGCATGAATGTTGAGTATGATTTAGTTGATAACATGTTGGAAGATGGAAGATGGACTCTCTAACCAGTGTTCTTTATCTCTGATATTCGTTTTAATATATTTGTTTTAGTATAACTTAGTTATAATCACAACGGAAACCCCCATGTTTACGTAAGTAATCGAAAGTAATTAACAATCACCTGCCTCTATGTGGGAACAAACTTGTTCTTATCACTATACTCTAATCCATATTAGTGAAGTAAGAACTTGAATTAATTTTGCTTGGCTGACAACCGACCAGTACCCACCAAATAAGATTTGAATTTTTCTAGTGCAAAAATTATAGCCAACAACTCTTTCACGGTGGTAGAATAGTTGATTTGGGCATCGTTTAGAGTCCTAGATGCATAGTAAATCACGTGGGACAATTTTTCCACCCTTTGACCCAAAACGGCTCCAACTGCATAGTCATTCGCATCACACATCAACTTAAATGGTAATCTCCAATCGGGTGACTTGATAATAGGTGCAGTTGTCAACAATTTTTTCAATCTGTCAAAAGCATCCTTGCACTACCGGTCGAAATTGAAGGTAGCTTCTTTTTGCAACAATTTGCATATCGGCATTGAGATTTTGGAGAAATCCTTGATAAACCTCCTGTAAAAACCTGCATGACCAAGAAACGAGTGAATCTCCCTCACCGAAGTGGGGTATTGTAAGTTTCTTATTAGGTCTATCTTTACTTTGTCTACTTCGAGCCCTCGAAAGGACACAATGTGACCGAGCACTATATCATGGTTTACCATAAAGTGACATTTCTCCTAATTAAGAACAAGTTTAGTGTCTGTGCATCTTTTTATAACTAGTTCAAGATTTTCTAATCAAATATCAAATGAATTTCCAAAAACTCTAAAGTCATCCATAAATACCTCAATGATGCGTACAAAATATTCAGAGAATATACTAACCATACATCTCTGAAAAGTGGCAGGCGCATTGCAAAGACCAAACGACATCCGTCTATATGCGAACGTACCAAAAGGACAAGTAAAATTAGTCTTCTCTTGATCCTCCAGTGCAATAATAGTCTGATTGTAGCCCGAATAACCGTCCAAAAAGCAATAATGTGAATGTTGTGACAACCTCTCTAACATTTGACCAATGAAAGGCAAAGGAAAGTGATCCTTCCGGGTGGAAGAATTAAGCTTTTGTAGTTTATGCATACTCTTCATCCAGTTTGAACTCTTTTAGAAACAAGTTCATCATCTTGATTTCTGAAAACAGTAGCACCAGACTTCTTAGGTAACACCTGTACCGGACTAACCCATTTGTTGTCAGAAATTGGGTAAATCACCCCACACTTATCAATTTGAGGATCTTTTTCTTTACGACCTCCATCATTGGGGGCTTAAGCCCACTGAGCATCACGTACTGGCTTGGCATCGTCTTCCATTAGGATTCTATGCATACACATTGACAGACAATGCCTTTGATATCAGCAATCGTCCACCTAATGGTCGTTTTGTGCTCTTTCAGAACCCAAAGTAGACGTTCTTCTTGTATGAAAGTAAGGTTCTTTGCAATGATCACCGGAAAATCTTCTTTATCACCCAAGTAAACATACTTTAAGTGATCGGGAAGAGGCTTCAATTCTAGTTTAGGTGCCTGCATAATAGAAGGTAAAGGAAGCTCATCAGTTACTGGTAAAGAAATATAGGAAATATTACCCGTTTGAGCTTCTTGTAATTTCGTCAAGGCACCACACATATCCAATAGCTCTTTGGATAAGTCAACGTCCAAATTCAGCTGCCCATGAATGTCCAATTCAATGTTATTACACAACACAGCTCCAAGTTCATCTTCACTGTTCAAATCAAACATTTGTTGTGCTAGCGAACCAATAACATCGAGAGAGAAAGCGGAGTGAACGTCGCTAGGATAACGCATGGCCTCAAATATGTTAAATCGGAAAATCTCCTTATCAAATTCCATAGTGAGTATACCACTATCAACATCAATCTTTGTCTTTGTAGTTTTCATAAACGGTCTCCCAATTAATAACGAAGTAGATGAACTATTTTAACCATTCTGCATATCCACGATATAGAAATCAACCGAAAAGATTAACTCATTCACTTGAACTAACACGTCCTCCACGAGTCCCTTAGGATATATATTGGACTTTTTTTGCTAATTGAATGGTAATCCCAGTCTCTTTTAAAGGTCCAAGATTCTAAGAATCGTAAATATCGGCTGACATATACTTATGGATGCTCCCAAATCCAGTAAAGCACGCACAAACCTCTTAGTACCAATATTAGTTGGCAACGTAAAGCCTCCAGGATCCGTACACTTTGCAGGTATCTTCTTCAACAACATAGTCGTAGCACTCTCGCCACCTTAGTAACTTCATTAGGAATCAACCTATCCTTCTTTGTATAGAAATCCTTCAAAAACTTGGCATATCTAGGCATAGTTTTGATGACTTCAATAAATGGGATGTTGATTTGCACCTTCTTGAAGATATCCATGATCTCCTTATCTTGAGCTTCTTTCTTGGAATTGGAAAAATGACTAGGAAAATGAGGTGTATGGTAAAGGTAGGAACCGTGTCCTTAGGTTAGCCGATTGAGATTGTCTTTTCCTTTGGCACTGTTTCTTCCTCTACTTCCTTTTATAAGTCACCACTAACCTTATCTTGTTGTTGTGGTTCTTCAACTTGTATTCCACTTCTTAAGGTCATTACATTAACGTGTTCTCTCGGATTCACAAAGGGTTGTGATGGCAGATTTGTTGATGTTTGAGCCTTGAGTAGATTCACATCAGTTGCCAATTGCCCTACTTGGGTTTGAAAGTCTTTTATAGCAGATTCGTTCTTCTACTGACTTTGCTGGAACATAGATGAGAGACCTTGCATCATGGTAATCATCTTCTCAGATGCGTCCTCCCTAGGAAATTGAGGTTGCGGTTGTGGCTGAAATTGTGGTTGTTGAAAGCCACCTTGTCTTACATACGGATTAGGAGTTGCAGCTTGCTTGTTTGTATAACTGGAATTCGGGTGATCTTTCCAACCAGGATTATAAGTATTAGAGTAGGGATCATAACTTGGCCTTGGATTAGGAAATAAAGCATTAACCTCGGCTTCCTTTTCGTATGGTGGAACAACTACAGAAGCTATATGATGAATTTCCTTTTCAATGGCACTCAACCAATGTTTTGTATTTGAAGACTCTCCTATCTCGCTAACTCTTCTGACATTTGAGTCATTTCTTGTATCAAATTGTTATGCATTCGAAGCCATACTTTAAATCAAACTATTTGCCTACAAGATTGTCTTTTCAGTAAGTGAACCACCAGCGGCTGCATCAATCAAATTTTTATTCTCTAAAAGTAATCCTTCATAGAAGTATTGAATGATGAGTGTTGAGGATATGTTATGGTGAGGGCAGCGCCAATAACCATTTGTACCTCTCCCAGTATTTATAAAGAGACTCCCCAGTAATCTATAAAATGCTATTAATCTCTTTACGAGCAACAACAGCCTTAGAAGCAGGAAAGTACTTCTCTAGAAATAGATTTTTCATCTTATTCCATGTTCTAACACTCCCTGGAGGAAAGTAATACAACCACTCTTCTATTAGATCTATTAAAGAAAATGGGAAGGCTTGCAGCATATCTTTATCACTGTCTTTGTTACCTTGCCTAAGACTTGTCATCTTGTGCTGAAATACTTGAAGATAACGGTTCGGATCTTTGCCTGGAAGTCCCTTGAAATTCGGCATATGGTGAATAAGATTCGACTTCAGCTCCACTGTGTCAGTTAGAGTATTACACAATGGTTGCGAATCTAAGCATGGAGACGTCAACTCTCATAGCTTCTTCTCCGGAGGTTGAGAACCACCCATCTCTTCTATGTGATCTCCCTCTTTTGTCCTAATCTGAAAATTCACTTGGTGAATAACTAGAAGGAAGCAGAGTGTTCACTGCTCGAATGAAGTCTTTTAGTAATGTGCCTGATCGAAGATGATGTGTGTCGTACCACTCCAAAATTATTTATTACTTTCTCACTACTTAAGATTTATAATGAAGCAAGGGTAAGAAAGGATTGTTCCCACAGAGAGGTCTGGGTTGTTATATATTTCGAAAAATTTATGTAAAAAGGGGGATTTTTTATATTTAATAAAAGTAAACTAATCTAGTTAAGAAAGCTAAGAAATTATAAAAAAGAATCAAAGAGTTGAGAATATTGGTCAAGGTTTCATATTTATTCACAAAACATGTTCTTGTACTAATAATTAGAATTAGTATTTAATCTCTTATTATCAAAATCCCTAGAATACCTTGATCGCAAGAATATCCCGTAAATTTCCTCAAATCATCAACAAACACATTAAAGATGCGAATATGAATTCTATTATAGATAACAACCTAACGTAGAAAGCACATTAATCAAGTTTAATTCCCCAAAGCGCATTAAGATTCATAAAATTAGGCTAATAAATGTAATTGAACGTGGAAAACGTACTAATTCAATTTAACAAAGGTCATGATTCACATATGATTACTATGATATATCACTATAACAATAACCATATTTATGCTACTTTTATTCAAGGGATATCACTTTTTCTATAATAAACCCTAAATTCGCTATAGATACGAATGTGAGTTCAATCAATTGGCCACTTGATGAAACAAACACTCAAATCATACATGGCGATATTTGTAGTTAATCATAAACGATAAAATTGAGACAAAACTAATGTATTAATTCAAAGAATCATGTATTGTAAAATTTAACTAATCTCTAACCAATAAAAGAAAATTAGCTGGTCATAATAATTGGAGTTCACAAAATTTGAATAGAAGAAATAAATTACAAACCCTTGATGTCGAAAATCTTCCCCGCGCAAACCTACAAAAAGAACTAGAATAGGTGAGAAGAAAACTAGGTGAAAACCTAGATATCTCCCTCTCTTGTTCAAGTTGCTCTTATATAGCTTTCTTCCTTGTAGAATCCCTTTTGGAGTAGGAGTTTCTTTCCTTGTATAACTCAAACTCTTTAATTTCTAAATTTAGGTTTAATTCTAGGTCAAGCTCTAACACTTATAGCCCAAAACAAAACCTTAATCAAAATTATATCCATAAGAAAGAGCCCACACTCTCCTCAAGCCCAAAACAAAATCAATCAACCAAATAAGCATGTCTGTCGTGGAACTGACAAGGCAACTACAACCCATTTCAGTTTTCGACCATTTCTATCAGACAATTCCTCGAACACTCCGTGCAATTCTGTTGGTGATTATAATTATAACTTGTTGGTGATTTCTAACAATTTAATTCTCATTCCCTGCAATCATACATCACTCTGTAGCAACTCAAGAACTCAAATCCAACCAAACCCCATGCCTTGTAACCATTCACTGCAGCAACCTAGTCCCATATCCTAATCCATTTCAACCTGTTTTTTCTCAGCCAAACTCTTTCCATCTCGACCCTACAGTAGCAGTAACAACTCTATTTTATGCCTGGTTTCTCAACTTCTACTTTGATTCTTCTCAACACATTATCAAAACTTCACCATTTGTGCCTCTCTCTCCATGTAATCTCCTCGACATAATGAAACGAACTCCACCATCGAACCCATTCTTGTTTCGGTCACAATAGCCAGCATCACCAACCAAAAAACCTATCTAATATTCATTCTCTCGAATAAAAACCCATCTTCTCTCGCTGTTTCAGTTTAACCAAAACCCTACAGAGAACCACCACTCATTCGTTTCTTCTCACCTGAAATCAAACTTAGATCCAATCACTCGACCAACTCTTATTGTATTCTTCTCCATTTTAGATTCGAGACCAAACCCAACTCCTCATTCATTCATTCTCGTTTCCCTTCTCATCTTAATTTCTTCTTTCTTTCCCTAACTTGAAGATAAACTATCGTGACCTAACTCTTATGTTATAAGGAGGGAAGTGCCCCTTAACAAAAAGGAGAAAGTTGCCCCTTAACAAAAAAGTATGCTTCAATATATTTTTCAATTACCACATTTTTTCCCCTTAGTAATGCTCTGGATTCCTTTGTGAACCTGGATGTCCCTTAGTAATTTTCAGTTTTGATGCATTAGAGACTTTTGTACGTGCTAGCTTTACACCCATATATACCCAAAGACTCCGTACAATGCCCTGAGCTCTATTTATATTCTTTTACTTCTCATGACTCCAAAATACCTGTAAAACTCAAAACAAATGTAGTAAACCAAAAATACAAAGAAAATAACCAAGAAAAGCATAGAAAATTGATATTCAAATTATGTATTTATGCACCTATCAAATTCCCCCACACTTGCCTTTTGCTAGTCCTCGAGCAAACTAACTTAAACTAATTCTAACTAAATATACAACTCCCTTTTGTTGAGGGTACGATTACACTTGTCATGTGTAACAAGCCTTTAAACCCCTAGGTGTCCCTAGTGGACAAGTTATAGTCTCGTGAAGGTTTACTAGAGATTTACCCATAAAATCTACTCCAACTTTCAAATACTCCAAAGCATATGCATCCAAAGAGCTAAGAGGGCATAAAGTTTCTACGCACTAATAATAAAAAGTTAGATGTATTAAAGAATATTATTCTCATGCTTAACTCTTGAGTTAGGAGAAAACCACCATATGAAATAATTCAGGTTCGAGAACGATCGAATATTTTGACTTCTGCCTCACCAATAGGGTTTTATGAATTTGCACTCAAAAGACGCACTTTATGGTTCTCATGTGAGTAGACAGGAATGAAGATAGAAACCATGCACACGTTGAATGGTGGAACGGAAAAACCTTCCGAATTATATCTGAATATCCCGTAGAAACGTGGGAAGAAAAATACATATTTTCTAATGATCTCTATGAAAGGAAATCAACCACTATGCGAGGATGGGAATGCTCACTCACCTTCTCATCCAATCTACAATCAGCACCACTCTCACAGTGTCTCATAGAAACGTCTTCGGCTTTGGCTTCAACTGTAGATAATGAACTCTTGAAATTCATAGAACTTCGACAATTTCTAACTCTTTTCTTCTCAAATTCTTGTTGCTTAAAACTTCTTTATAGATTTCTTATTTTCCACGGCCTTAACGAATAAATACAAAAAGAAATGTACACTAAAGCAATAAAAATAAAGTTTGTTTTTTTAGACAACAAAATATGAAATACAAATTGAAAAATAAAAATAAAATTAAAACATATGATAAACTAATATGGTCATGGGATAAGGACTTTACCGCTTGATTCTTCACAACTTGTTTTGTATCGATATCATACACTTCATAATAATTTACTTCTTTTTATATTTCCGCTCTTGTACATAAGTCTTCAACTTGTATATAAAATTCTGCTCCTTGTATTGTTGCTTCACTTAAATATGAAATTAGTTATTTCTTGTACCGTTGCTTGTAAACCTAGAACGTCTTCAACTTTCTTCAAATTTGTAATGTTCCGCTTGTTGATGATGATGGTGTTTCTATGGACCTGTTGTTGTCAAGAAAGGTAATAGAGTGGTGCCAACTGCAAATCAAACTACAAGGTAAGGTTTTTTCGTAATTATGATGTCACCCTCATGATTGATAGAAATTAGCACTCAAGAGATCAAAAAGTAGTGCTGAAATTGGTGGGAAGTTGGGTAGCTCATCATTCTACCCGGAATTAGCGTAAGATGACACACACTCTAAAAGATAATTTTTAGACAGCTATAAAGAATGAAGGTCTGGTGCCTCGCTTGATGTAACAATTGGTATTGAATCTCTCTAATATTGTATTCTTTCTTCACCTAATTTTCCACTGGCGGTTTAAGGCCCTTTTTGTCAGCTCTAGCCTCTCAACAACCAAGAAACCCGAATATAGTTCTCTAATACTTTTAAGTTTAGTTATTTCAGCAAAATCTCTGTATGTAACCGTATCTAGAAGTCTATTAAGTGACTCTAAAATATCTAAAAGTTGGAGGTTTCATGCAAATAGTTACAAAAAAGTTGAAATTTTCTACCTAAGAAGTGAATACTTAAAAATTCTATATGCTTAATCACTCCCCCACACTTAAACTTTACATTGTCCTCAATGTAATTTGACTCATCCTATGTAAAACAAGGTAGGAAATCCTATTATGATATGAAAATACAGAGAAAACAAGAAAAATTAAAAGAAATACTAAACCAATGGGTTTCCTCCCATATATCGCTTGGTTTAAAGTCGTCAGCCCGACTCTCTACTCGCCCGTAGACCAACAATCTGAAATTTTTGGGGTCCACCCATAGAAAAATCTGCATTCTAACAATAGCTTCACAAGAATATTAGTATAAGAAAATTAAACTGAAGCTATCGCTCGATAAAAGTTTCCCCCACACTTAGTCCTTTCTACACTCAGAAGTGGATAGAGAACATAGAATTCGGGAACTTCTATAGGTTCCTATTTGCTAACCTGCATAGTATGCGAATCAAATATTTCCAATGGCGGATATTTAGAAGCAAAGTAATTCAACAATACCTTCGAAGCACATACATTCAAGCCAAAACGAGGTAAAGGAAAAGGATCAATAGTCAAAGATTTAGTCAAACCTTCCGAATTCTTTTGTATTACGGGATCCTCATCTTCCTGAAATAATTTAAATAAATTGTTTACCTCTTGTGTATCATGGTCCTCTATCAAAATTTCTAACCATTCTTCATTAGTTTCCTCCTCAACAAGAATTTTAGCGTCAACATTATCAATGTCATCCTTGGCAAGTTCAATCGGGTCTTCCATAATATCATTCAACTTGGTTTCTTTCTCATATACGACATACTCCTCTTCTTCTTCATCTTGATCTCAGAAAAATTTCATTGTGCACCTTTTGGGGATGTCACTATGATTTGGTCCAAATGATGTACTTTCATACTCATCATCACTATCATAGCTAACATAAGGATGGTCATCGATGATTTTAGTGCTTTTAATTTCAATCTCATCCTTTTCAACACCCTTTTCTCCAAAACCAAGTATTATTGCAGACTCAAATCTTGCCATAAGGAATTCTTTTAGATTACTCATTGTTTCATCCTAAAGTTCTTCCTTTTGAATAGGTGCTTGATCATTATTAAGATCAAGGATTGAGTAAGCTCCACTAGTGCCATCAAATATCCCCAAAGATTGGTCTTTCACAAAATAGTCATTGATTAAATAACAATTACTAACTGTGGGAATGTGAGAGTAGTTCTGAATTTGAGACCAAAATTCTTCTTTATCCCTTTCCTCATTGTATTGATCAAGACCTCTTCTTAAATTATCTGCACCTTTTTGAAGTTCTTGAAGTGATTCATTAATGCCCTACTGGTGTAGATGAATTTGTTGTTGAAGTTCTTCTAACATGGTGCACATCTATTTTTCGAAACTAGAGGAATTATTAGAAGTATGACTATCCTCCCATCCTTGGGATTGTTCAGTTACATATCCGCCATAAGAAAGTTGGCATGTATGAGAATAATCAAAAGGGTACGTGGAATATTGATCATTACCAAAGGATTTGTTGTGATTATACTCCCCCGAAGGTTGGAAATTTTCATAGTATTATTGAGGTTGAAAACCGTAGTGATTGTTGTAATATGCTCCTTCCATGAGAAATAAGTACCTGAAATAAGATTCTCAAAACTAAGTTAGAATCGGGAAAAAAAATCAGCAATAAAAATAAAATAATAACAAGATGTTGCCTCCCTGGCGCGACGCCAAAATTTGATGTGTATCGTTCCCACAGAGAGGTCTGGGTTGTTATATGTTTCGAAAACTTATGTAGAAGGGGAATTTTTCAGATTTAATAAAAGTAAATTAATCTAATTAAGAAAGCTAAGAAATTAAAAAAAAAGAATCAAAGAGTTGAGAATATTGGTCAAGGTTTCATTTTCATTCACAAAACATGTTCTTATACTAATAATTAGAATTAGTATTTAATCTCTTATTATCAAAAGCCCTAGAATACCTTGATCGCAGGAATATCCCGTAAATTTCCTCAAATCATCAACAAACACATTAAAAGATGTGAATATGAATTCTATTATAGAGAACAACCTAACGTAGAAAACGCACTAACCAATTACCCAAACGCATTAAGATTCATAAAATCGGGCTAATCAATGTAATTGAACGTGGAAAACGCAAAGAATCAATGTAATTAAGCGTGGAGAACGTTGAGACAAAACTAATGTATTAATTCAAAGAATCATGTATTGTAAAATTCAACTAATCTATAACCAATAAATGAAATTAGCTACTCATAATAATTGGAGTTCACAAAATTTGAATAGAAGAAATAAATTTCAAACCCTAGATGTCGAAAATCTTCCCCGCGCAAACCTACAAAAAGAAGTTGAATAGGTCAAAAGAAAACTAGGTGAAAGAGGGACCAGTATCACTTCAGCAACACCTCTTGGTCCCGACGCCTCCTCTTGGTCCCAACGCCTCCTCCTGGTCCCAACATGTCCTCTCTGTTGGATCAGCCGTCTAGTCAGTAAACACTACAACATCTGATCATCTATGAGGTCTTGTCAGAATGAAGAGGTCAAGAAGGAAACTTCATCTCAGCAAGCGTCACGAATCGTACGCTCACCATCCACCTCAGCACCAACCAAAATACAAGCTCTGCTCCACGTCCCAGAAGAAACTCTGCAACAACAAAAGCCAAAACCTGTTATGACATTCTTAAATTTTTCTTTTCACGTGGAAACCATATCATCCTGGTCCTTTCACTCAGGTACCGATCCATTTCATCCCGGTCCCTTCACTCAGGTACTAATCCATTTCATCTTGGTCCCATCACTCAGGTACCAGTCCATTTCATCCTGGTCCCTTCACTTAAGTACCAGTTCATTTCATCCTAGTCCCTTCACTCAGGTACCAGTCCATTTCATTCTAGTACAAATACCTTCTCTCAGGTACCATACCTTTTCACTCTGGTACACGTCTCTTCACTCCGGCACCAGTCCCTTCAGCAAGGCGCTACCTACTTCGTGCTCCCTTATAACTCCCAGATGACGATAAAAATCCTTCCAATGCCAAGATCAGAATTTTCATCTTCACGTACAGCTTCTTCCCATTTCAGGGACGACTCAAATTTCACTCTGAGGGAGACGGATCATTACGAATCAGCATAACCGATGAAACAGTGAAACCTCCTATCACGAGAGTGCCCTGGGAGGGTTGAACAGGAATCAACAAAAATACCCGCATTAGGGAAATCAACTAGCACATTCCCTTCTATACCACTATTCTGCACATCAACGTCAGTAGGAGCATGATCCTCAACAAGTACGCGAAGAGGAACTCACATATGGTTTTCAGTATGGGGAGGTACACTATCCACATCAAAACCAACGGTAACTCTTGTTCCTTCTCTAACAAGCCCAGCTTTCTGATTTCATCATTCCGCCCCTAAAAGTAGAGAGGAGCCAGTCATATTAGGTCAAAAAATCTCAAACATGAAATTCTTGAGCATGAACCACAAAACCTACTATAAATATTCACAAAAATCATATACATATTTTGTAAAACAATATTTGAAGTATTTCATGAGCCCAACCCATTAAAAGACGTTTTACAAAAAACGTCTCAGAAACAATTTTCACTACCTCTCGGAAACTATGAATCAGGTAACAATAGGTGATGAATCTGGGCATGGTTCTTATATCAAAAGTTTTGTATTAGTGTATACTACAATGTTTCAATAGGGCATATCAATCGTACAAGTGAGCTAAGAGTTATGGAAAAAATGGCTAGCAGAGTCTGAAAACTGTCAGGATTTTCCTGGATACTTCCTGAGTTCTACTGTTCGGTCGTTTTGACGACCCAAACAGGCTCAAAACCTGGATTTCTTCCTATCAAGATGTAGGAAATCGTTTTCTAATAAGAATAGAGGGGTCAATCATCCAAAAGGGAGGTCGTATGAATACTCTAAAGCGTTTTTCCCAAACATTATACTTCTGAAATTTTCTAATGACGGGAATTTATGAAATTCTTTGTGAATTTGAGTGCGGCGCTATGCTTATATGAGAATTTCGAATAGTTCACATGCTCCACCATGGTAATAATGAGTAGAAACTTATTTGATTTGGGTACAAACCAACATAGGAGTCTGGCGTTACTTCATTGCTTACTTTTCCATCGACATCAGTAGATTCAGATTCTTCACAAAGGTCTTCAATGTGGGGCGCCTCGTCCAGGTCTTCATCCTTCAACTTATCCTCATCCTCTATATCCATGGTGTCTCCCAGAGTATCAAAAGCATTGAAGAATTATTCACAGTCCTCTTCTCGCATACTGGGGACTGTCAAAGGCGACAGAAATAGTGTCCACTCAAGGGCCCATCACACACACACACCTGCTGAAAGAAATAAATTAATTAATCAAGTCATAGTAGTCCTGCTTTGAGTCAGGGAGATTAAAGAAGAATGGTTTTGCATCTCAATAGCCCAAAACGACAACGATGGCTTCAACTTCAATTCAGATGCTTGCCCCAGTCCCAGTGCTTCGACGACAACAAAGGACGGCTCCAACTTTCATGATTTCCCATGTACTCTCAAAACTTTTGGAACCATGGACCTGTGACGGCACCAAAAATTATCTTCTTCCTAGTAGCGGATCCAAGTGAGACACACTTGGGGACTGACGACTCCTTCACTTTTGAAAGCTTAATACAGTGACATCCCTCAACTGGAAGGTTTGATCAGCAACGATACAAGCAACAAGACTTTTCTACATCAGTACTCACACGACTGGGGAGCCTCCTCTTCTTACCTGATCACATCCAGAAAGTAATATGCTCATCATGGAAAAAATCGCACACCTGGTCCTATTAGTACCTGACCTGTCTCATGGTAGCTGTCCCGTTTCCTGGTGCTTGTCATGCTTCCTGCTATCCCGTTTTCTGGTACTTGTCATGCTTCCTGGTACCTGTCCTGTCTCATGTACTTCTTCTATTTACAAATTCAGAAATCGACAACAATTGGTGAAGAAGGGTCAAAACATCCTTCACGAGAAGTGTTCGTCTACGTCTCTACTACGACATACCAGAAGGGCACATCAACCGGAGATCTGATTCAGGAGATATGGATCTTACACTAAAGAGAATTCACACGGGATTACTAATAACAGATGTTTACACATGGTTGGCTGACCTATCCAACTTTGAATCGAGCGATTATTTTTGCATATGATAGCTTGGTCTCTTGGCTTTAAATATTGGGTCAAACGTCAAAATCCGACATCGTATGAAACTTCAACAGCTTCGGAAGAAAATGGTGTGCAAACTAGGGTTTCCAAACGGGATTCAAAAGACTCGGAATTATAGAGACCTTGTCTTCCCATGGACTTTCATCTTCTCAGACACATCATGCTGTCAGGTCACACTGCATATCCCAAGTAGACCTCATCAACCTTTTAACACTGGAGTCCACCGCCAACCTCACTTGCAGTTCTGATCTACAATCAACTTCTTTTGCCGGTTTCCATTATTTCCAAATCTGCTTCTACTAGCTACAACTCAAAGCATCGTCTCTGGTTGTCTTGTCTCCCATCTATTGCCACTCTGCTGACGCTATCACTAGCACTTAATTGTTGCATGCTTCAAATCTAAGCACGCACCGGAACCAACTACTTGCTTACAAGGAAGTTTAAATCTATGGCTTAACTCTGCAACAAACACATTGCCTGGAGGAGACAAATCTAACAATATTTCTTGTTAGACACATACATGAAGAATCGATCTAGATGACTTGATCCACTATTTTGAGATGAGGCAGACCTATTTCAGAAAGAAAGATAGAAAAACGCTGACCATATCCCTAATCAAGGCAAGATGGCATTCCTGACAAGAACGAGGGCACCTACTATTCCTAATCAAGGTTCGTGCTAAGGAAGGGGCACATGTCTCAATCTTGGGTAAGACAGAGCCAACCAAGTTTCTTCCCTGACCAATGGGGCCAGGTGTACTCTCCATGACCCTGCTGGTAGTTTTTCAACCAACATGATTGGATCAGAAGTACAACCCATCTACACTTCCCCTGGCTTACGAATTGGAAATTCCGGGCAAGAACATGGGCATCTACTAATCACATACAAGACTCACGCTAAGGGGCACTTATCCCAGTTCCTGGAAGACAGAAGTTAAGTATACCTTCTTCTACTCTTAAAATTTAAATTATGCGTACATTTATGTTAAAGCCTTAGTGTTAACTATATAATTGAAGTGCTAACTCCGAACTTTCTTGGTACTATCTTCCTAGCCCTAGTGCAATCGATATTTACTATATGTTATGTATATTGGTCTTATTCCTGAGACATTATCACATTAGCCTTATATTTTGAAAGACTTAACACCTTCTTATTTGCGCTAAGTATCTAGTGGTAGTTTTGTTAACCACTTCCCTCAGAAATATGTCTTTCTTCTTAATAAAGATCAAACATTGAATCTTATATGAGTTTCTCCTTGCTCGAGGAGCCCTCTACAACATTTGGCCTCAAATGCCTCCCAAACTTACAATAAGTCGCTTTTAAGCTAATACTTAGTCATTAATATGCCACATTACTTTCAATAAAGTATATGGTTACTAAACTTCTCAGACTCGACACTAATCAGTATGACTATCAATCCAGTGAATCACACAACTTATCTCATTAACTTAGCAAGTTATTTGACTTGACTTGACTTAATAAAAACAATAGTGGCTTATGACTCCACTATTTTTCACGAGATATCAAATACAACATGGGGGGATTCTCATTGGGGTATTGGTCTGGCGGTCTACAGCATCAAGGGTGGTTACACAACCTCTACGAATAAGAAGGTAACAAGAAGTGGACGGTTACAGAGCAGTTAAGAGGATGAGGAGTAGTGGTCAGATAGGTCTTCCTTACTTTTCGGGCACCACCCCACTACAATCTCCACAATCATCATTTTTCCGTCTCTCCCTAACTTCCACAACCTACGAGAATATCAGTGTGTCTTTCTCAAACTATAAATAGATGATCCTTATCTATTCGAAACAAGACAGAACGAGACAAACACACAATCAGTATAAAGAAACCAAAACCTACATAATTAGCGATTCCTCTGCGGAGAATCCATTCTTGTTCACACACTACTGATATTTCTAAACCTTCTTTTCTTCCCTCCCCTAAGACCTACCCAAATCCTTTCCATATTTGTAATCGAAGCAAGATGTGAACGGTCATTTCTTGGTTTAGGCTCGTCCTGTTCTAGCTTGATCTATCGAATTTACTTGAAAGTACCACTTTGCAGTACATTTGTTTTCACCCTAAAATAATTATGCACTTATCACGCTGGTGCAATAAAGCGCCAACCTCTCCTTGCGCTAGCACTGGCTTTTGCCAGCACCAGTATCAACAACTTATGGCGCTCATTGCTGGCTGCACCAACACCAAGCACAACTTCTTCAGTGCTAGCCATATCTAATGCTACCTCTCCCTAGCGCTTCATTACATGCACTAGCGTAAATTTCCGTAGCTAGCTCATATTGCACCAACCTCTACTACCTTGGCATAGTCTACTGCTAGCGCCATACTTACCTACTGTGCTGGCCTAGTTCCAGCGCTAACTTATTATGCTATCCTAGTGCTAGTATTCCTATTTAATACGCATTGGCCACCTCGAGTGCAGATTTCTTTATCTTTCTAATGTACAAATTTTGAATCCGAGATATCTTTTCGATGATCTAAGTTGCTATACATCTATGTCGCTACTAGAATTCTCATTTTCACTAGACTTGATACTGATTAGTCTATTTAATACAGAGTTGAGCATTTGGTCTTAACAAGTCATAATCACGACTTAGCTAAAATAGTAGTAGTCCATGACTACAATATTTTCTATGTCATATCAAATACATCACATAAGGAGATTCTCATTGGGGTATTAGTCTGGCGGTTTACAGCAATGTGCGGTGTGGCAACACATCCATGGCGAGAAGGTAATTAGTAGTGGGACGGTTAAGAATAATTAAGAGGATGAGGGACCAGTGGTTGTACAGTCTTCCTGACATAGCGGACATGACTTCACCACAACCTCCATGATCGTCACTTCTCCATCTCTTCACAGCTTCCATAACTTACGAGAAATCAATATGTTCATAAAAATACTATAAATAGATGGCCACATTTATTCAAAAAGGCGGAACAGATCTTAGCTCTCAAAACAGAGATAATCATATTTATAGTCATAAATCTAGCATTTACCGTATTTCAGCAACTACACACAACAAACTCATCACACGGTGATTTCACAACCTTTTCTGCTTCTCTCCCCTATGATCTACCTTCTTGACCGAAGCAAGACGTGAACGACCATTTCTTGGTTTAGGCTCGTCTTTTATGATTTTGATTTCTCGAACCTAAAGGAAAATACTTTTTACAGTACATTTGTTTTTCACCCTAAAACAGTCGTTAATCGTGGAAATAATCTAGCTTAAGCCTAAAAAAATATATATTGCTTAGACATCAAGGAAAGTTGTTTCTATGGAAACAATATAGATTAAGAATAAAGATAAGAGTTATCGATGGTATTAAATCATCTTAAAATATAAGTAGATCTTTGATCTTCATCACTATATAAGGAGGCCCTCATATAACTTTACAGTTTAACCCATACTCTCTTAGTAATAGTTGTGCATAAAGAGAGTCTTTCTACATCTAGTTTGTTCTAGATCTTATGTGAAGATTAAATTCTTCTTTTGGGGATTGAGAAGCACAGGAAATATTGTTCTTACAGTTTATCTTGTTATTTAGGGAAAACTATTAATTTGGTTAAACCTAAGTGATAAATACTCTCTGAGGAAGTTTCAGTACAACTGGCAACTCTTAGAGAAATTCTTAAAAAAAACCATTAACTTAGTTATACCTAACTGATATATATTCTCAAGGAATTTATAATATATCTGTCAAATCCTTAGATAAGTTTTCAGGAATCACCAGTAAATCTAGTTAAGCTTGAAGATAGGATTCTGAGTTCTTCTGAACTAAAAAAACTTACCAACCTTATGTTTTTTACAAATGTTGGGAAATACTACCAAGTGATAAGAGGTTAACTCCCTAAGCACTAGCGGGGTTAGTGATAAGGGGAATTGCGTTCTTCGGCTCAAATGGTACTGTTGTTGTTGGATGAGCATAGCAGTACCCGTTTAAACCTCACATTGTCGGATGACCCTCGCGAATAAATAGGGACAATATCGGTGGATGGTCGGGTCATTATATAATATGTACTTGGATCATTCTACTGGTAAAGTTTATGTCTCAAGACATGTGGTATGCAATGAAACTGAATATCCTTTTACTTCTATAATTGGCTCTCATTCCCCACTTTTTTTCTTCAAGATTTTACTTATGTTGCTTGTTTTGATGGTTCTGCTACATTGTTCCTCCATTAGAAAATTTTGTTTCTTCAAAAGCTTCTATTACTGCTTCTGGTTCTACTTTACCATCCATGTCATATTTAAAATGATCATTAAATGCAAACTAACTGCAATGTTAGTATATTTAAGCCAAAACTTTACTTTGCTACAAAGTATTCATTGCCTGGGGCTTATTGATGTACTACTTTACAATCCGTATTATCTACTTTTTATTAAGGCTAATAAGGTACCTGTTTGGAGAACGACTATGGGTTGTAATTCAGACTGGAAATTAGTAGCTGGTGCCATCATATGCTTCTACCAACAATGTTGGCATCAGATGGTATATATCTTATGGATCTCTTGACAAGTGCAAATACTGACTTGTTAATAAGGTTTCCATTAACAAGCTGGTTTAAATTACACATAGATATTTAGCCTTGTAGCAAAACCAACTACTATAGCACTCATATTGTCTTTAACTGTTTACTTTGATTGGAAAATTTCTTAAACTGATATTAGCAACACATTTTTTTCATGTTGATTTTCAAGAAAAGGTTGTCATGACTCGACCCTTAAGGTTTTGGTTATGACACACATCCTACCTATGTTTGTAAGCTCCACAAATTTTTATATGGGCTTAAGATAGGTATGATGAACTTCTCAGCACTCACATCTCTTGGGTTTATTTCTTCATCTACTGATACTTCCTTGTTTGTACATAAACTTGGGAAAAGAATTTTATCATTTTTGTCCCTGTGAATGATATTTTGGTTATTTTTCAGGCCTATTGTGAGGAAGTAATTTCTTCTCTCACTTTTTCAATTCCGTGTTAAAAACCTTGGGGTTCTTCGTTATTTCTTGGGTCTGCAAGTTAAGAAAAATAGTTTTGGCGTCTTTCTTAGCCAAACCAAATATGCAATTGAGTTGCTCAGGAAAACTAACTTATCGGGAGTCAACCCTTGTTATACACCAGATCCTCCAAAAAAAACGTTGAGTAGTAATGATGGTGATGTAGAACATGTTTTTCAGTATTTTGTCAATTCGGGACGAATTCTTTTCAAGATGACGGGCCTGATGTAGGACATCTATTTGATTTAGGAATTATATTTTTATTATTATTAAGGTATTTCTTATTTCTTATGTACGGGCATAAATCTAGTCCTATGTAATCTTATTCCTGATTAGTGACGCCTGATGTGTATTTTTGAGAACTCGGCCATTTGTAATATCCTCTTTCACACGTGTCAATCCTAGTTATCTAGCTAGCTACTAGAGGCGGACCAAAAAGATAGTCCAAATATAGGGAATGACGTGACACCCAACTAAACCCCAAATCTATAGTCCAAATGAAATGCTATACCATTTTATTGAATCTACTAGAGACAGACTAAAATTGTTAGTCCATTCGTAGGTGCTGACGTGGAGCCTTCTACCGCCCTAGGATTTAAGAAAAGTGCACTTTTTTATGAACATGTGGGTCCCAGTTATCAAAAATTTCTAGAAATAACACCTTGGTCTACATTTGGACTATGACTTTTTGGTCTACGGTTAATGTTTTCGCTTTTTTTTTGGAAGCGGCGGTCTACGTATCACTAATTCCCTTGTGCTACCTGAACAACCATATACCACTAATTTACTTGTGCCACATCATTCCCCACAATGGACTGTCCTTTTTTGTCCTCGCAATGGACTGTCCTTTTTTGTCCGCGTTTAGTGTTTTCCATATATACATGTGTGACTAAGTGTATCTGCACGGCTTACCATTTCTATCAATTCAATAGTGTCAGTGTCACTAGTAAAATGGTAAGGTTTAAGATAGACAGGTGGTACGAAATTCAATTGAACTGAATTGCAGTAAACCAAGAACAAAAATGCATAAATCATTAGTTTTGGTTTAACCAAATGTTTATGGTGGTGTGAACTAGCATTACTCGACAAACTACAAAATGACATCCTTGATGAGGAAGAACAAGAATCATCGAACCAAAGATCAGGCTACGAGGAAACAAAAATTGATAAAGAATCGTTGAACCTTGACTAACATATGTTGCATTATGTAGTATAACAAGTAACAACTAACAACTAACAATACATAAAAGCAGAGACATTTTTCATACGACTAACTGTTCATAAAATGCCAAGTTTAGATAATTTACTTGTAAGATGTACTCTATTGTAAAAGGAAAACTGTCACGGTTGGATTATGTTGTAAAGTTCCCGAGTTAAAAAAAGAAAAGATATGACGATGTGATTTGAGAGTTGTCTTGAAAATGATCTTTGTGCGTATTAAAAACAGTGCGACTATACAAATCAATGGTGCACAGAGATCAGTCCTATATCCATCATGAACATGGCAAGATCGAATTAACCTCCAACTGCTAAATAACTATACTTAAAAGTGTCCATCTGTATCACTATACCACCACTATATTCAGAAACAATCTGTCTTCTACGATGCTGCAGCTTCCACCTTTTCAACTTTCCTGGAAAGCCATGAAAAACTAAAAAGAATCCAAGTAGAGGGACATCACAAACAAAATCTCACACCAACTTCAGCAGGGAAAGTTCAAAATTCATCAGGCAAGATTTGGTGCTCCGTCAAATTGGAACTGTAATTCTTGATTCTCCTAAACACTTGAAGAGATTCCCAAAAGAAAATAACTAATCTTTTGATCCTAGCTATCACTGCATACTTCGTGTTACCATTTTCGTCACAAAACAGGAACCCCCTCATGTGGTTTCAGGAAACAGCTTCAAATGAAAATTGAATATTAGAACCATTATTTCTAGGCCTTTGACATGAAGAAGCGGTAGCAAGTCCATCCAGCATTTTCACAACATCGACATTATCATCTAGAAAATATTTAGCCTTGCTTGGCTTTTGTCCCACTGTGCATGCAAAAATCTCTGGAACAGCGGGTAAAAGTGGACTTAAGGATGCACTCATTATACTCTCGAACATGTCTTCATCAGATCTGTCATCTCCAATACACATGACGTAATCCGGTGGATTCCCATTACTGACCATGCATGAGAAAAGCTTTTCTACAACAAAACCTTTACTTACTCCCTGCAGGTATATTAACCACAACTTTCTCAGCTCCCAATCTATTGCAAAAGTACGGACAATGCAAAACAAGAGTTAAAGAGAGCATACAAATACCTGCGGTTTAACTTCAACAATATGCTGACCCCTCTTGACTTCTACTGGTTCATTTGCCAGAACATTTTCTAAATGTTCAAGCAGCTCCTTCGCCTGGCAGGTACCAAAATCAGGGTCTGCATCTTGATGGTGCCAGACCAGGGCACTTTCTTTGGATTCTATGAAGGACCCATCTGTCCTCTCTGTATATAGTTGCATCACAGGCTCTGCCATCCTTTTCCAATCAATGTCAGCAAGTAATGTACTAGATACCCACTCTGAACTCTTATTCCATCTGCAACAAGCAAAGGAACTTTATATTCGTAAATTATTCAAATTTCAAGCAAACCAAGTCATGTAATAACGAAAACTAAGTGTATTATAAAATATATACATACCTTATGAAGTACCCATGCTCAGCTGCTAGTCCCAGCATATCGCATGAGGCAAACCATTCACTTAGAGAACTCTTTCCTCTGCCGCTAACAATAAAGACTGTATTCTTCGGGTCACTGCAAAGGTTGTTAAGAACAGAGATAACTTCAGGGCTGGGAGATTTAATCATAGAAGCTTGAGGCACAATGGTGCCATCATAATCCAGAAATATTGCCCTTCTATTAGATCTCTTGTAAGCTGAAGAAACCAAGTCGATGGATAACTTCCTAAAATTTGGTGACAGAGAAACAACTTTAAAACCTAGACCAAAACCGATGCCCCAACACCTTTTACTGTAGTGATCTCGGCAAGCTCTCTCCAAGTCCTGCACAAAGCTACGGGCCCAGTAAGCCACATCGTGTGAGCTAACGTACTTATAATGCTTCTCATGCCGCATTTGCTTCTCAGCATCAGGAATAGTAACTGCCACATTTAAGGCATCAGCAACAGCATCAATGTCCCATGGGTTAACCCTAATTGCCCCACTTAGAGAGGGCGAGCAGCCTATGAACTCAGAAACGACAAGCATGCTTGTACGAGTTGAACCTTCCTTCATGCCCATAGCTTCATCCAACTCAGCTGTTCCCTGTCTACACACAACATATTTGTATGGGACTAAGTTCATCCCATCTCTCACAGCATTTACTATGCAACATTCAGACACAGCATAATACGCAATCTTTTCATATAGAGGCACGCCGTGATCAATCAGAACCACGGGATCATAGCCTGGAAACCCATAAGTGTCATTGATTCTTTTGGCTGTTAAATAGGTTTCTCTCTTTGCTTCCTGGACATCTTTTCCTGTACTCCTCGCGGGATTTACAATTTGAACCAGAACTACTTTTCCTCGTAAATCAGAATTCCGCTGCAAAAGCTGCTCCACAGCTAGAAACTTCAAACTAATGCCTTTAAATATGTCCATGTCATCGACTCCCACAATCAATTTTTTCCCCTTGAACTGTTGTTGAATCTTTCTGACTTTCATGGATGTAGAAGGTAGATTCAATACAGATTGAAGGCGACCCATATGGACACCAACAGGCAGAATTTTAATGTTTACTGTGCGACCAAAGTACTCAAGTCTAATATACCCCCGCTTACATTCGTAATCAATCCCAAGCATCCTACTGCAACAAGCAAGGAAGTGCCGCGCGTAGTCAAATGTATGAAAACCAATCAGATCAGAATTAAGTAAAGACCGTAGAATTTCATCTCTAACTGGCAGGCTTCTATAGATTTCTGACGAGGGGAATGGGCTGTGAAGGAAGAACCCAAGCTTAACACGGTATAACCGTCTTCTCAAGAAAGTGGGAAGAATCATAAGGTGATAATCATGAATCCAGACATAGTCATCGTCAGAATTAATAACTTCCATGACCTTATTAGCAAATATGTTATTTGCTTTGACATATGCATTCCAAAGCGACCGCTCAAAACGATCGCCATGATCTGGAGAAAGAGGTAAAGAATAATGGAAAAGAGGCCACAACTGCTGCTTGCAGAACCCATGATAAAACTTCTTCTGAAGGTCTAGAGGTAAAAAAGTCGGCATACAATTAAAATCTTTCATCAGCTTTTGAGCAACTTCATCTTGTTCATTCGTGGATATATCAACCTTCAGAGAACCAACATAAATAACCTCTGTGTCTGGAGAAAACCCATCTTTCATTTGTACCAGAAGTGAATCCTCGTCTAAACTGAAGCACCATCCACCATTTTTGGCATCTATGTTAGCATGCAGTGGTAGAGCATTTGCCACTATAATTTTTCGAGGGCGGCTCCCATTCAAATGAACATCTAAATCCCCATCAGCGCTGCCATCACCATCCAATTCATTTATAATTCCTGGAGCTGTCATCACCCTGGGAAGGGTTTTAGAAGTCGGTGGGATATCGTCTAGGTTTTCAGCAACCAAGTCTATAAAGTTCGTGCAAGATCTTGAAAACATAACTGCCGGTGATCTGGTCTCATCGAACAGTCACTCAAGTTGGAATCAATTTTATTCCAATACTCATTCCCTTACACTAGTTATATGACCAGTCAGCTTCAAAGAAGTAAGATCCTGTAACATATACCCAAGCTATTAAAATACCAACCACAAAACTGGAATCTGAAGTGACTATGTAATGCATCAGCGATATTTAGACATGAACCATCAGCTATGTTAACTAAACAATTTGTAAACCAAAGAGAATCGCTATCCAAAAAGGTATATTGGACGTAAACAAAAACTAGAGGAAAGAAAAACTTCAAGGATGATCACACTCACGAAGATCTGAGAAAACATTTTACGACTTCCACGAAAACACAAAAACAGCAAAAAGGGTATACCACCAACCAATCTTAACACTCAATGACTAAGTTTGATAATTCATTACAAACCATGAATCCTCATCGAACAACGCTCATGCATATTTAAAGCACCATGCAGCATAACCTCGCAATTTACATGATTCAATCTCTTTGAGCAGTCAAACACTACCATTAACATACAACTTCTTAAAGCTAACCATTCAACAATTACATACACAGTATAAGATAAAAGAAGAATTGTACTAACCAAATTATCCTAATTAACCACCTACACCAATCATAATCAACATTCAAGCTTCGCAAAACAGAAGTACTATATCATATCGGTAGGTGAAGTGCTTATCCAATAAACTCTTAAATCATCTAAATTACATAAAAACTTAAACAAGAAATCATTCCAATAAAGTATAGTTTTTCTTTTAAAAAAAAGAAAGACAGACTAGTAGTAGTATATAACAAGCATATCCATTAATAGAAGTTTCGTTTGATTCAAATGAAATTTTCATTCCAAGATTTGAACTCTTTGTTTGTTTTCTTCTATTTGTTCAGAGTCTAAGTACTAATCATACAAGTAATTATTATTCCATTCAAATTTCTCAAAATATGATCAAATCAACTCCATATGTAAAACAAACAAATCAGAAAACAAATTCCTGAAGAGGAATCCTTTTTTTGGTTAAGTTTGCTTGTTATCTTGTTTAGCTAATAAAAGAAATTATGTAGAATTTCAACAAAAGGAAACAAATTTCAGCATCTTTGATTTCTATTCAAAATAAGATCCTTCAATTTCGTACTACTAAACATTTAAACAGAAATAATTTAAAAAAAAAAAAAGTTTAATTTATTATAAATTATCTTAAACGGAAATCATAAGGACAGACTAAAAAAAACTCTATTAAAGTTTCAATCTTTAATATCATTAAAAACTTGAAGAAATGATATAAACTTACCAGCTGGATGTATTATTTCTTCGATCAATCAATTAAGAATGGGTTTTTGTCCGTTGAAAGTAAGACAGCCCCGAGATTTCAAAAATTTAAAGAATGAACCAATAAATATATAGTCTGAATGTAAACAGAGAAGAAAGAAGAATCTGGGATCAAAAAAAGAATTTCACAGAAGATGATAATTAGTAAATAAAGATGGATTATATAAGATGAGAATCTGAAGATTATGTGGGTGGGAATTATTAAGAGAGTAATGCGAAATGGTAGGAGAGAAAAAAGAATGGGAAGAAGAAGAAGAAGTTGTTGTTAATGTATTTTTACAGAAGAAAGAAGTTTTGGTTTGAGCAGAGAGAGAGAGACAGAGAAACTGAGTAATGTGCTAGTATGTAGTATGTGTTATGTCCTACGTGTAATTAATAGTGATGGGATGTTTTTTTAAATAAAGAGATAGAATAGAGATAGAGGAAATATGTTAGCAAATGTGTTAAATATTGACTATGTATGCTGCTTTGCTTTGGAACCCGGTTTTGTATTTGGATAATGTTGAGAATTTTCCTTTTTTAAAAAATCTCAACAAAAGAAAGGTGTTTATCTTTGTATCTATGCTACTGAGATGCCCTTATAATGTGTTCTTCTAGGCATTTAAATTTTAATCCCGGTAAGATCAAGAAAATGTTTTGTCTTTTAATTAATTCGTCAAAATGTTATGTTATCTAAATTAAGGGTGTAACTGTAATCCGTTGGAATATTTATTTTAATAATTTTTTGATGACACTTTTTTTAATACTAATCCGATCAATAATAGTTTTTTATCAAAATTCAATCAGTTCATTCTGAAACAGCATCAATCTGGAATAACAATTTAATGTTATTTAATGAAACTAAATTATAAATTTATCTATCCCATCGTTAAATGATAATTAGTAAATAACCAAAATACCCATCTTATTGAGTTTTTTTAAGAGAACAATTTAAAGATTCAGAAGTGATAAAGAAAAAGAAAGAGTAGGGAAAAGAAGTAAATGAGACATTCAAAATTAGAATATGAAATCAAACAAAATGACAAACTAAATATTACTAGAACTAGTTTAAGATAATTATTGATACAATAACATCTTAGCTACTTTGGCCAAAATAATAAACTTGTTATTGGTCATCCAGTCATGGTCTAATTCAAGTTGACCTGACCCATAATTTGAAAAACACCAAATTTTTCTGAGTGGGGGAGGAGGTTAGGTATTTGATTTTACAAGTAAATAAATTTTACCTATAAGCACCTAAATATAATGTTTGTACACAATTAGTTAAATGAAAATCAAATAGAAAATATTTTCATACTTATATAGGGGAGGGAGTTGTTTGAGACGAATGTTCATACGAAACTTACCCTAATAAGTAAAGTTAATCATGATTGATTTAACACCAAAACACCTAACCGTCCCTTTTAGGTAAAGAAAGGATTTAGATATAGTTTATCTCAATAAACCCAATCCACTGAACAACATTATCTGATTATTGAAACTCTGGTTTTTAAAATTTAAAGGAACTTTAGATCAAAACCGTAAAACAACAGTAATAGTAAGAATGATACGAGTAGTATATTTATTAATTTGTTATAAAGCTGAGCGCGCATAATCGTTTTACATAGGATAGGATCTTAGAATAATAAGACACGCGAGTTGATTATACTGCGTTGGCGACTTTCTTAGATATTATATTTTAAAATTCTCTTAGGACTTATCATAATCGAGTAGTAGCTTTTCAATGAAAGCTATTGAAATGGATATCCAAGAATCAAATAAACAATGGTTTTTTGTTTGTTTTTCCTTAGGTATAGTATAAAATATGAGAACTGTTATCCAATAGATGTCCATTGTCCATCCTGGCGATCCGAATTTTGTCAATCTGATATACCTACTTTAATACTGAATCTGACATGGACCAAGATACATGCCTTTGACAAAATGTGGTTTATTGTTTCTACCCAAACTTATCCGGCAATACATTTGCGTGTGGCATTTATAAAACTCTTACCGCGTATACACCCTCGTTAGCAATTCGGGGTACGGAAAATGTATGGGAGGTAAATATATGAATATTGTTTGTTTTGACAGAATTTAAGTCTGGTTTATTATTCGATCAATGGCTTGTGATTCGAGAATAATTCGGAACAACATACGTACATTTATAATTCGTTTAGGAATATAAATTCGGCACATAAAATTTAATATATAATAATTAATAAAAAATCATTTTTTAATATAATCTCGCGTTAGGTACTATGATTTGATGATTAAAAGGAACTGTAAATATAATATATGCAATATAATCAGCAAATAACATGTGCGTTGTCGGTGTAGGACTAAGATTGGTGTATGTAAGATTTTAAAAATAAAAAATATGATAACAATAGTAATTTAGTGATGATGTGGCAAAGTATTATACGGACTGTATAGTTCGGCAATTCGTAAATACGCATATAATTCGTTTTAAATTAGAAATTCGTAAATCTAAGTCGGGGTTCCGAAAGTACATACGATACGTACGGATTCGGATGATACGGATGGATTCGTGAATTATACGGATATAATTCGCGAATTTATTGACTAGGATATACACCTCTCTTTTCTTTATTATTGTCGTTTACTTTGACATGATCACCAAGCATTTTTTTTATTGTTGTCGTAAAATTAGTGTTATATGTCAGTAATACTCTCCTCTTTTTTTTTCTTTTTCTTCTTCTTTTTTTTTTTTTCTTTTTTTAAAAAGCAGAATGGTTTTCTTTAAATGCGACTTATTACAGATTGTTCATCGGTAGAATGGAAAGAATTAGGGGAAGGAAAAATTATATTAAGGAAAAAAAAGAACCTTCCAAACATGGAGAAAGTTCTTTTAGAAATGCATATAAAAACCTCTTTCCCAATTATATAAAATTTGACTAGCACTTAAGTGGTTGAAAATGTTGCGGTTGTAATTAGAGGTGTAAATTGGAACGTGTCAGTCCAGCACAGTCCAGTTCATCATATGAATTAGTCCAGTATGGCACAGCACGGAAGTTTCATGTGTTGTGTTGGACCAGACTAATCGGTCTAATGACACAGCACAACAAGTGACACGAATTAACATGTGGCATAACACAACATGATAGGAAAGTACATCATAACATGTATAAAACACTATACGATATAACATAATACGACACACTTTGTGTATATTTTATAAAAAAAAATGTTTATTCTAATCAAGTTTTGATATTTTATCTTTGTTATGTCGTGTTATTTATATAATAACACATATAATATCTAAATATCTAGAAAATTACAACTTTAAAAAAATATAAAATAAATATGCCAGACACAACATAGCACGACACAGTATGACACGTCTTAATCTCTGGCACGGCACAGCACAGCACAGCACATAGCACGATGAGTTTGCCTTTAAATGGGTTATGCTGTGTTGGGCCGACATGTTTTACACCTCTAATCGTAACATCACGAATTAAAGTTTGCTTCACAAGTGCAATAAATTCCGCTACATTGTCTGATCTGAAGAGTGTTCTTATATCCTGAGTTAAAGTGTTAAATGACAGATGGAGAAATAGATAAAGATATGCAAAAGGCTTTAATGAAATATATCCAAACTTCAAACATAAAACTGCAATGAAGGATGAAGTGCTTTGAAGATTTATAATCAACATTGCATATTGGATATCCTCTGTTTGATTCCACGCCCTTTTGACGATATATAGTTCGAGTAGGCCAAGAATTTTGGAAACAACCCGCAACAAAAAAATGACCATGGAAGTGGTACCTTTTTTCCACAGATGCTTTTCATAAGGACATAAGGAAAATTTTCATATAGTAATTTGTAGCACTTATGAGAGCTAAATTTCCCATAATACTAACTTCATCTTTATCATCTGTCAGTGAAGGAAGATAATCCAAGTCACGACACATCAAATCGCATTCCAACTTCTCGTTGGTGTTCAAAGACCTTTTAGACTTGTAAGCACCATCTTACATTATTGATCATTTTAGTAATTGAGCTTGCTTATTTCTGTAAGCTTTAAAAATGACGAAAGACTTATATTTTAAGTGACTAATTGACAATGGGTTGTCAAATCAAAACCGGATATCTTTGACATTACCAATTTTAAACTCAATATACTAGTAACATTTATTTCACACATGTCAGTCATTTGTGTGACATTTCTGTTTTTCTGTTATGACCGTTAGTCTCTATCTGTTGACTAACATGATGTCTTGTTTTCCTGCTACGCTCTGATAGCTATATAATGTCAGTTGTACTTTTATGTTGTGTAATAAATGAATGGTTCTTCTCTTTCTATAATGGAACTATGGTATCAGACAGGGAAATGAAGGATTTCTCTGGTTTTTCGATCTAGATCTCGCTTCTGTCTTCTTCTTCTTCACCTTCATCTTCATTTATCAAATTTGTTTCTTTCTTGTCCTTCATTTTCAATCTTGTTTCTTTTTCTCTTATCAGTTCTTGATTTGAGAATTTTTTTCTTCAGAAGTGAAAAATCCTACAGCATATTCGATCTCAAATATACATTTAAATCGGTTAACAAACTTTGTTTCTTTGAAGTTAAAGGAAGATAACTTCATAACCTGGAATAATTTGATGCTTCATGTGATCAACAAATATCGATCGATGAAGTTTCTTAATGGTTTATATGAATTCCCTCCTCAATTTACTAGCAGACGTAATCAAGATAATTAAATCGACAGTCCTCTTTATCTTGATTGGTTTGATGAAGATGCAACCATAATTATGTGGATTAATTCAACAATTTTAGATTCTGTAATTCCTTACTTATTAAGATCTACAACCTCTCATGAGCTTTGGAAAATCATTGAAGATAGGTTTACAAGATCTTCAGCCATACACTCTCTTCAGTTGCGTACTCGATTGTTTTCTCTCAAACAAGGTGACAAACCGGACCTTCTTTGATTAATGGGATTAAAATGCTTTCAGATCAATTAGCTTCTTCTGGTGATATGATTTCTGATAAATATATTGTTGTCATTAATTTGGCGACCTTAAATTCTAACTATATTCCGTTTGTAACAACTATGAGATATAGATATCCTCCAATAACTAGTGTTGAATTGCATAATAATCTTTTGATTGAAGAAAGTATTAGGAGTGATAGAAATAAATCTCTAGTTATTGAATCTCAAAATCGAGCTTTTGCGGCACAAATGCATAATTTTAGACCTTTCGATAGATGAGGTCGTAGTTGTATCCCAAATTTTGGAAGAGGAGGTAGATCAAAAATTTATTCAAGTAGATGTCTTAGTTCTGGTATACTTCATACACCTACTACTGCTGGTGTTATTTCTCTTTCTGCTGGCTATCCAACATCTGTTAGACCACCACCACACTTATCCTCTGTGACAAGCCAATATGTCAGATCTGTTTTAAGTATATTCATAATGCTAGATAATCTTGGAATATAATCAATTTTTCTTATCATGGAAGTCAACCACCAAGACATCTTCAGGCAATACTAGCATATGCAAATATTCTTGGAGAGAATACATGGTACATGGATTCTGGTGCTACTCATCATCTCACTTCATATCCTAGTCTCCTTGATACTTATATTTCTTATCATGGTGCTGAAATGATTGTTGTTGTTAATGGTGAAGGTATGTCTATTTTGAGTACTGGTAGTTTCATTCTTTCTGCACCATCTCATAATTTCTCTCTCAAAAACATATTGCATGTTCCTAAAGCTTCTCAAAACATTATTTTTGTTCGTAAATTCACTAGAGATAATCAATATTCTCTAACCTTTGATCCTCACTCCTTTGTTGTTAAGGATCTGAGATCAGGGAGGATACTCATTCAAGGGCCCAGTGGGCATGGTTTTTACCCTTTTTCAAGATCTGTTACATCTACTTTTACTGCTTTCTCTTGTGCTAAAGCATCTCCAAAAGTTTGGCATAGAAGATTAGATCACCCTTATTTTGAATCCTTTAATAAAGTTTGTAGATCTTTATACCTTACCACTGTAATAAACAAACCTATCTTATGTTTTGAATATCAACTTGGCAGGAGTCATAAGCAACCATTTCAGTTGTCTAGTTTTGTTTCTTGTTTTCCTTTACAACTCTTGCACATGGATATATGGGGACCTCCTCCCACCTTGTTTGTAACAGGATACAAGTATTATATCAATATTATTGATGATTTTACAAAATTTTGTTGGGTATTTCCTGTGTCATCTAAATCTGATTTCCAACATATTTTCATAAATTTTAAAAATGTCATAGGAAATCAATTTTCTGCTACTATCAAAACCATCATAAATGATGGTGGAGATGAATTTTTTAATAAAGCTTTAGCTTCCTTTATTTCACACTTTGGTATTTCACATGAAATTACTTGTCCTCACACACCAGAGAAAAATGGTGTTGTTGAGCATATACATTTGTTAGATATCACTAGAACTTTTCTCATACAAGCAAATCTTCCTCATTTTTTTTGGTTTGACGCCTTGTCCACTGCCAATTTTATCATTAACAGGTTAACTACCAAATCTCAAAATTTTATTTCTCCATTCACAAATCTCCAGATTATCTCTCTTTCAAATATTTTGGTTATCTTTGTTTACCTTGGCTCAAACAATACACCTCTAGTAAACTTGATCCTCGAAGTGAAAAATGTATCTTATTAGGAGTCAAAATGGTTATAGGTGTTTTAATCCTATCTCGGTAAATTTATTTCTCTAGACATGTTGTTTTTCATGAGCACATTTTTCCTATTCCACTCTTGTGCAGTCCACCACTGCTACTTCAGTGTCATTTGATATTCCTCTTCCTTCCTTTGATACACACCTCCTTCTATTCCTAGTTCTCACTCTACTTCAACTTCCACATCATCCATTCCATCTATAATACTACCTTCCACTTTTATTCCTAGTACTACTACTACCACCAGTACTCATTCAATGAAAACAAGGTCTCAACATGGCATATTCAAACCAAAGACCTTGTTTGCAACTAAATATCCTATTTATGCAGCTTATTTTTCTGCTTTCACTTACATCACACCTACTTGTTACACCAAATATTGTAAGTTCTTAGAATGGAGAGAAGTAATGGATGCAAAATATAAAGCTCTTATTATGCAAATAATTGGGCTTTGGTCCCACCCGATCCATCTCAAAATCTCATTGGTTGTAAATGGGTGCTTATAACTAAGCATAATGCAGATGGTTCAATAGAACGACACAAAGCAAGGTTAGTTGCTACTGGATTTCATCAATTGGAGGGTCTGGATTACAGTGATACTTTTACTCTGTAGTGAAGCTACTACAATAAGACTTGTTCTTTCTCTTGATGTAAACTATGATTGGCATATCAAACAATTGGATATAAGTAATGCATTTATGCATGGAGACATCAACGAAACAGTTTATATGGCTCAACCTTCAAGTTATGTGGATAAGGACAAACCAAACTATGTTTGCAAGCTCAACAAGACTCTTTGTGGCCTCAAACAATCCCCAAGGGCTTGGTATGAGAAATTGATTAATGTGCTAGTTGGTATGGATTTCAAACCATCTATTGCAAATTCATACTTATTTGTTCAGAAGTTGGGATCCAAGCTTACTATTGTCTTATTTTATGTTGATTATATTATTATCACAGAAACACATCTCCTTACTGTCAGGATATTATTTCTCATCTTGTTCTTCATTTTCCAGTAAATAACTTAGGGAATCTGCATTACTTTCTTGGTTTGGAAGTCAAGAGAAACTCAAATGGATTGTTTCTCTGTCAGACTACGTATGCTCTTGACATTCTGTAAAAAACTAATCTTGTTGGTTTTAAGCCTTGCTTCACTCCATGTCCTGACAATTTCAAACTTAAGTTCTAAAGATGGTGATTTACTGGCTGATGCTACAGAATATAGATCATTAATTGGATCTTTGCAGTATCTCACTTGCACAATGCCAGAGATCTTCTTTGTTGTAAACCAAATTTGTCAACATATGCACAGTCCAACTACTTCTCATCTTGTTGCAGCTAAAAGAGTTTTGAGATACATCAAGGGCATTATTGAACATGGTCAATATTTAACTAAGGGTTTGGATGCAGTGTTGGGTTACACAGATACAGAGTCGGCAGGTAACATTGATGACAGAAATATCAGTGGTGGTTATTATGTTCTTTTTGGTTCTAATCCAGTTTCTTGGTCTTAAAAGAAGCAAACTACAATCTCTAGAAGTTCCACTGAAGCTGAATACAAGTCTTTGGGGTCTACAGCTGCTGATATTGTCTGGATATGATATCTACTGAAGGACTTACATATTTTTATTCCTACTACTCTGTTGTAACCTGTGACAATAAAATCTCTATCTCTTTAGCTTTTAATCCAGTATTTCATAGTAGAATGAAACACTTGGCCTTGGATTTTTATTTTATAAGAGAGTTAGTTTAATCCAAACAGGTGCAGATTGTTTACATCTTCATAATTCAACATGCAGTAGATATTTTTACTAAGGGCCTCTTAACTCCAAAATTTTGTTTTCTCAAAGACTATCTGAGTGTACTTTCCCCTGCTCATTTTGAGAGAGGGTAGTAACATGTATTTCACATGTGTCACTCACTTATGTGATATTTCTGTTTTTCTGTTATTACTGTTAGTCTCTGTCTGTTGACTAGTCTGTTGTCTTGCTATCTTGTTACACTCTGACAACTATATAATGTTAATTGTATTTTCTGTTGTGTAATGAATAAATGGTTCTTGTCTTTCTATAAGGGAACTATATATATGGTCTTGCAAGTAAGGAACTACCCTGATAATATTTTCCCAAAGACCTCCAAGAGGTTTAGCGTTATTTACAGGCAAAAAATCAAGAATTTCTAGTACATTATTCTTCTCCAAAGAGAATTTTCTTTCGCAAACCTCCAAGTTCATTTATACAGTAAAAATTTGTCGGTGATTATCAAATTTCTGACTCCTAAACCACCGATTTTTTTGGTTTACAAATCTTAGACCAAACAACCCAATATATTCTCGACTTACCATCAGTTGAACCCCACATAAATTAAATTTCTCACAAAGGTATGGTTCATTTTCATCGCGATTTTCACTGGCATATGAAACAAAGAGAAAATAAATAGGAAATCTAGCGAGACAACTTCTGATTATAAGCACCAAACTACCAACTTTAGAGAGAAGTTTCTTCTTCCAAGTTTTATTTGCATTATCTTCTGAACAATATCCCACATTAAGGTGTATCAGGAGACTGATTAAAATGTTAGACAATGTTGTTCTTTTGACTTCAAGACTCTTAGAAATATTTTTTAAACCGAGTAAAATTCGTGAGCATAAGTAAATTGTAGAGTTATTGATTTTATTATATAATGAAATCCTACAACAACGTAACTGAACATAAGAACATAAGAACATTTTAAACAGATTTATGTTTATGGTAATAATGAGAATAGAGAGATAAGAAAGTCGAAAAACTCAAAAAAAAAATATATATTATTGGTAGACAATCTATAATTGCAAATATTTATAGATAAGTTGGCATCCAAACTCAACAGACATATTTGATGTCTATAGGTGTGCCTGTTGAAATTCGAAATTCAAACTATATTGGATTATACACAATTGCATACAAGTTTGTATAGGGCCTTCGCTACCCCATACCCTGCATAAGGTCGCAACTGTCTCTAAACCCCCTTCATAGTAGCCAATATAATATGCACAAGTTTTCCATAATTTTCTATAATCTCTCTAACTAAAACGCACACATACTTGATTTTTTTTTTTTGACAATCGATATATTTCAATTCATTCAAATCAAAATAGTGATTACATGTTCGCTTACAAGAATAACAAAAACATCAAAATACAAGATAATCAAAACCCTAATACAAATAAAGATATCAATTACAAGTAGACCGGGAAGAGAAAGAACCATAAACCGCAAAGATATCAAATTTTCGTTTATGTATAAGGGAGAGATGATGGTATTTTCTGGAATCAATTCCAACCATTTAATCTGATTGTATTCTTCTTTGATAAGAGATGCTCCTAAAAGAAAACAATATTTTGCCCATAAACTTGTAGATCCAAACGAACTTGTATACCTTAAATCCCTTGGATATGGATTCAAAACAACATCGTGTTGAATCGTTGATGTTTTTGAATACAAAATAGAAAGCCACGAACCAGCTATCAAAGTTTGAAAAACTCGCCCTAGAACGACGAAGAAAAATCTCCCCGAAATGGCGAAGAAATGTGTCGAAAGACACCAACAACGATGTAAAAACATCTTTTTCAATTAACTATCTCCTAAAACTTAAAAAAAAAATAAAAAAAATCCATGCTCAGATCTGGTCCTTTTAGAAAAAAGAGAGAAAGAGAGAACACATACTTGATTTTCTAAACCATTTATAAATATCTTCCATATTTTTGGTTCAAATTATCATTTGAGTAAGGGATGCAAAATATAGCTTATTAAAAATGATTTTCCCACGTCTAGTCTTAGTGACGGAGTAATATAGATGCTTGTCCTCCACAGAATCTAAAAATTACATATTTAGACTTAATATTTTAGATTTATTCCCTTTTATATTTTATAAAATTACTATAATAATATGTCTTAAATTTACACGAAAAATCACATAAATTTTATAATTTGTCTTAAAATATATAAATGTTGATGTTATATCTAATTCAATTGTTCGTAAGATAAGTGATTGGGAAAAGGTAAAGATAGCTCAAAACTCTCAGTGTGCTACAAATGGACAGTTACATCCTACATGGAGCACACAAATGGACAGTTACATCCTACATGGACTGCTCCTGCTAATAATGTGATTAAGATTAATTTTGATGCAGCGCATATAGATAGTTGTAATCTATCTGGATGGGGTCTAATATGTAGGAATTCTGCATGTGACGGCAATAGATTGCGAGGAGGTGCAACGCCTTCCATAAACCCGGAACAAGCAGAAGCTCAAGCATTCTTGGAAGCTATTAAATGGGCAAACAATAATGAACGGGGAAGGATTCATCTAGAAGGAGATTGCTTGAACGTGATTGTTGTTGTCAATGGGAAACAAACAACTGTGTAGTGGACTATTTACAACTTTATTTCTGATGCGATTTTAATTTTAAATACAATAGATTTCTGGATATACAGTATGTGCATAGAGATGCAAATCATCTTGTGGATTCTCTAGCAAAGTTAGCCAGATCGCAAAACATTTGTTTCAATTGGGTTAATAACATTCCATACTGGTCATAAGTCTTGATCCAGCAGGACAAAAAAACTTTGTAGTTTTTATCTATTTAATAAATCCTATTTTTCTTATTAAAAAAATATAAAAAAATTTATACATAGCAAAATTAAAAAAATTCTTGAATTAATATATAATTAAAATATTTTTACACTTTATGTAGGCTTAGGGCAACTCCTATGAAAGAAAAAATCATCTACATCTTTGAGATAGTCCATATTCTATGGACCAAAAATAGCTACTATGAGAAAGTTTATCATCCATATCTTATGAATTCTAGGTATTACCCCTAAAATTTGGGGTGGGGGAGGGTCTGGGGTGTGGCTGCCGCTCTGGAGTAGTCCATCCGGTCATAGGCTGACCGGATAACCCATGATGTCCGGATATATATTTTTTTAATTTTTTTTATAATACTTTTTTATCCATCCGACCACTGAATGATCGTAAGGGACTTTTTTATTTTTGAATTGATTGCATTATCAACGGATATATATGTTACTAATTTATCACCACGGTAGGTTCGAATTGTAACAGTTTGTGAATAAACTAGCAACGACTATAAGCGTTGCTAATTTAACATTTTGAAATTCCTTTGAAGTAGTCTTCCATCCATTCAGTGAAGGGCCAGATGAGTTTTTTGTATATATATAGTTTTTAAGCATACGGCCTATGTGAGACCGGATGGGCTAACTTTTTGATTTTCCGACGGTAAGTTTTATCTCCACAAATGGTTGAGGGTCCACACATATGTGGATACTCCTTATGTTATGGATGTTTTTACCTCCATACCATAGGAATTGCACTTATAGAAGAAACCAATTATTGGGGTTGTGATGAGTTTGTGAAAGTGGTAAGAAAGCGTTTGTTTCAGAACTTGTGAAGATTTTGATTTTAGACTTAAGAATTAAAATTAAACTAGAAATATCAAAATTTAAATAAAAAATTTATTTCAAGATTTAAAAACTAACCAAGACACTTGATTCCACTACTACACATGATTGAATGATGTTATAAATATTTCAAGACCCTAGTCACCTTTTAAGTCCTTTTATTTCTGAATTCACTAACAATCAGGAATATTCTCAAATATTATTTGTACTCATTAGGCATAGATTATCAACTAATTTAGCAAAGTATAACCTATCCAATTGAATTACAAATAATTAAAAAAATTATGCAAACAATTTAAAACTCTGCAGAAGCAGTGATTAAGTGAATTACATAATTAAACTAGAGAAAATAAAATAATTACCCATCAATCATGCGTAAATAGCTTCCTCCATTGCCTTGGTTACGTGAGAATTAGCTCATCATGGTAAACAACATCTCAGAATTTTTATTCATGGCTCAAAAATTGCTTATAAAGATGAAATGGAGATAAAATTATAAAACAACGAGTTTGGAACGTTTATAAGGGTTACAGACTCACTGTTACAAAGTAAGTGTTTCAAAGCTGAAGATAAACGTTGCAAAGATGACAATAAACGTTACAAAGCTGAAGATAACTGTTGCAGTTGGGATGAAGAAACCATGAAAGAGTGGTTGAAGGAACTGTTGCCTTATCTTCTTTTCTTCGTGTTCTTCAGCAACAGAAAAATATTTTCTCTGCAACTCTTGATTTCTCGCTATGTTTATCTCTCAAAACTATTACTAACACTCGATAACCCTCTCAGACTCCTCCAACACCCTTTAAATACACAGAGCCCCGAGAATCAATCGAAAGTATTCTCAGTCAATGAGAATCATACTCGGTAAATCCAAAACTTTACTCTCGATATTTTACTTTCCCTTTCAAGTGATTCTTGACCAGGACAACTCATTGTTTCTTCTGTAATTGCCACAAATCCTCCCTCCTATCTCAACACCTCAAATATCTCGAGTAAATTCTAAAAATCTTCTTTCCTTCTTCTCTGTAGATTCAAGGAGATTTTATTCTCCTTTTCCTATCTGCGAGCTGTCACGAGTCTGTTTGCAACAGACACACCCTAAACATGATGATACACATTCCGCACATGTAGCACTTCCAAATATAAACCCAAAAATCCTGAGAATAACTTCCAAGCTCTGTTTTCTCCAATCCACGTATCACTTCCCTTTTCTATCGAATCTGAAGGATTTACCTGTCCTGTTTTAGTCAAATAGGTTATTTCCAATCAAATCCAATGAAAATATTTTGTCAAATCTTGACAGAAATCAATCCAAAAATTATGCAGTTGAAAACTAATTTTCCCGCCATAAACTGTTCAAATCGTGAAGAGAAGATGGATGCCCCCTATCCATTCCTAGGGTGCCTGTAATAATGGAGTGCCCCTATCCAAAACAGGAGTGCATTTAGTTTTTTTTCGTGCCAATTTTTCCAAGAATGTTTATTATCCAAAAACACCTACATGCACATAAAACAACACAATTAGTACAAAAATGAGCAATAGCAATATATAGAATTGAGACAAATTAGACACAAAAATGTGTCTATCAAATACCCTCAAACTTATTATTTGCTAGTCCGAGCAAATCTAATCTAGAAAATAAAAATCCTAACTCACTGTCGCAGGCATCGCGATTGCACTTAGCGTGTGCAACAAGACTTTGAACCCCTATGTGGCCCTATTGGACGAGTTTTGTCTCGTGAGGGTTTACAAGAGATACACCCACAAAACGTTTACTTAGAATTTTATCTACTTGTGAACGATTGAGGACAGACACTAACATGATACTTAGTTGGCTACAAAATTCTTTGGCTATGAGAGGAGTTACCTTCTTTTTAATCCAATTGTTGTACACGAGTTTTTATACTCAAGCGTACTAAAATTCATATATAAGAAAACAAAGAACTACTCAGAAATTCGTACAATGGACCACAATACTTGGAGTCTATCAAAGTTCAATCACATGAATATATTTGGAAGATGGATATGGAGGTGATGAAGTTTGCACATGTTGACTAAGGTGAACGGTGTTTCCCATATCTGTCTGAAGGTCAGTGCAAGGATGAATTCTAATGGATTAAGATGCGCTCCCACTGGTCTTAATCCTGATAGTAATATCGACTCAGCTGGTATATGCAAGGGCCCCATCGGTCAATTTATTGAAATAAAATAATTATTTACGTTTTTTTTTTGTCTGAATAAAATACATTAATGGGGCTTGATCTCAATCACTCTACTTCATCCCAACACCGATAACAATTTGATGGTGGTGCCCTACCAAATCACTTATAAATTGCAAAAATAAAAACAGAAGGTGATATGATTATGATGATTCCGAGATATGGTGACTATAATGTTATTTCTAACACCTGAGCTTTGTCCTTTTATGAATAAACACTTTCGTTGGGTCCCTCAACTCCTATAGCCAAGAGGTTTGTTTCCATCTACTTAGAATGGTCAGTCTCATCCTAAAGTGTTCACAAGTTTCTAAATTTTGGAGTTTTTATTATTGCAGTAAAAGTTTCTCCCAAACTTAAATCTAACATTGTCCTTAATGTTTCAAATTAAAGAGCAATACCAAGAGGAATAAAGAGATAAGTCAGAAAGATAGTACCCGAGTGAAGCGTAACAATCCTTCTCCTGAAAATAAGACATAAAATTAAAAAAAAAACTTACTAAACTTACTAATTTACAACAACAGTCTTGGTGGTCAATCAAGGTAAGCAGGGTCTTTCTCAACATCACCGGCAGGAAAAGGCTCTAAAAATGGTTTCAATCTCTGACTGTTAACGTTGAAAGTACTTTTACCATCTTGAGTCTCAATTTCAATAGCACCATGAGAAAAAACAGTACATACCATAAAAGGACCAGTCCACCGAGAGCGTAACTTCCCGAGAAATAGATGCAAACGAGTATCATACAGAAGAACTTTTTGACCTGGAGAAAATGACTTTCTTAAAATATTTATATCATGCACAAGTTTCATCTTGTTCTTATACTCCTTAGCACTATCATATGTATCTCTACGAATCTCTTCCAATTCATTGAGATGGAGTTTTCTGTGAGCTCCTGCATTGTCAAGTGAAAAATTAAACAACTTTACATCCCAATATGCTTTATGTTCTAACTCAGCATGAAGGTGACAAGCCTTGCCAAATACAGTTGATAAGGTGACATTCCAATGGGGGTCTTAAACACAGTACGGTAAGCCCATAAGGCATCAGTAAGCCTCAATGACCAGTCCTTTGGATTAGGATTAACTTTTTCTTTAAAATATGTTTTATTTCCCTGTTGGAAACCTCTATTTGAACACCAGTTTGTGGGTGATATGGGGTAACTACTTTGTGGGTAATACCATATTTCTTCATCAAAAGTTTAAACGGCAATTACAAAAGTGTGACCCTCCAACACTAATTATAGCTCGCGGTGTACCAAAACGTGCAAATATATTATCTTTCAAAAACTGGACCACAACCTTGTGGTCGTTTTTTTACATGAAACAGCATCAACCCATTTAGAAACATAGTCTATAGCGACAAGTATGTAAATATTACCAAAAGAATTAGGAAACAGACCCATAAAATCAATGCCCCACACATCAAAGATCTTAATAACTAAAATAAGGTTCAAAGGCATCATATTTTTACGGAAAATGGTTCCTAACTTCAGGCAACGCTCACAAGCAACACAGTAATTGTAGGAGTCTTTAAACAATGATAGCCAGTAGAATCCACACTGCAATATTTTAGCTGCAGTTTTTTTCGCATTAAAGTGACCTCCACAAGCATAATCATGACGAAAGGAAATAATACTGGACTGGTCACTCTCAGGTATATATCTTCTAATAATCTGGTCTGGACAATACTTAAACAAATAAGGATCGTCCCAAAAGAAATGCTTTACCTTGGCTAAAAACCTAAAAAAATCTTGTTTACCCCAATGTTGAGGCATTCGACCAGTAACAAGATAATTTACTATATTCACAAACCAAGGTAATTGGGAAACAATGAAAGGTTGTTCATCAGGAAAACTGTCTCTCACAGGAGGAGAGTCATCATGGGAATCAACAACAAGCCTAAATAAGTGGTCTGCTACTATATTTTGTGTACCCTTTTTGTCTCTAATTTCTAGAGAGAAATCTTATAATAAGAGGATCCATCTAATCAATCTAGGTTTAGTATCCTTCTTGGAAAAAAGATACTTCAAAGCAGCATGATCAGTAAAGACTATGACCTTAGAACCTAAAAGATAGGATATAAACTTTTTAAGGCAAAAAAAATGGCTATAATTCATTCTCAGTGGTGGTGTAGTTCAGTTGGGCATCATTTAGAGTTTTGATGACATAGTAAATCATATGAAGTAATTTGTTTTCTCGCTAACCTAACACGACACCAATAGCATAATCTGAAGCATCACACATGATATCAAAGGGTAGGTTCCAGTTAGGTGCATGGACTATGGGAACGGCAGTGAGAAAAGTCTTAAGCATCTCGAAAGCCTCTAAACAAGCTTCATCAAAGACAAACTTAACATCTTTTGCAAGCAAATTGCAAAGAGGTCCAAGCTAAAGTCCTTAATGAATCGACGATAAAAACCTGCATGCCCTAAGAATGACCTAATATCTCTTACGGTTTTGGGAACCTGTAAATTCTTAATAAGGTCAACTTTGGCTTTGTCTACCTTTATACCCTTAGAGAACACAATATGTCCTAGAACAATTCCTGATTGAACCATAAAATGACATTTCTCCCAATTAAGCACTAAGTTCTTTTACTTACACCTATTCAAAACTAATATCAAATGATGCAAACACTCATCAAAAGATGAACCAAACACTGAAAAATCATCCATAAAGACCTCTGAAAACCGTTCTACCATGTCAGAAAATATGCTCATCATGCAACGCTGAAAAGTAGCGGGCACATTGCACAACCCGAAAGGCATGCGTCTATACGCAAAGGTATCAAATGGACAAGTAAAAGTGATTTTCTCTTGGACTTCTAGCGCAATAAAAATCTGATTATAACTAGAATATCCATCTAACAAGCAATAATGACTATGTCATGATAATCGCTCTAGTAATTGGTCGATAAAATGAAGGGTAAAGTGGTCCTTCCTTGTGAACTTGTTCAATTTCCTGTATTCAGTACAAACGCGCCAACCCGTGGTCACTCGGGTTAGGATTAACTCATTGTTATCATTTTGGACTACAGTAATACCTGATTTCTTGGGAACAACCTGAACGGGGATGACCCACTTACTGTAAGAGATTGGGTAGATAATACCCGTATCTAACAACTTAAGCATTTCGGTTCGAACTACTTCTTTCATATTGGGGTTAAGTCGACGTTGCATCTCCCTAGATGGAAAGGTGTCATCCTCTAAATGAATCTGATGCATACAAACAATAAGACTTATACCCTTAATGTCTGTTATGGTCCACCCTAAGGTTTCCTTGTTATTTTGAAGCACGGTCACTAGCCTACTTTCCTGATCACTATCCAAGTCGGATGCTACAATCACGGGCAAAGTCTCAGACGGGCCTAAAAATACACACTTCAGGGTATCTGGTAGTTGTTTAAGGTCTAACTTAGAATGCTTTTCTAAGGAAGGAATTAGAGAAGACTTAGTAACTGGTAGTGGTTCGAATTTAGGTCTCCATCCATTACTAGTGTCTATCAAAGGGGCTGAATCTAACAAAGCAATCACCTCATTAATCACATTATCATCATCAAAATCAAACCCAAAGTGGGATAGGCATTTCTCTAATACATCTTCTAACAAAGTGTTTGGTAATGAATCCTGAAATAATGTTCCTATCATGTTCACCTCTTAAACGTACGTTTCATCTAGCTCAGAGGGTTGCTTACTAATATTGAAAATATTCATCTCAATAGTTATATTACCAAAAGAAAAATTCATAATACTATTTCGACAGTTAATGATCGCATTAGATGTAGCTAAAAATGGGCGACCTAAAATCACAGGTATCTGGTTCTATAGATCAGGGACAGGTTGGGTATCTAGGATAATAAAATCAACTGGATAAATAAACTTGTCGCCCTCAATAAGAACATCATTTATAACACCACGAGGAATTTTCACCAACCTATCAGCTAACTGAAGTGTTATATGGGTAGGTTTTAACTTACCAGAGGTACACATGGTACGGAAGTAAGTTCACACTGGATCCTAAGTCAAGTAATGCTTTCTAAACACGGTAGTTACCTATTGTGCAAGAAATGGTAGGAGAACCTGGGTCTTTGTACTTAGAAGGTTTGTTGTTCTGGATAATTGAACTTACATGACTAGCTAAAAAGGATTTCTTCTGTACACTAAGCTTTTGCTTTCGCATACAAAGATCCTTAAGGAACTTGGCATAAGTAGAAATTTGCCTGATTGCATCTAATAAAGGAAGATTTATGTTGACTTGCTTAAAAATCTCCAATACATCATTAAAGTTGGATTCCTTCTTAGTTGGTACTAGCAGTTGTGGGAATAGGGCTCTGGGCATAAAATTGGATTTCTCAGGAACCATATTAGATTCTTTAGAGACTCTATCAGTCTCTTCAGTTACTGGCTCAGAAGGGTGAACTAGAGCATGTTCACTATCGGGCATGGTTACCTTATTGTCTACTACTCGACAACTCCTTAGGGTTGTAACAGAGTTCACATGATTGAAATGTTTCTATCATTTGGGATTAGGATCTTTTTGACTATGGAACCTTCCGTTCTCTCTCTCACTTAGAGTCTTAGCTATTTGGCTTACTTGAAGTTCTAACTTAGCAAGAGTCTGGGCACTAGTTTAAAAATTCTGCTTGGTTTCTTGTTGAAAACTAACCTGGCTCTTTGCTAACATAGAAAGAGATTCCTCTAGGCTAGTCATTCTATTTTCAGAAGGGTTTAGAGAGTAAGTTGGCTCTAATGGGTTCTTGGGATAATTAAACCCTGGTGGAACTTGAGGATTGCTAGTTTTTCCTTGATTATGACCTTTAGACCACGGAAAATTAGGATGTTTTCTCCAACCGGAATTGTAGGTTTCCGAATTTGGGTCAAACTTCTGACGATTTTCAAACCTAGAGTTGTTATAAAGAGCATAGGCTTTCTCTTCACTAATTTGCCCTTTCCGAAACGAATTATTGGGCTCTATTCCACAACTAGAGATTTGAGAGGCCTTATTCCTATCATCGGGTTCAACAAAAGACTTATGTTTAGACTAACTCAATTCTAAAGCTTCTAACCGTCTTGATAGAGCAACAAACTTAGCGTCTGACTCAAAACTTGTATTTACCATGTTGGTGCTGCTTCTATTGACCAAGAGTCTTTTAGGGGGTTCAACACAAGACTCCCACTGTTGGGATTTTCCATCCACTTTTTCTAAAAAGATGTAAGCTTGATCAGAAGTTTTATTCTGGAACTCGCCATCACATAAAGACTCGACCATGGCTTTGGTCGGATAGTCTAAACCCTCATAAAGAATCTGGACTAGCTTTATTTTCTCAAACCCGTGGTGGGGACATTGAGACAAAATTTCATTGAAACTCTCTAAAAATCTATAAAGAGATTCTCCTTCTTGTTGCTACTGGCACTAATTTTCTGCCTAATGGATGCGGTTTTATGCTTAGGGTAAAACTTCTGAAAGAAGGCAGTAGTAAGTTCATCCCACGTTTCTATTGACTCAGATGGTAAGTTATGCAGCCATGACTTGGCTTTATCTCTTAAGGAAAAAGGAAACATCCAAAGTTTTAAGACTTCATCACTAAGGTCTTTAATCCTAATTGTTCCGCAAATTTCCTCAAAATCCCTAACATGAAAGTAAGGGTTTTCATTATCTTTCCCTAAAAATACAAGGACCATGTGAATAATACCAGGTTTCAACTCATAATTAGCCGTAATGGCAGGAAATTTAATACATGATGGTCGGTTGGACCTAGTTGGATACATACAGTCTTTCAAAGTTGTCATTGCCGGCACAACCGAAGTACTTGGGGAACTTTACTCACTCAAAGATAAGTTCTCAAAATTGAAGTTCCAAACACAGGGATCTCTAAAGAAGAATATTCGAGCTCCCCGCTTTCACAATAAGAACTACTAGGTTTTTCACTAATTAGACGGCCTAGATTATCTCTTTTCCAAGCCCGCTCAGTGTTCATGTCGAGCGGTCTTGGCATACACTAACGGAATTTGTGCACATGCAAATGTTGGATTCACTAATTTGGCTAAGCTTGGGTTACCATAGCAAAATATACCTACATTCAAAGACTAGTAAAAGGTACAAGGCTGGTGTTTGTGGTGTTTCGGATGATAACGCCCAAAGGGTTCACCGTACTTTCCCACAAGTTTTCCAACAAATCGGTGTCTGACGAGAAATGCAATTGGTATGTGCACTTGTGTTTTTTTTTATATATACACAATCAAATAAAAGCTAAAAGAAATATATACAAATAAAAAAAAAATAATGAAAAATCTAAAAACAAAAATTGAGGTATGCTACTTACCTTTTTTGGTAGGGAATTTCCATAATAAATTGCAAAACTTTACCTGCACAACAAAGCTAAGAGAAATACTCAAGTAAATCTAACAAAAAAAAAAAAAAACCCTAAACTAATTATAAACTAAACCTAAAAAAAATTAAAATTAAAACCTTAACCTAAAAACAAGTCCGTGTTGGCGACACCAAAAATTGATGAGTTTGTGATAGTGGTAAAAATTGGTTTGTTTCAGAACTTGTGAAGATTTTGATTTAAGACTTAAGAATTAAAAGTAAACTAGAAATAGCAAAACTTAAATGAAAAATTGATTTCAAGATTTTAAAACTAACCATGACACTGAATTCCACTACTACACATGATTGAATGCTGTTATAAATATTTCAAAACCCTAGATTTAACAAAGTATAACCTATCAAAGTACCCATTAAGCATAGATTATCAACTGATTTAACAAAGTATAACCTATCAAATTGAATCACAAATAATTAAGAAAATTATGCAAACAATTTAATACTCTGCAAGAGCAGTGATTAAGTGAATTATATAATTAAATTAGAGAAAATAAAATAATTACCCATCAATCATGCGTAAATAGCTTCCTCTATTGCCTTGGTTACGTGAGAATTAGCTCATCATGGTAAACAACATATGAGAATATTTATTCATGGCTCAAAAATAGCTTATAAAGATGAAATGGAGAGAAAATTATAAAATAACGAGTTTGCAACGTTTATAGGCGTTACAAACTCACTGTTACAAAGAAAGTGTTTCAGAACTGAAGATAAACGTTGCAAAGATGACAATAAACGTTGCAAAGCTGAAGATAACGGTTGCAGTTGGGATGAAGAAAGCGTGACAGAGTGGTTGAAGGAACCGTTGCCTTATCTTCTGTTCATCGTGTTCTTCAGCAACAAAAAAATATTTTCTCTGCAACTCTTGATTTCTCGCTATGCTTATCTCCCAAAACTATTGCTAACACTCGATAACCCTCTCAGACTCCTCTAACACCATTTAAATACACGAGCCCCGAGAATCAATTGAAAGTATTCTCATTCAACGAGAATCATACTCGGTAAATCCAAAACTTTACTCTCGATATTTTCCTTTCCCTTTCAAGTGATTCTTGACCAGGACAACTCATTGTTTCTTCCGTAATTGCCACAAATCCTCCCTCATATCTCAGCACCTCAAATATCTCAAGTAAATTCTAAAAATCTTTTTTCCTTCTTCTTTACAGATTCACAAAGATTTTATTCTCCTTTTCCTATCTGCAAGCTGTCACGGGTCTGTTTGCAACAGACACACTCTAACCATGATGATACACGTTCTGCGCACGTAACACTTCCAAATATAAACCGAAAAATCCGTAGAATAACTCCCAAGCTTTGTTTTCTCCAACCCACGTACCACTTTCCTTTTTATCGAATCTGAAGGACTTACATGTCCTGTTTTAGTCAAATAGCTTATTTCCAATCAAATCCAATGAAAATATTTCGTCAAATCTTGACAGAAATCAATCCAAAAATTATGCAGTTGAAAACCAATTTTTCCACCAAAAATTGTTCCAGCCGTGAAGAGAAGATGGATTCCCCCTATCCATTCCTGGGGTCCTTTAATAATGGAGTGCGCTATCCGAAATGGGGGTGCCTTAAACAATTTCTTCGGGTACCTTTAGTTATTTTTCGTGCCGATTTTTCCAAGAATGTTTATTATCCAAAAATACCTACATACACATAAATAACACAATTAATACAAAAATAAGCACCAACAATATATAAATTGAGATAAATTAGACACAAAATGTGTCTGTCAGGTTGCACACTTAGCCTCTAACAAGATCACAAAATAGGGTCAGCTTGTAACTAACCCCAATACCTTATCCTAGTATTTTTCATAATACCTAGAGTGCTCTAAATTAATTAGTGATAATCAACTTAATTAGATAAACTAGTTAAGATTAGTGATTTGATTAGATTAATTATTTTTTATTTTTTATTTAAATTTTAAAATCAACAAAGGGGGAATACGCCCCCTCACCTTTTTATTTTCAGAACTACTTACAGCTAGGAATTAATCGTTTCCCAGCCGTAAATAACAAATTACGGCTGGAAAATGACTAATTCCTAGTCGTAAGTAGTTCATTTACGACTAAGAATTCATCAGTTCCTAGCCGTAATAGACCTGTATATAAAAATGAATAGGATAGGAATTAATCATTTCCTAGCCAATTAACGGCTAGGAAATGATTAATTCCGTAAGTAGTTCATTTACAGCTAGGAATTCATCAATTTCTAGCCGTAATAGGCTTGTACTCGGTATGGAAATGAGAAATTTATTATTTTTCAGCCGTAAACAACAAAAAATTACTATCCTACGGCTGAGAAATGATTAATTCCTAGACGTAAATAAATTACTAAGTTTAAATCAGCCGTAAAAATAACCAACCGCTAGGAATTCATTATTTTCCTAGCCGTAGATGGACTAGTTACGGTCAGGAAAAGATGAACTCCTAGCCGTAATGAGTTTTTAAAGCTAGGAGTTCATTTATTCCTAGCCCTAAATAGTTCCTGAAACTGAAGTTGATTATTTTTTATTTTACTTTATCATGAATCACGAAAAAGAAGAAAAAAAGAATAATAATAATCTTTTTTTTTTATAAATAGTTGTTTAATTTAGATTTATTATGGAGAAAGAATATTTTTAACTTTCGCTATAAGTAAGATTCTCCTATCCACGTTTAGAATATTTAAATCCTATACAGCCCTCAAGAGCAAAAGTGTCCGATCTCAATAATAAAATTCTTATAGAAAGATAAAAAACGTCCCAACAACTTTGGGCGGCCAAAACACATCGGTGCTATCTTTTATTGTATATACTTGTCTCCCAACCAGAAAATTCTACCTCCCTCACTAGTTAGTCGTATAGTTAATTTTTACTTGGTAACTCGTATGATAGGGGTAAAAGGAAAAAGTTAATATAGAAAACAACGCACACGGCACACATGATAATGAAGAGACATATTTAAGAAAGTTAAATCATCCATATCCGAATCTACTACTGGGGTTCATTTTGATTTTGGTACACTGAAGTGTGAAACACAACTTACAGCTAAGCTCCAACATAATTTACTGTGACTGTCTATCGGGAATGTGAGTACCCTACCCTGTTGCTGAGAGTTCAACGTGTTCGTATTTAGTTACATCAGCTTGTACAAACAAGTGATTGTGTTCTTGTGTCCAGTAGATTTCCTTTACCATGTCACGCGACTTGCAAGAAATATAACTCGTTCAAATGTAAATGCTGGAATAAGTCTCTGAGTTATGGCTGGCCTTGCGAGGAATGAGCTGTATGTATGCATGCGTATTTGAACATAAAAAAAGGATATAAACAGCTGTTTTCATGTCTCTTTTTAGTTCTCCAAAAAAGAAGAAATTTGAAATGAGAAAAGAAAAAAGAAAAAAATAATAATAAGACAAACTATTTCGGGATGTGGATTAGGTTCGCATGCCGCTGCTCGACAACGCGTCTTTTTTCCAAAACAATTTTGTTTTGGACAAGAGATCATATTTATCTAACCGACTCCCCCCGATGACTTGGCTCACGCACACCCAATCTAGTCAGTTTTCATAATTGAAATTAAAAAGAAAAAGAAACCATTATTGGGGTTGCATATTTTTGCTCATAAAGGTTTACAAGATGATAAAATGGATCATCAAGAAGTAAACCAAAAAATTCCTTATCTTAGTATTTTACATAATACCTATACTGCCTAGATTAAGTAGTGCTAATGAGATTAATTAGCTAATTTAATAAAGATTAGTTAATGATTAGATTACTGATACGATTTAAATTTACGATTTGAGAATCAAAATCAAAATCAAATTAAACCTACGCCGGGAAAATATTGTTGGAGAAAAATGAACTTAAAATGTTTTTGATTTTGGTGGGAGTGGATCTTAGGACCTAGAAGTCACTAAGGAACACTAGCTCATTTTTCACTTTTGTGAATGAACCTTTAGTCCCACATTGGTGAAACTAAAGATGATTCCTCTCCTTATTACCTAGAAATTTGCTTCTAAGGGAGGGCCCTTAGGGGTTTACACACTTTTATGGTTGGGGGAGGACTAAGGCTATGAGCTAGTTGGTGCGACCATGCTTTTCACACACACGCGGTGCTTCGAACCGAAGCACGCGGGTGCGACTGTGGCTACTGCTGCGGGCATGAGTGTGTGTTGCGCGAGCGGGCATAGCTGCGGCTGCGGGCCAACCAAGACTTACCTTTTTTTAACAAAATATATTTTCTTAAAAGAATTTAAGACTAAATTAAATCTTGTTTTAAATGTGGGGGGCGTCTGACCCGGCGAGTTCTTAGCTGAATTAAAGAGAGAATTAATCTTGACCGTTTTAAATCCGTTTGAAACATAATATTTGTGCTTCATGCACGGAATTGGTTTTTCAATCAATAGCCATTAAACATATTCTCTTCTTCAACCTATAGAAGGAAAACAAATTTCTTCATTTTAACTCACTCCAGAAGCAGCTATGATCCTGTTTTTTTTTCCCTCTTCTTGCTTTGTTTTGCACACACTACTTGTTTATTTTCTTTCCATCTGCCGTTAAGTTCGTTTGAGGGTGACTAGTATTGTGCTTATACTAGTCATAACGGGAAGTTCTATCCTGGACACATCTCCGTTGTTGGGGTATAAAATCTCTCATTCTTGAGGAGTACCCGTGGACTATTGTGTTAAGGACAATTTGCTGAGCAGGTGGCTCTGTCCATTGTGTGTACATCAACTTCAAAGATTTCATTCACGTTAACAATTTCTTCTGTTTAGTATTTTCATTGTTGCAGATACAACAATCTTAACACAATAGTCACTTCTTGTGTAACAATGGGTAAAAATGATGTGGACAGACCAGAAAAAATTCAGTGAAAAAGATTTCAAAAGATGGCAATCCAAGATGTTGTTCTTTCTGAGTTTTCCTATGTTAGATGAATTAGTTCTGAAATCTTTTGATGAGACTTTGAATGATGCGGGAAATGAAAGAGAGTTGGAAAGTTGGGTTAGACAGAATTATATGGCAAAGAATCATATTATGAACTGTTTAGAAGATGCACTGTATGATTTTTATAATGCAAAAGACAACTTTACTGCTTTTGATTTATGGGATGCTTTAGAAGCAAAATATGAAGCTGAAACTGCTGGAAGTAAGAAATTTTTGGTAGCCAGGTTCCTGGAATACAAAATGTCAAATGACAAATCTATGGTTGATCAATTCCTTGAACTTCAGCGTATTATCAATGAAATTCTTGCTTGAAGGTATGATGATAGATGAGACGTTCAAGTGTCTGATGTGATTGAGAAATTACCGTCTTCATGGTCTGAATACAAACGAAGATTGAGACATGAAACTGGTGAAGTCAGATGGTTTATTTGGGTAAGAAGATTCAAGTAGAAGAATTATTGTGCTCCAAAGACAAGAACGTATCTTCCGCAAGGGACATGTCCAACAAGGCTCATGTAATTGAACACAAATCTTCCAACACTGAAAGGGGCGACAACTGCAAACGCAACCCCAAGCCTGGTCATCACAAGAAAGGTACATTTTAAAAAACCAAATCTGGCATTGGTAAAATTAAAGGTGCGTGTTATGTTTGTGGAATTCCTGGCCATATGGCAATGCACTGTAGAAAACGTAAGGATTTTAATAATAAGAAACACAATGCTAATTTGGTTGAAAACAACAAGAACGAGTTTTCTGGCACGGTGTCTGAAGTCAATTTGGTAACCAATGTGAGAGACTGGTGGGTAGACTCTGGTGATACCAAGCATGTCTGTGGAAACAGAGATATGTTCACCTCCTATCAGAAGGTAGGGGAAGGGGAGAAACACTACATGGGTAACTCGTCCGCAGCACAGGTTGCGGGAAAAGGCAAAGTTGGGCTAAAGCTCACTTCTGGCAAAACTCTCACATTGAATGAAGTTCTTCATGTTCCGGACATCTGCAAAAATATTGTATCTTGTGGTGTTTTAGATGATAAGGGTTTTAAACTTGTTTTTGAATCTGGGAAAGTTATTGTCACTAAGGGTAAGGATTATGTAGGACAGAGTTATAAGACTGAGGGTCTCTACAAATTAAATGTAACCTCTATTAAAATGAATAAAATTGATTCTTTTGCTTATGTTTGTGTGTCATTGAATGTTTGGCATGGTAGACTTGGACATGTAAACTATAAGTCAATGAATAAACTGGCAAGCATAGGCTGCATTCCTAAATTTAGTTTGGAAAATGAACATAAATGTGAAATTTGCATAGAATCAAAATATGCTAAAAAATCTTATAGAAAAAATATTCAGAGAAATTCTAAACCCTTAGAATTAATTCATTCATACCTAGTTGACATGAAATCAGTTCAAACTAGAGGTTATAAGAAATGGTTTGTCACTTTTATAGATGATTGTACGAGGTACTGTCACATATATTTACTTAAAGGAAAGGATGATGCCATAGAAGCCTTTAAGATATATAAACTAGAAGTTGAAAACCAAATGAGTGCTACCATTAAAACTGTTAGGTCTGACCGTGGTGGTGAATATGTAATTCCTATAGGAGATTATCGCATAAAACACGGGATTATACACGAAGTAACCCCTCCTTATTCACCACAATCTAATGGTGTGGCTGAACGGAAAAACCGAACCCTTAAGGAGATGATGAATGCCATGTTAATTAGTTCAGGATTACCTGCAAACTTGTGGGGGGAGGCCGTCCTCTCAGCTTGCTATGTCTTGAACAGAGTACCCTTTAAAGGATCATACAAAACTCCATATGAGTTATGTAAAGGTAGACAACCTTCTTATGCATACTTTAAAGTGTGGGGGTGTTTGGCTAAGGTGTCCATTCCTCCACCTAGGAGAACCAAAATAGGACGCAAAACTGTTGATTGTGTCTTCATATGGTATCCTGAACATACTACTGTATATAGATTTATGGTTGTAAGTTCTGAAATATCTGAAATTGGTGTGAATACAATTATAGAATCTAGGGATGCTGTGTTCTTTGAAAATATTTTTCCTTTGAAATCTAAATCTCGCATGATATGTGTTGATCCCTTAGATGTCCCTTCCACTAGTCAGACATTACCTTTAGAGGAAGATGATCTTGAATTTGAGCCTAGAAGAGGTAAAATACTTAGAACTGAAAAATCTTTTGGGCCAGACTTCATAACATGCTTAGCTGAGACTGATTCACAGACTTATAGAGAAGCCATGACTTCTTCTGAAGCTCCATGGTGGAAAGAATCCACCATTAGTGAAATGGATTCCATGATACATAATAGTACTTGGGAGATTGTAGATTTACCTCTAAGGCGTAAACCCATAGGTTGTAATGGATCTTCAAAAGGAAACATAAGGTAGATGGAACTGTGGAAAAATACAAAGCTAGATTAGTAGCTAAAGGCTATAAACAGATAGAAGGTGTAGATTTCTTTGATACTTATTCACCTGTTACGAGAATTACTTCCATTAGGATGTTAATTGCTATTGCTGCCATTCATAACTTAGAGATACATCAAATGGATGTAAAAACAGCTTTTCTAAATGGTGAATTAGATGAAGAAATTTATATGGACCAACCTGAGGGCTTTGTAGTGAAAGGTTGTGAAAACAAAGTTTGTAAACTGAAAAAATCTTTGTATGGTTTGAAACAAGTACCTAAACAGTGGCATGAAAAATTTGATCATGTAATGATTTCTAGTGGTTTTAAAATCAATGAATCTGACAAGTGTGTTTATACTAAACTTGTGAATGATGCATGTGTGATTGTATGCTTGTATGTTGATGATATGCTTATACTTGGTACAAACATGGATGTAAATAATTCCACAAAGAGCATGCTAAATGAGAACTTTGACATAAAAGACTTAGGCCCCGCTGATATGATCTTAGGGTTGAAGATTAGAAGAAATTATAATGGATATAGTCTTAGTCAATCTCATTATGTTGAATCCGTGTTTAGAAAATATAACCAGTTTGATTGTAAACCTGCTTGTACTCCTTATGATCCTTGTTGTAGACTCAAAAAGAATAAGCTTAATGGAGTTTCACAACTTGAATATTCACATGTTATAGGAAGTCTGATGTATCTAATGAATTATACGAGACCATACATTGCTTATGCTGTGAGTAGGTTGATTAGGTATACTTGTAATCCAGGGCAGGAGCATTGGGATGCACTTATTAGAGTGTTAAGGTACTTGAAGTGCACTTTGAACTTTTGTTTAAATTATGAGAGATACCCTGCGGTCCTTGAAGGATTTTGTGATGCAAACTGGATATCGGACTCAGAGGATTCTAAATCTATGAGTGGATATGTGTTCACTCTAGCGTGTGGGTCTGTATCTTAGAAGAGTTCCAAACACCTGTATAGATCGATCCACTATGGAATCGGAGTTTATTGCGTTAGATAAAGCAGGAGAGGAAGCCGTTTGGCTAAGATGTTTTTTAGAAGATATTCCTCTTTAGGATAGGCCTGTGCCAGCTATATATATACATTGTGATAGTCAAGCTGCAATAGCTAATGCTAAAAACAACAACTATAATGGGAAGTCTATACACATTCGTAGAAGACACAATTCCCTGAAACAACTAATCTCAACTGGCGTTATTTCTGTTGACTTTGTGAGGTATAAGGAAAATATCACTGACCCTTTGACGAAAGGTTTTTCCAAGGAGATAATTAGTAATGCATCGAGGGGGATGGGGCTTAAGCTCATCAAATAAACTTGCCATGAAGGATACTCAACCTTGCTGACTGGAGATCCCAAGATCAAGGTTTTGAATGAGACAACTAATTTGTGGTGGGTTAAAGAAAACACTATCATAGAATTTCATTGTTTGTCCCTTCCCTATGGTGTAGACGTGATAGTGTGACTGCATGTGAAGGATGACTTCTTATTAAGTCTTAATGAGTTTTATAGTTTCAATTTAAGGTTGAAGTGGGGTGTAGCAGTAAACACTTTTGATAGAACTCACTTATCTGAATGAGGAAGTGGGCCACTTCCTATGAGAATTGAGCTGATTATCTAGAGCATTCTAAGAAATAGGATACGTCCGGGGCAAAAATGGACACAACGACACGAACTTGACAGCACCTAGAGAGATATCACGTGTGGAAGTTATTGATGAACTACACCAAACGATGGCAGTTCAAGACCTTATGGACACCTATTGCCTAAGTGGTATTTCTCGCTTTCTGATTTCTGATTTTCATCGGGTTTTCATTCATGTGGGGGATTGTTAGAGAAAAATGAACTTCAAATGTTTTTGGTCTTGGTGGGAATGGATCTTAGGACCTAGAAGTCACTAAGGAACACTAGATCATTTTTCACTTTTGTGAATGAACCTTTAGTCCCACATTGGAGAAACTAAAGATGATTCCTCTCCTTATTACCTAGAAAGTTGCTTCTAAGGGAGGGCCCTTAGGGGCTTAGACACTTTTTTGGTTGGGGGAGGACTAAGGCTATGGGCTAGTTGGTGCAACCATGCTTTTCACACACGCGCGGTGCTTCACACCGAAGCACGCAGCACGGGCTTGGGCTCGGGTGCGCTTGCGTTTTGCGTCTTGCGTCTTGCGGCTTGCGTTTTGTGGTTTGCGGTTTGCGGCTTGCGGACTTGTGGAGTTGCGGCTACGGCTGTGGTTGTGGGTGCGGGTGCGGGTGTGACTGTGGGTACTGCTGCGGGCATGAGTGTGTGTTGCGGGAGTGGGCGTAGCTGCGGCTGTGGGTCAACCAAGACTTACCTTTTTTTTGAACAAAATATATTTTCTTAAAAGAATTTAAGACTAAATTAAATCTTGTTTTAAATGTGGGGGGCGTCTGATCCGACGAGTTCTTAGCTGAATTAAAGAGAGAATTAATTTTGACCGTTTTAAATCCGTTTGAAAGATAATATCCGTGCTTCATGCACGGAATTGATTTTTCAATCAATAGCCATTAAAGCTATTCTCTTCTTCTACCTATAAAAGGAAAACGAATTTCTTCATTTTAACTCACTTCAGAAGCAGCTACTATCTTGTCTTCTTTTCCCCTCTTCTTGGTGTATATGGTTAGGTTGTGGGTATTGACCCAGCCGTAGAAGAAACTTACGGTTCGGTTTTTTAGTAAACCCAGTCGTAAGTAAAAAGAACTGAGTAGTCTAAGTTTGGGTTTGGTATTGAATCCAGTCGTAGAAATGAGTTACAGTTATCTTTTGGGGTTTACCCATCCGTAACTAACCCTGAATGTGTTTGATTTTTTCCAAAGTAGTTGGGATTGAACACTAATATTCGTTCATTGACACTAAAAAGGAAATTTCATAATATTTTTCATTCAAGGGAATGACATTATAAGAATGGAAAAGACATAAAGTACATAAATTAGACATGATAAGTTAAACATTGAAATACAAATCTGTATCCATCAAAACATGGTGGAACTCTATATCCCTAAAATTTTCGCTATAGATTTTCTTATATCGGTGAAGAGAAATTTCATAGTACATTTTTCCTGCACTTAGGTGACTTGTATTTTCTTCATTATCTATGGTAGGATACATCCGCTTGGTTTTCATCACAACCGAATTAAATTTGCCACATTGATTGAGTAATTCGAATCTTTCCCTGATCTTTTGGTATTATCTTCCATTTTAATTATCGTATAACGTGATAAAAATTATGAAGACACGGAACCAAAAATTATCCGAGAGTTGATCTAGGTTGATGTTCATTTCTTGATCATACTGTGTTGTCATCGACCATGCGCGAGCTATGGCAACATCTTCTCTAGTGGTGAATTTTGCATCCATGATTATGAATAAATGAGAAGTGTTTGGTGAGAAATAATTTGGGAAGAGAAATATGGATTGTGTTTCTTATGTTGAGAGGAGTATAGATCTTCTATATTTATAGATGAAATACCCAACATCTAGAAATTTTGAAAAATCCAGCTGTTGGGTAGTAATTGTACACTTTAGCATTAGAAAATGTAGCATTTTTTGAGAATTTAGGTTGTTTACGGCTAGGAATTATCCTTAACGACCTAGCCGCAGACATGCCTCAGGGTCATCTACGGCTAGGTTTATGCACAGACCCATCAGTAACATAAAACTCAGGGTTACTTACGACTTGGTCAGTTTAAAAAGCTAGTCGTAAACTGCACATGAGGATTTTACGGTTGGGTTTTCTAATAATCTTAGCCCTAAAAATGACATAAATTCCAAAACCCAGTTTTACGGCTAGGTTTGTTGACCGTATAGTAAACTCAGGGTCACTTACGGCCAGATTTGAAGCCAAAGCTAGCCCTAAAACTAAGAGATTTTTAAAAATTAAGAGTTACGACTAGCTTTTCAAGTACTCGACCTAGCCGTAAGTCACCCTGAATTTCTTTTCTTTTTTCAAGTTTTGTGATGTTTTTCATTGTATTTGGAATGAAACAATAAGATAACTAATAATCATTTCATTCAAGATAAATTTATATCAATAACTATAGAAATATATCATTCAAATCCATTAACTCCATATATTCAACCATCGCTAAATTATCCATAAATCCATAAGCTAAACAAATTACTAAATATCCATATCCGCAACAACATAAGAAAAAATTCAACCTCGACCTCTTCCTTTTGCTTTACCATGACCTCCACCTCTACCTTGACCTCCACCTCAACCTTGACCTTTTCTTTTACCCTGAGGTTGATCTTGAACAATCTTTTCATGAACCTCTTCATTTGAACTTCCGCTAGATGAAAAACCATTGGGAGTAAAAGTAGTTGTTTCATAGCTAGAGGACACAGACCTATCTCTCTTGGAACCCCTCATCTTTTTATCATTGTTGTACCGACTGAGACGTGCAGAGTCAGGGTCAGGTAGTTTTTCAATCTTACCTCGCAGTCGTCGTTGTTCATCAACCCTCAATATTTTACCACCATTAATGCAACCGCTCATGTCCTTCACCAACTATTTAACTCGTTCAACCTATTTGCATATCAAATTGGTCCAAACTTTAAACACTTATACAAACTTTGAAAAACTAATAAAATAAGAAATGACATAGTATACGTACCACCATAAGATATCTTTCCTTCTAATAAATTTCTCCCTTTGAGGAACTTGGATGATCCCTTTTGTTGTCGAAATATGGTATCGCTTCCGCTTCCATATTTATCACATAAGGATGACCAAATTTCTTAAACCAAGTCAAGTAGTTATCCTCGGCTAGTTTTGTGCCATGAAAGGCACAACGCTCAGTCAAATTAACTTGGTAAGGGGCTCTAATGCGACTGTTCCAATCGTTGACTGGTTGTGAACCAATCTAACATTACTAATTGTCAGCCTACAATTTTTTCTGTCCATTTTAAAGTATACATCCTTATCGCGAACAATTCTCTGGACAATACCCAATTTGACAAAGATTTCTACGAGGGTTATAAATAACGTACCCTGTTGGATGATACAGTGGTCCCTCGTAGGTCACCACATCGGTAAATTCATGAGCATCATTACCATTTTTATCAAGCCTGAGGTACGGGTCAAACTCCACCTCTTTAATATTCAAAACGTCCAATTGACCCCTCATCTCAACCATCTTACTTTCTTTGTACTTCTCATGATTTCTTGTGAAGGGATATATGTTTCCTGTTGGAATAGGGAAACATCGTTGTTAACTCTTTTTTGGTCTCTTCAAGGTAGGAAAATGGTCATAAAACCATGACTGCACACAAAGAGAATCATATTAAACACAAATCAATATACAAACTGAAATAACATTGGAAATGTAACACAAATTACCTAGAGAAGTCCAACATTCCCAGCAATTTGTGTTTGGTCCCACCTTGAAGATTTAGCAAGACTCTCAAGTAAGAAAGAAAGGGTGGAAGTTCCCCACGATTATTCTGCTACCTTGTTGAACTCCGGATTAAGACTGAGATGTTGCAAGAGCTATAGATAACAAAAGTTCACCCTGTTACCCGAGAGATCGGGATAAAGGATGGTGTCAAGTGAGTACAACAAGTATGATGTAACTATATGTCTAACCCTTGTAGCATCCATCTCCCTATCCTTGGAATTCTGGAACTTAGCCCTCAGACGACTCAAATTTATCTTTCTTGACATATTTGGTGAAACATTGCACCAGCCTTAATCTTCTTCTTTCTGTTGCGAACTCATTCTCTCTCTTCGGCTTTTCTCCGACTCCAATCTGAAACTCTTCTTCGGCCTTGTCCCATCCAAGACATTTAAAGGACAAATTAAAAAGATCTTCAAAAGAAAGAGATTTGTCGAAACCCTCATGCACGACTTTTCCATCCACAGACAAGCCTGTAATCTGGAGAGCATCGTCTGGAATGGTAGTCATCTCGTCAACCGGAAGATGAAAAGTATTTGTCTCGGGAAAATACCTCTCCCTAAATGAGCAAACAGTGACAACATCGTACTGCTTCTGAGCAGTGGATATTACACTCCATAAGCCTGGAGCCTGTACAAGGGCTACCACCGCGTCGCTCTCGTTATCTAATGGCCAAAAACTCGCTCTATTGTGTTTGAGTTTCGGGACCGCTATGGTATGATCCTACATAAATAATGGAAAAAACATTAATAATTATAGAAAATATTAAATTTTTATAGATAGTTAGATTAGATTCGATTATTACCAACGCCTGACAGACCCTTCCCTCCCATGAATGTGGGTAACCAAATAAGACGAATCACTTATCCCTTGGGTCACCCCAAGGTCTTCCATTCTCCTTGCAGGAAAAAAAAACCATGTTGTTAATGACTTTAGTTTCTGTAGGAGGATCTTCCTTCTCTTTCTCTTTTTCTTTCCCTTTAGCATCGGAGGGACCAACCAATGGACGAACACTTGTTTCGACATATGTTCTTCTTCAATCACATGTTCTTGTTGTTGAGAAAGCACAAGTGCACGTTTAGTTACCTCTTCTCTTGGTTCACTAATAACAAGTGCACCTTTCTTCTTTTTTTCTTCACCTAAATTTTTCTTGTGACGAGGAGTTGGAGTCGGTTCATTTCTTGGTGTTATTTCTTGCGTTCTTTTTTCTTCTTGTCCTTTCGTGGCCTAAAACAACAAATTAAGAAGGAATGTTCGATACATATAGACATATAATAAGAAAACATAGATAAACAAATGAAAACCCCAAAAAATGTCGTTATAAAACAGGAAACTCAGGGTCGTTTACGGCTAGAAAATGCTACTTAAAGTTGGGTCCACTACACCAAAAACACTAATTTACTACTGTTATTTCCGTCTCTTAGAATTTCAGCAACGCTAATAATAGTTGCAAAAACGGCGTTCCAAATTTTTTACAACGTTTATAAATATTTCTTAAATTAATTAAAGCAACGTTTATATACGTTGCTTAAAGAATTAATGCAACATTTGAGTGAAATTAAGCAACATGTGTTTCTGTTGCTAATCAAAAGTTGGATTAAGAAAAAAATACTTTTTACGAATTTCCAATACTAAAAAAAAGGAAAAGAATTTCCAACATTTAAATTTTTAGTTTTTTATACCTGCATATACGATTCTCATATACCATCCATTTTTAGGTTATTAATTTTACATACAACCAGTATAATCAACAAATGAAGAAATCTCATTAATTAAGATAAGAAAGTTGGATACTTTCTTACATGACCATATCATCTATAAATTTTCCAACAATTCATATCAGAAAGCATATCAAACAGCACTCAATAATTGTAGTTCTACTATCGGTTATGGCAGACATATTAGGAAAAAAGACTACAGTTCTACTATCGGTTATGGCAGACATATTAGGAAACTGTACTACCTTTCAAGGAAAAGATAGTGAGATCTGAATTCTCGTCAAAATCAAACTGCATTATTCTAAAGAAATCACATGGATTATTTATGTAATCTCAGTAACACTTTCATTAGAAAAATTGGTCACGGCATTAAGAACAGATCTTGGTATCTCAGTAGTTATAATTTATAAGTAAGTGGGTACAACTAAATCAATACATAATATTTAAGCAACAACATCAAAAAGTTTAAACCTAAATAGGGATCTGCGGGTGATAACTTCAGTGTGAGATTCATTAGTTAAATCACCTCTTGGACTCAAGATTGACATATCAAGACATTTACTACCAGTGCCCAATTAAACAACTTCAATATCTGGAAGAAAAAAAAAAGTCCAAATCAAAGTTAGGAGAAGTCAGGATACAAAAAAAAGTGAACCCTAAGTAAAACAAAATCCCTAAACCTAAGAAATATATCATATAAATGACCTTATTTAACTGTGAAGTCTACATGGACCGGATATAAAATAAAGATTGAAAAGTTAAGAATTGGAATTATCTCCAACTATTGATTAAGAAACAATAAGGAAGTTTTTATAGGGCTTTAAAAGATAATAAAAAGAGAAAAAACCAAAAATCTGACAAGGGTAATGGATATATGACTATAAAGGTTTTATCCTGCAGGCTCCGTTAGTTCATCGCTAGACAAATAAACTTCAGTTTGGAAAATCATTACACACACATATACATTGAATAAATCAAAAAATGAACATATATGGGTTATAGTACTTGTCTTTAAGCCATATGAAAGACCCCCTTTCATATTTCCTTCGACAACATACACTTTATAACTAGCGACTTTTTTCTTCCTTGGTGATTCCAAACCATTAAAACTCCAACTCTTTGATGATGATGAACCACCTTTTTACCTTTCTTGGATCTAAAATCCTTCATGATGAACCACCTTTTTACCTATCTTAGATATAAAATCCTCCATGAAAATATGAACTTCATCTGTGATTTCTAAAAAAATAGAGAAACCTCCAATTTTGATTTTTCTTTCCATAAGAAAACCCACAAATCTCAGACCCAAAGGATTTTTTATGAGTTGTAACTAATGAGATTAGAGATTTTGATTTATGAAAAGTTAATTTTGATTCCAAAGATCTCGATTTAGGTTTAGAAAAGAAGTAAAACAAAGAAGAGAACAAGATAACGTTTTGGGAGAGGGGAGAGTTTTGATTTATGAGATTAGGGTTCAGGAAAGATAGATCTTAATTTCTGCAAACTTGGTGTTTGATTTCGAAGATGTCGATTTAGGTTCAGAAGAGATGCGACTTAGGTTTAGAGGAGATAAAAAAAGTAAGAAGGAGAATAAGATAATGTTTTGGGAGAAATAATAAAATATAAGAAAAGGGATAATAATTGGGTTGCAATATACATTTAAGCCCTCAATAATTTTACGAAAAGCAAGCGTGTCCTTTTTTCCTTTTTATTTCCCGCTAATCCGGATTCAGTGCGACGTATTTTTATTATAAGCAACAGATAAACGTCTCCAACGTCCATATCCGTTGCAAATTCAAAAAACCAAATGTTGCAAAAACCTGGATTTGGTGTAGTCGAAAATGTGTACGGCTGGCTGTTCCAAGCATTAACCTAGTCGTAAACGATAAAAAAAAATTCAACCCAAACTCAGGGTTAGTTATGGCTAGGAAATGTTATTTACAATTGGGTCGAGTTGCTCTACGGCTAGCTTTTTCAAGCATCGACCTAGCCGTAAACTAAAAATAATAAATTAAACCCAAACTCAGGTTCACTTACGGCTAGAAAATTAAGGTTACGACTGAGTTTTCAAAAAATTTACTAGGCGTAACTATATTGTTTACGGTTAGGAATGTTTAATTTCTTAACCATAACAAAAAAATGCCTAGTATTTACGGCTGAGAGTTCATACCATCCCAACCGTAAAATGGAAAATTCAATTTTACGGCTGGGAGTTCATCTTTTTCCAGCCGTATATCTTTATTTACAGCTAGGAAATGTTGATTTCCTAGCAGTATGAACCCTAACTTTAACAAATGTGCCCTAATTAAGCAATAAATTGATAGAAAAAGGATGGGTTTTTTGATTCATACCTTAAACGAGCCATTTCTGGTGGATTAGCAGGAGTTTCCTCTTCTTCTTCGCTGGTTAATTGATGCGGTGGCTCTTCGGGTGCAGAACTTTAACTCGAATCACTGTCAATTGATTGTATTCTTGTGTGTAAATTGATTCCTTTGGTTACTTGTTTCGACCTCATCTTGGTTTATAGAAAGAGTTTAATTGTCGATGAATAATTTTTAGAATCGACGTTGAAGGGGAGAGGGAATGGAGAAGAAATGGAGAAAAAGAAGAAGTTACGGTGGAGAATAGGAGGAGAGGAAACGAAAAGGTTAATTTGATTTAGGTTTTTTTAGTTTTTGTATTAGCTTTAGAGTAATTATTGAGGGAGGTTATTTTTGACCTTTGACATGGCTATTGAGTCACCCCCTATCTCCATTTTGAATGTTGTAATCCACTGCTGCCCCAAAGAGAAAAATTGTGCAGCCCCAATAATAGGGTACAAAAAAAATACTATATGTGAAACTCGAATTTACCATCTCCTTTTCAGTTGTGTGTTGCTCTGTTGTGCTATGTAAAAAAAACAGTTGAGCGTTTGGTAAACTATAAACTAAAAACTAGAGATGATTAAAAATTAATCAAATTGTGTTTGGTAAAGTATCAGGTTCAACAATTGTTGTAACAAATGACAAAAACATATATATTTTTCATAATAATTTTATTCTAATTTATAGGATTTAAAAATAAATAAATATTTATATATTAAATATATATTTGGTTCTTAGTGTATATATACTAATAATGATTATTATTATTGTCAAGAATTATTATTTTGAATAACCACTTTTTATAGACATAATTTTGAGAGAAGAAAATCATATTAAAATTAGATAATTATTTAATATTTACTCTTATTTTTATTATTGATAAATTTTTTTGTATAAATTTCGTTACATATCTAATTTTTTTTTGTTGTAAAATACTCTCTCTGTCCAAGTTATGTAGGCACAAAACAAGTTTATATTAGATTAAAAAAAATATGGGAGTTATAAAAGTCTACCTTTTTTTTCTATATTACCCCTCCTTTTTTTGATGAAAACTATAAACATTAAATTCTTTTTAGTGAAAAGACTTCGGTGTTAGTAAAGAACAAACAATTACCTACATTCCAATCGGCGAACCCTACTTGCTGAATCGAAATATATATAATGGTTTGTCCTTTACTAACACTGAGGTCTTTTCAGCAGAATTAACTTAAGAGTTGGCAAAAAAATGATTTGCATTTAAGCGTGCTCGGGCGGGAGTAATCCAGGGATGGTGACCTCCTGGGAAGCTGTTGTTGGATGACCACAGCGGTGTCCGTTGAAAATCCCACACTGTCGGATGACCGCAGTGGCTAAATGGGGATAGTATCAATGGAGGGTCGGGTCATTACAAATGGTATCAGAGCCGATGACGGGTCACCTGCCGAGGGAGAGAGTACATCGGACGGGTTGAGCCAGGTACTAGTCCCATGAGTGGCAGGGAACGTCGGAGATCTGGGCTATATATTCTGGATCCGAGGACGACTCCGATTTAAGGTGGTGGTATTGTAATACCACGATTCGGCAGGTAGGATTCGCCAAATGGAATATAGGTAATGGTTTGTCTTTTCCTAAACACCAAGGCCTTTTCAGCACAACTGGCTCCAGAGTTGGCAAAAAACTCTGCAGTTTAGCGTATTTGGGATGAGAGCAATCCATGGATGGGTGACCTCCTGGGAAGCTACTGTTAGATGACCGTAGCAGTGCCCGTTGAAAACCCTATACCGCCGGAGGAACACAATGGCTAAGTGGGGACAATATCGTAGAGAGTCGAGTAATTATATCTTTTTTATCAAGATTGGGAAGTATATAATTGTTGTACAATTTCCTTCTGAAGTCCCGCAATTGAAAAAAAATATTACATGATATCATCCCTTATCGACTCATCGGTGACATAATAAATCTACCGTTTAATGGTATGATAGTCACAGTTACAAAAAAAAAACGATGAATAAAGGTAGATGTATACCTTTACTGAATCCCACATTATATCCTTTGTGTCCGGAGGGACATCCCACTACTCAATTTCGACCTTTTTACAACGGTTATAAATGTCTCCCTAATTTTAAGCAACGTTTATATCCGTTGTAATAATGGTGTTGCAAAATATTTGTTACATATTGCACAACGGTTATAAACATTGCTTAATTTAATTTAAGGAATGGATGTATAGGTTGCTTAAATAGGTTTCAGTACGTTGTTTAATTTAATCAAAACAACAAATATATATATATATTTAAATAACGTTTTTAAAACCGTTATTTCGGTTAAAATAACGTAACAGTGGTCCCATTATAAATAATGTATGTCGTTATTTTGTTTTGCAACGTGTATATACGTTGTAAATTTTATTTCGTTCCAAAAAAAAAAAAATTGATGGATAAATTTTTGTCGGTCTCTACGCCTGTATATATATATATAAAATTCTACACCTGCATACCATTCTTGATGAACTAGAAAACCTAATTTGTCCATATGGAAGGAGGATTTACAACAAACAAGACATTTGATAGACCAAGATCATTTATGATGTTATTAATATTACCAATTTACGAAGAAAGAGATTACACAAACAAGAAATTCTCTTAATGTTTACCAGCTTTCTCCTTGCTTGTCGTCGCATTGGTGGCAGATTATGAAGGAGATGAACGTTTCTTTTCAGATGTTTCTGCATCCCTTTCCTTCCCCGAAGAGGCCACTGCAGTTTGCATACGACTGCTTAAACAGTGGTTAGATGTTGAATGGCTAGAGTATAAATTATCTTTGGATGAACATTTGTGTGGTTTTCAAAAGATGCAATGTAATAAACACATTTAGTATAGAATCAAAAAGAAATCCAAGCCTCTGAAATGCAGGAAGGAAAAGTAATCAGCTCTGTAGAAGTGTAATGTCCACATATAAGATTTATGATCAACAACAGAATAGAGACTAGATAGGCGATATTTTAGATATTTTTATGTACCTGATAACAGAAACCAACCCCAACATCTTGCAGAGATGCATGTGTCAAGCTTAACAGTCACAAGCTTGATGGACAAAAGAACCTTAGTAAGTGGTTTTCCTTTTGGAGAAACATCAAGAATTAAATTAGAAAGCTCGAAATTATCATTGAAGGGATCACCCAAAAACACATCCAGAATTGGGAAAAGGGTCAAGGTTCTCTACCGTGCCTGCAGTAAGTACCAAATTGTTAGAAAAGATAGCCAACTTGATCCCACTCACCTGCCACCTATTAAAGTGAAAGGAGGTCTTTAAATTCTTATTTGGATCTAATTCTCCAATTTCCCTATTTTTCAGAAAATAAAAACAAGGAATTCACTTAATTTTCTTCATTCAAAGATACCGAAAGGAAGAAATTAATAAAAGCGCAAAGCAATAACCGGGTTTTCTTTGTTGTTGCCTTCAAATAATCGGAAAGAATGAAAGAAAAAGCAACTTATCTCATTTGATGTGATTTGTAGACAAGGGGTAAAAAGGTCGTTCACTTGGACTTATAAAGATTAGGTTTTAAACCCAGTTCTAATTTCTAATACTAAAACTAGCAACTATATACAAAAGATGGTAGCAATATTACGAGAGACTGGGACTCAAGATTCCACCCTTTTTCATATTCTTGCGATTCATATATTAATTCTAGACAATTTATAGCTCATATGATAAAAGTATTGACTCTAATTCTTTTCTAAAAGTAGATTTTTAAAACATTGACTGTAAATCCTGAACATGGACCATCAAAACAACTAAGCTAAGCATGATCCATCAAACTAAATAACAACCAATTAATGAAAATCATAATTTCATTTAAAATTAATACAAATAGTCATAAAAGAATAAATTATGTTCACCACAATCATGAAATAAGGTTTCCTCCATTGTCCCAGTGTTGGGGTTTAGCTCATCTTGCTCAAAACACTCTCAAAGGATTTATTCATAGCTCAAAAAGTGTTTACAAAGGTGAAAAGAAGAGAAAATAATAAAAGCACTGAGTTTGCAACAATGTATAGATGTTACAGACTCGTTGTTGCTAATTGAAGATAAACATTGCAAAGCTAATAGTTTTAGCAACAAATTCTTAAAACTTTTGGCCACGGTTTCTTCAACCTTTTTGTAATGATTTCTTCATCTTCTTCACGAGCAGATTTTTCTGATTTTTTATTTCTTCCTCTCTGGCCTCTGCCTGCCCCCAAAATGCTTCCCTTCGACTCTCTATTTATAATATAGCATTAGTACCTCTTCAAATCTCTCGAATATCTCATATTTAATTCACAATATCTCGTTAGTAAACCAAGAGAATCTTAGTGATTATTTTCTTTCTCTCCACGATCAAACTTGCTTCTGGTTTTCTTCTAGATGATTTTGTTGCCCAATCTTTATCCCAAATAATATTTATATAGAAGGAATAATATCACGCAAATAAGGAAGAGAAGTTACCCGAGATATTATCCTCTCCCTTATTTTGTATAAATCACGAGATTGTTTTGATTTCCAAGTTTCCAAAACATACACAACTCTTATATAAATAAGACAAGAATATTCTTTGTCTTAAAATTCCTAATCTTTCAAAAAAACAAAAAAAACTCGAACATGAAATTCCACAATTTGAAACTAAGTTTTGCCGCCAATATTCGTGTTTGAATTTGAAAAGATGGGTGCCCTTATCTTATTGGTGTGTGCCTTTAACACTCTGGGTAGGGTTGTTCATGGCCGGTTTCGGTTTGGTTTTTGGCCAAACCAAAACCGAAACCGGTACAGTCGCTTTTCCAAAACCGTTCCATTTACCGCCAGTTCGGTTCTACTCGGTTTTCTCTCGGTTTCGGTTTTTTCCAACCAGTTTCGGTTAACCGGCTGGTTGTGTCAGTTTCATGGAACTGATAGTGCAAAATTTAGAAAAAATCAAAAAACAAATTTTTCACATTGCAATTCAAACACAAGATTAACATCATCGCCCACTTTTTTTTGGGTTTTTCAAATTCATGGACACTCAAAACTAAATTCGTTTTATATTAGTAATAGTAGCAACAGAGAACCCTACTGAAGACTTCCAGTATCCTTCTTCATTGTGGATTTTGTTTCATTTCTTTCCTCGGAGCTTCACACCGAGAACTCTTTCCATCTTTATAATTATCTGTTGGTTTGGAATGGCCTTCCCTGATTCATACTCATGTACAGTTTGTGGCTTCTCATTGATCAGCTGCACAACACATAAGTATATCCAGTAATAATCATTGAGAGAAAAAATGTTAACAAGGAACTTAAACAAACTTCTTCAGACTCCAGAGAGGAGGAACTACCTGTGCAAGTTGAGATTGAGTCATTTTCTTGTCCAAACGAGCCTGCATGATGTTTTTCTTTATTTCAGATGGTACTCGTTCATCTGTTTCACATCATAAAAATTTCAGATACATCTGATGTATAGCCAGATTGCAAGTGATTACAGGTACTTGTCCAAAAAAAAAAAAAACTATTCTAGCATTAAATATAGAACTTCTCTAGCAAGCGCAACTTCCATGGAAGAAAATTAAAAAAGAGGAACTACTCATGTGTAAGAACTTTTGTTTTTTCATCAAGCTTCCTGGTGTTCAATGAAAACCCACAGTGAATACAGTGAAAATGAAAATGAAAAATCTAACAAAACCAGATAGAAACTTAGTATATCAGTACTGCTTCCGATGGATTAATTCAAAATCTAAGATCGATCATGAATCAACGATCATCATCAGATGATTGTCCACCAAATTCATTTAATCTCAAAAAAGAAGAAGAATTAGATTGGTTAAGTAAAACTGGTGGTTTATTCGAAAGAAATCATTCAACTAAACCAAGCCCTAGTGGAAGTATTACTCGTTCAAGACCATCATCATCTGCTTCTCAAAGATTTTTCACAAGTTTGAAATTAAAAACATCAATAGTTGGTCTACCTAAACCACAAAGTTCTTGTTTCGTTGCTGGTGGTAGAAGGAATTGTAAGTCAGGTCATCAGTGAAGGAGTGGAGAAGAATAAGAGAAGAGATTGGAGGCGGAGGCTGGGCTGCTGCTCAAAAAATGGAAGAGAATTAGGGTAAGAAAGTTAGGGTAGGGTTATATATCAAGGGTAATGAAGGGTTTAGATTAGATCTATCACAAACTAGATCAACGGTTCTAAATAATCGGTTTTCCATGGCATAACGGTTCGGTTTTTGGCTCAACCAAAACCGAAACCGTGACTACCGGTTTCCATTTTTTTTTTCATTAACGTTCCATTAACAAACGGTTCGGTTCGGTTTTTCCCTATTCAGTTCGGTTTTGACGGGTTTCCATGGAAACCCGTTACCATAAACAGCCCAAGATACGATGGACGATATATCGGTATGATACGACCGCAATATAATCGCATATTTATGATTCGTCGATATTTTGTGTATCGTCAAGGTTAAAGACCGATACATGATAAATTTCGATATTATTGGCCGGTACGACCGATATTAACTACATTGGTTGGTACATGGGAAATGGTCCCAACAACTATTCAGCCGAGTGAATTCTAGCTTAATTATGACAAAACAGATAATTGGTCCCTGAGCTGAAGTCTAAGTCCATAAGAAATTAGTAGTCCAATCTGTTAATATCCTTACAAAATGTAACCAAATACAACATATCTACACGATAAGATGAATTTGGATGATAAGTAGGCCAGGTACATGTTCAAACCTAATGATAAGAATGAATCCTGCTAGTTACTAGACTAGATACATAGTCAAAGCCTATTATCCTAAAGAGTGGGATAAACTTATTTTTCTACCAGTCCAGATACATTAATATTATCCATATACAAAATATTCATTTAATTATCCTTAGGATAAGGATGAACCTGGAGACTTACTCCAGGTTCATAGCCAAAAAAAATCCAGATGGATACTAGACTGGATATATATCCTCTACAATCTATAAATAGAGGAGGATCTTCAAATAGAAAGGTACGCATTCTTTAATCATTTTCTCTTCATAAACATGCATATAGTCTTACTTATCGAGGCATCAGAGTGTTCTTGTAGGTACACGCCCCACATTCATTTTGTAGCGAACCTTGGAGCATTTAAGCTATTAAAGTGTTGAATCATCAAATATGTGTCAGAAGTGAAGCCTCAAATCAACCAAGCATACATATCGAAGAGCGTTGTAGTAAGAATTTTGTTCTATGAATATCGTCTAGTCGTATTTCAATAATTTCGTAATGGGAAATAACAGGTCCAGGTTGCACCAAATAAAATAAAATTAAGATTTAATTGCAACATACATGCCTTCCTAGAGGGTAGGTGAGCTAGGCCATCACATAGAGCCCCAAATCGTTGGGGGGGCGACAAAAAACTTAATTTTTCAATTAATAATCAATTTGTGATAGTTATAAGTGTTACAAAAGTGTTTTGTTAGAGTTATTTATATTGAAGAAAGTTGTGCCAATTATAATCGTTACTAAATATTTTGTAACCCCTATATATGTTACTAACTTTTGAAAACGATAGTTATTTTTAGAGGTATTTTATGCTAAATTACAAGTTTATAACCCAAAATCTAATTAAAAAAATATGGAAAGAAGAATTGGGGGCCTTTGGCCGCAGAGTCGGGTCTAAATTATCGTTTTTAATATATAAGTTTGTCTCTCTGTAGACTAAAATTCGAACTCTCCCTAACTTAGTAATCCATAAAAAAACCTCATATCTTTAGTTTGCCGAAAGCATCCAAAAATACAAGACGGCCCTGACAACACAGTAAGATACTTATCTTATTAAGCCTGCATGTCAAATGGAAATTTAAAGGATTTTTAGAGAGTTTTCAAATCTATTGTTATTCAATAGAGATTTTAAGAGAACCCCCTAATCTCCTTCGTTAGTGGATAAAGATTTTTTTAAGTCTTTTCAATTTTCTAAAACTCCATGTTATTGGATTGAGATTTCTTAAGAGTCACTCAAACACCCTTGTTATTTTATTTATATCTATAAGTCATGGATTTGTAGATTTTAGAGACTTTGGAGGACTTTTATAAGAAATTATGCATGACAAAAATCTCTCATAAATAGGTGAGATTTTTGGAGACTTTGAAATTTAGGTTATTTTCTCATAAGCATCAAATTCACATACAAATCTTCCTTTTATTTATTTTACAATGGTCTAGCATCCAGACTCTATCTGTTTTACATTCACTGTAAACTCATTCTCCTTCATTTGTGTTGTGTGATAGTAATCTGTCATGACCAAGAGAAGAAAATATTAATAGAAAAATAAAGAAAAATAAGAAAAGAAAATGCATATGGTGTGATATATATACTGAAAAATATTTTACAATCGACGCGTATTTCACGAGTTATTCATGGTGCTATTGTTAACATTGTAACTTCTTAATAAAAAAGTTGGTACACATTTTGATTTTTTAAAGGTATTGTATTTTTTTTTGTGTCTGTAAATCACAAAAACTCTCTGAAAAACCACTAAATTTGTATCTGTAAGTCACAAAGACTCTCTGTATTACTCTCGTAAAATCACTAAAAATTTCTAGATTTCCAAAGAATCTCCAGAAGTCGCTCAAATAAAAATTATATAAAAGTCTATTGAATTCTTAATTGAATACCTCCCTGTAAATTTATCCCCATCGAATTTTATATATTAAAACATCATCAATAGTTAAGAAGACAAAGATGCGGCAAAATCTTAAGAACAAAACAAACACCAATCTCAACCTAATCTTTAATCTTTAATAACGTAATAGCTATCTCAAATCACACAATGAAAATATCAAGTAATTGTTATCTTGTATTCTCTCTATTACTTCTAAAGACTAGGGCTTAACCCGTGCCGTAACGGCATAGGAATTGATATTTGTCGTAATATAAATCTTGATCCTTGTATATTAATAACATTTTAAAATAATTTTACCCATGCATTTTTAGTCACATAAATAAGATATCTTGAGTCCTTCCGCGATATGTAATCAACTATCCTTAATAGATTAGTAGAAACTTGTACTTATTGACAACTATAATACACTAAATCGTTACGACAAACCAAAAACTGGTCGGTGTCCACTAACAACATTTCTGGTTCGGCTCCGATAACGCAATTCTCAAAATAAAAGAAAAGAAAAACTAAAGATATTATATTTTCTAACTGAAATACTAAGAAATAAAGTAACATGAATACACAATAATTGGTTTCATAACACGGGTTTGAACATACAACATGTAACAATATGATATACAGAAATAATAATTGGAAATAATTTATTACATAATCAGAAATACTCCCAAAGCACTGGTTTAAAAACTCTTGAATGGTGAAATCACGCCATAACGACACTCCAAGCTCCATGTACTGCAACTGTTTCGATGGTACCCCCTGATTAATAATACCTTCGTCGAAACCTATGGTATATGGATTTGAATGGAAACAAAGAAAAATGTGAATGTAAATTGCAAATAAATATTTTAATTAACCCGAGGGAATGTAATATCATATGGTAAAATAAGCAATTTATATTGAAACAATTTTCATGAAATTTGAGTGAAAGAGATCGAGTTGCGGAAACAATTGATGTGGCGATAGATATAACTGAGTGAATCTTCAAATGATTCCAATATTCAACGCCTAATTTTCCATCTTCAAATCCTTTGTCAAGTATGAAATAAAATTTCCCTACACCTATTTATATAGACTTTTGATATTTCTTCTATCAACTATACTACTATATGACAGAATAATATCCCGCCAAATGGTAGACGAACCTACATATGAATTAAAAATCTGTCAGTATCAATATTCCAGAAAGAATTAAAATAAGAAGCTACATTCTAAAGAATCAAATGAGATAGCTTAACCATCCTCCTCCAGATTCAGTCACAAATAAAAATTGTCTGAAGCATGCTCTATAGAAAGAATCTGTTGTAAATCCATTTCCGATCAGAGGAACTTCGCCAGATAAAATAGCATCTTTCAGTCCTTGCGGTGTGGAATTCAGATGTGTAACACCATAAATACCACCATAGCTCTACTAAGTAAAGCTGCACTATGGATTTAGTAACATTACAACCAGCAAGAGTTCTGGAGTCATACATGGAAGCAATTGAAAAGGATACAAAATAGAAAGTTTAAGCTTTACTTCTCCAGTAAGCATCACTTGAGATTAATAGACAGACTGAAATGCAGAAAGAGAGATCGAACTTACATTAGTATTGGAGTAATAAATTATGAGACAAACTTCTCCCATGTGTCTAAAATATTCAAAATAACATATTGTTTCAAGATAAACTGAAGTGAGTAACTTGTAGAGCAAAAAAATATTTCTAGGATTACCTTTACCCCTTACACTTGATATTGGCCAAGTTGAGTCATCAAGCCCTTGAGAAAGAACCTTTTGGTCTATAAACAACAAACACATAATAATTATTAAAACACTCTAAAAATCATTAGGGGTTTTCTTATTACCTGTTTAGCTAAAAACTTACTTCCCGCTGCCAATCAAGTCATCATCCTTGAAGGTATTACTATTCCAGTATATAATATTCAAATCTCGAAGTCAATTTATTAGGGTTTTTATATAGGTTCTGCATTCAAATTGATGATAACTGCGATTGCTTTCAGTGATCAGGACACAATGAGCCCGAAAATCAGAGTGTTTTTGCGAAGGGGTTCCATGCCCTTGATATTGTGTGATAATTTTACCCCAAATCTAGTTATAATCAGAACCGTAGTTAGAAGGAAAAAAATGAAGAACGTCGATTCTAATAGGAGGTGAACAGAATACAATTTATATTTTATGAAGTGACAAACCCTAAATCTAGAGAGAAAATGATGTGCCTAACTTCAGATCATGTCTTGAACAACCGATATCAACAGAAACCTCTGATTTGGAGCTGTAGAATCAAATTTCTCAAAGAAAATACTGAAATAAAGGTACATATCAAAATGCTTATCTGATTAAGTATCTTCACTGAGTTCTCTGTTTTGGGTTACATTTGAGTATAACAACTGAAAGAAATAGAAGAAAATGAAACCTAGATCGATAATGGGATTGTTCTATCCCCTCTCTTCTTCTGTCTGAAACAACACCGAAAAGATTTTACAAATATAAAATGACTTCCAATGCCCTCGGACGGTTGTGTCTTTTGTCAAAACAAATATCATCCGTTCATCTATCGTATCCATAGAGAGATCCGGACCCACACCCTATCTCTGAACAGATCCCAGCTGCTCTTTGTCTCTTGCAAAATTAAATCCTCATCCTCTTTATCTAAGGTAAGTTGTCTACACTTTGTTTTATATTTTTGATTGTTCTCTGCACATCCCATTTCTTCTTCTGCCTGAAACAACACCGAAAAGATTTTACAAATGAAAAATGACTACCTATGCCCTCAGACGGTTGTGTCTTTTGTCAAAACAAACAACATCCGTTCATCTTCTCTGCACATCTCCTTTCTTCTTCTTCCTGAAACAACACCGAAAATATTTTACAAATGTAAAATAACTACTTATGCCCTCGGACGGCTGTGTCTTTTGACAAAAAAAACAACAGCCGTTCATATATCTTATCCATGGAGAGATCCAGACCCACACCCTATCCCTGAATAAATCCCAGCCGCTCTTTGTCTCATCCAAAATTAAATCCCAACCTCTCTTTATCTAAGGTAAGTTGTCTGTCTACACTTTGTTTATTTATATTTGTTTTATGTGTAATAAATTTTTTGAAAATGATGGATGATAATCTGGCTAGTCACTAAAAAAAAAATTGGTGACAATTTGGCATGTTGTAAAAATAATTTGGGTCATGAAACAGTTATTGTGAGGGTAATGTTCCGTCTACAATAATATATTTGCGATGGATGACTTGGTCGGTAAAATTGTTTTGGAGGCAATGATATTTGTAGAGACAATTTTACTTGGTCTTTACAAGTACTTTTAGAGACAAAAATTATTTTATGTTATTAATTTTTTATTTTGAGACGAAATTATTCTTTGCTAAATTTTTATGTAACAAAATTATTTCCTCATTATAAATTTTTCTGAGACTAACAAATTTTGATGTTAATATTTTTTTCTGAGACTAAAAAATTTCGTTGTTAAAATTGTTTTATGTGGTCAATTTTTTTATCACTATAAATTTATTCTGAGGCGAATAAATGTATTACTTAAATAATTTTAAGTGATAAAATTATATCCTCTCTAAAAATACCTAGAGTGACAAAATTCTAGGTCATAAAATCACCGAACGATGTCATATTTATTTACTCACAAAAAGATAATTTTGGTGACAATATATTTATTGTTGCTAATAAAAAAAAATTGGTGATAATTTCTTAAGGTTGTCATAAAAGACTTTTTACGACTTACGATAAGTGACGAAATTCTAGATTATTTTTGTAGCGAAAAAATGAATTTTCGTGACACCATTATTTTCCACGAAAAGCCATTTTTTTTATAGTGACCACTACTAATTAACGTTATACCTCCTCCACCTCCACTATCGCCACCGACTCCACAACCACAACTACTACCAATTTCTATTGATAAATTTAATTATTAACAAATTTTATAATATATATATATATATATATATATATATATGGATAATATAATTAATAACAATATAGGAAATTAATAAAAAAATATTATGATATTATAATAATTTTTTGGATAATTAATGATATTATAAGAAATTAATGGAACATTAATTGTGTGAAAATTAATGAGACATTAATAATTTGATTGTAAATTAAAACCGTTATATGTATCCCCATTGAACCACAACCATTGATCTATATCGTCCATTGATAAATCCTAACCCTATATATCTCCTCTATATCCAAAAAAAAAATCAGAACCACTTTTTATATATCTCCTAAATAAACCCGGATCCACATCCTATCCCTAAACAAAAGCCGTTTTTTTTTTCTCCCAAATCAAATTCTGACCCACTTATCAAAAATAAATTGTCTAAATTTTGTTTTATACTCTTGATAGCAAATATCATGCTCAATCTCATATCTCTTAGGGATATGGATCACTAATTAATCTAATATTTCATTTTTGTTCTTCCTGTATGCCAAAATACATTTTTTTTAGTAACCGCCGAGTATCCCCAAATGCTTCTGAAAAAAACATTTCCCGGAACACGTTCTATTTGATTATTACTGGGTAAAAAGAATGATGCAAATGATTCAAAAATTCGGCTACTTTGACTTCTCAACCCAACTGCCTCACGACTGACAAAAACCAGATTACGACCATTCAACTCATTTGTCCGGTCGTACTGACCAATCTGAGACGTTTATTGCATCGGTTCTCCAAATCCCGAATTCTCATACTGCATATTGAATTTTAATAATGACTTTCGATTAAAGACAATCTTATAATCAAAAGCAAAGGACCTACAAAATCTTTAAAAGATCACACCATTTTTGTTCAAATACTTTTGAGATGGCAATATCGTATGGATAGATCAAATCTTATGGCAGATGGAACATTAGTAATGGAAAAGAATTAATATCTCGAAGGATAAATGGTTAGATAGCATTCAACTTTAAAAACCTGTTAACTGTCCTGAGGATTTTTTTAGAATTTAGCATCTCATACTTGAAAATGGTTCTTATCAATTATTGGTTCTCTCAGGATGAAGCAGAAGAAATTTTTACCATATATATCAACATTGAGGAGGAAGACCAGGTTCAAAGAATTTAACGGATTCAGGAAAATTCACAGTTAAATTTTCTCTACAAGAAAAAAGTCTATATGAGATACATGGATGATATTCAGAATCTGAACTGGGAAGGCAAATGGAGTCTTGATATTGCTCCAGCCATTCAGATCTTCCTCTGAAAATATGGGCATAATATTCTCCCTACTAATGCAAAGACTGCTGGTATTCTCCATTATATTGATCCTATCTGTCAGCTTTGTAAATGTAGGGAGGAAGACATGACACACCTGTTTCTTCACTGCCCAGCTGTTATTGCAGTTTGGCAAGACCTTTATGGTCAGAATCATGGCCTCTTCGTGGAAACCACACTTTTCTACACTGGCTCAGCAATTGGTTCCAACCAAATGATATTCCCAATCAGGACATATGCTCTCATGCTACTATATGTTGGTTCATCTGGAAGGCCAGATGTGACTATGTCTTCAGAAAAATTGTTGCCAATAACAAAGTGACTGTTGCTAACATCAAACAACACCTTTGGTCTCACAATAAAGTGCATAATCTTCCTGATTATATTCTAAATGATGTTCTTCACTTTTCCATGGGATCTGAGGACCACTACACTCTATCTCAATGCCCACAACCTGGCAATTTGGGATTACAATTTACATTTGCACTCTTTCTGACCATATTACTGGCTTGTTCTTTACTGGGTTAATTGCCTATGATTCTGCAGGCACCCTCTGTAGGGCTAGAGGATATCCAGGATCAAATGGAGAATGGGGGACAAGAGGAGGAACCGACCTTGCTTTTGAACTAGGCCAAAGATTTGAAATGCACAAATGTAAGCATCAAAGTTGAAAGTAGGGAAATCCTAGTTCGCTTCAACATGCTTTATCACTAAGCCGTTCAAGGAAGATTTTCTTTAAATTACTACATTGTTAATCATTTAGAAGAGAGAACTCCAATTTCTTCAGTTCTAAACAATTTATCTTTAATTCCCATTACTGAAAATAGGAAAGCCTTTGAACTTACTTTTATATGTAGAAACAATGATGGGGGAAATCTGTATTTTCTATCCATCACCTCTGTCAAATCCTCTTAGGTTTGACTAAGTTTTTTTACAAAAAATAAAATAAAATAATATGGATAGATCAAATCAATATCATAGACATGGATATGGCTGCACATCGGGTCGGGTGGGTCAGGTTTGACCCCACCCGTACCCGACCCGCCAGTTGGAGGGTGACTGAAGTATTCACTTGCATCCAACCCGTCGTAGGACGGGTCAAGTTGGGTCTGACCCACCATTTATACAGGTCGGGTGCGGGTCACCCGCCCAGATTCTTCATTATCGACTTTCATCAGAACACTACAAACTCAACCCATAATAAAAAATCCATCAGCTCTTTCTTCATGATTCCATCGGTAACGTCCATCTCTGTCTTTACATTCGAGCATCATTCACTGCCTTACTTCACTCGAACCAAACTACCAGCATCTCAGCAATCTCTGATCTCACGTAACAGCAGAAATGGTTCCATACTAGCCATTAACCCTAATAGACCCATCGATCAGACCAATAGTAGCCATCTCGAATTCTCAACAGCCACCATTATCACTGCCATTTTCTAACATCAATTCTCCTTCCCTGCAATCAATTAATCACAATCAATCACAAACAATATCAACCCAATCAAACAATCCATCAAAACATCTCAGTTTAACGTTCAATTCACGGCAATAACACTACTCCATACCCTGTTTTCAACTTTTCCAGCCACAACAAACCATATCATTTCACAACCACCACCTTCAGTGTCTCATAATCAATCATGAACCATTCACAGCAGAACATCACTAATAGAACCTCTAACTCGAGCTCGTATCAACAGCTCCACAAACCCATTCTCTGCCATTTGTTCTTGATTTTGAAACAGCACCAAAAACCCATCTTCAATCTTTTCTTCTCTGTCTCTCATTCGTTGTTCTTAATCGAATCCTCACTGAAAATCTCTAACCCAGCAAATCCACCTCCAATTCCATTCACGCGTTCTTCCCCAAATGAAAGAAAATCCTCCAATTTCACAATTAAAAAAACCTAATTCATTAACAGATCCATTCACGACGGAACATCACTGCACCTTCATTCAATTCACACAACCCTAATCTTCACAGCAAACAACTAATTCGAATCTTCAATTGAAACCTAATTCACTGCACCCATTACCTATCTATTTCTCTCATTACTCAGTTGAAACTCTTTTCTCCTAATATACAGTCATTGATAAGATTCACTTTAAGACCTTGATGCTGGAAACTTCACATATAGATCACAATAAAAACTGAAGAACAGAAAGAAAGAGAGAGAGACGGACATGAAGAGAAAGAAAGAAGAAACGAAATGGACTTAACTATCTCACTAATACTTTACCACTGCCCTGATTTTACGGCGGGTTGGGCGGGTGGGTCGGATGAGAGAAGATGTCATCCGTACCTGACCCGCCAGAAGACGGGTAAAGGAAATTGTTACCCTATTTGATCCGTTTATCGACGGATCGGTACGGATCGGGTCAAAACTAACAGGTACGGATCGAGTGGCAGATACGGATCGGGTATGTACAGCCCTAGATATAGACCAAGTCTTTTTAAAATTCTATTTTACACTTCAACGAGGAAAAGGATTAGATATAGTGGGTGACATGTTAAGTTGGTACATTAACACCAAAATAAACCACTTTTTATTTGGGCCTATTCTTCTTCTTTTTTGAAGTTTTAGCTCGAGGGGATTACATTTGGTCACGGCAAATCCCCTCACCAAACCCAATTTATATCCCATTTGATTTGACAGACAGGTAAACACGTTATTGTTGAGTTAACTGGCAAATATTCATTCATTTTCATAGTTATTTCAACTGCTTTGGTGGAATTTGATTAATACATATATGTCGTAGGAACCACACCATTTTATGTGGTGGGACCCACAGTGCGTAACTAGAAGCCTGGACTAGAATTTCATGCTCTTTGGAAAAATTCTTGGTCGGATATGATAACGGTGGATAGATGCTGCAGCCTGCAGCAAGCCGTGGCATCTTATTTTAAGGAAATAGGAAATCATGCTAAGAACATGTCTAATTATAACAAAATGGAACATTTCAGTCACATTTTTGTTTCCATACACTCGACTTCTTTGTTACTCTGTTGAGAAGAAAATCAGAAAGGCTTGTATGATAAACTCATTTTTTTCTTGAACATTCAGAAACAGTTTGTTTGAGAAAATGCAGTAGCAGTGTAACACCAAGGTTTACAAAGAAGGAGAATTGATGAAAATGTACCAGGCTACTTCTTCTTGACATGTTAGTCGATCGTAGACAATCTGATTTCATATCAGAGAGGCAAATCATAGCCGACATTTGATCGCCAATGAAATTGTGGACTCTAGACTCGAGGATAAATGCACTTGCTGATTTGTAAAGTGGATCTTGCAAAATCATTCGATAGGGTTACTTGGTCCTTTCTTGAAGACATTATGCGCAAAATGGGTTTCAAAGTAAAATGGTTTGGCTGAGATTTTATCACGGGACTCCCACTTTCTCACTATTATTAAATGTATCACCTTTTGGTAATTTCTTAGTATCACGGACTCTTCGACGAGGAGATCTATTATCCTCTCGATTTTTTGTTTTTCTCATGAAGATCTTTTTAAGATAATCGACAAGGTAAATGATATTGGTTTACTCACTGGATTCTTAGTAAAGCAAGGGACTACCCATATTTCTTATTTCTACTATGCTGATGACCCAGTCTTTTTCTTAAATCTGTCATGGGATGAGTTGCACAATCTTATGAGCATTCTCAAATGCATTGAAACTATATCAGGACTGTTAGTCCAAGACCAAATTAATACAGTGGGTCAAACTCCAGAATTATAGTGTTGGCACAATAGATTCAGATGTCTAACTTTATTTTTTTTCTTTCTCTTACTATGGTATGGCACTTGGGGCAAAATCAAGAGAAAAAACTCTCTAGGATCCAAGTGTGGAAAAATCTGAATCTAAAACTAGCCTCTTGGAAGAAAGCTTTCCTCGTGCGAGCTGGAAAAATGACACTTGTGAAAGCGGCGTTATCCAATCTTATAGTGTATTACTTATTCGTGTACCTAGCCCCAATCCCAGTCGTAAATACTTTTGAGAAGACCATGAGAAACTTTATTTGGGACAGTGGTGGAACTAAAAGACTACGTTTGGTAAAGTGGGATGGGAAGAGTGATAGACACATTTTTATGTCTTAATTGTTCTCATATTTATATTGCTTTCTCTCAATTTATGTACTAATATTATCATTTTGTATGCTTTTAGGTATAGTTAGAAGAATAAATAATCGCGGAAGAATTGGCTAAAAAGTGTTGAAAACACCCAAAAAATTACTAAAGGCACCCTCGAAATTGATAAAGGCACCCAAAGGTTTGTTAAAGGCACCCAACTTCCTTATTTAAATTTGAACTTGGCGGGAGCTTATCTTGCCTTAGCTGTGGAGATTTGGTTCACATGATTTAAGAGATATTTTTGGAAGATTTTGCAAGGAGTTAAGACAAGATATATTCTTGCGTGATATAAAGAGTTTTCAAGAGTTTGGGAATCAGGAAATACCAAAGAAAACACTCGAGTAGTTATTTGCGTTAAACAAAGAGAAAAAAAATCTCAACAGTTTGACAACTATGTTTTGTGATATCATCTAAAGGATCGAATAGGAAACAAAATCATCAAATATAATTCTCTCGAAGGCAAATGACATTAACGTGAAGGAAACAAAATATTTGGTCTTAACAAAAAAAAATTAGATCGAGATTGAAAAAAATTACCGAGATATTTTCATTTAAACCAAAGATTTGTTTGAAGATTTTCGAAGATTTGGTTGTTGTACTATAAAAGGGGAAACGAACAGAGAGTTTGGGGGCTGGCAGAAGCCAGAAACACAAGAAAAAGAATCCAAAAAAATCTTCTCTTCTGCTGCTGAAGAACACGAAGAACAGAGGCTACGACAACGGTTTCTTCAACATCTCAGTCATGGTTTCTTCAACTGTTTCGCAACGTTTATCTTCAGTTTCCAACATTTATCTTCAAGCTCCATTGCAACAGTTAATCTGGAACGTCCAGGAAACGTTGAAGATTCCCTGTTACATTACTTTTAACTTCTTTTCATCTTTAAAACACTTTTTGATCTATGTACCAATCTTTCGAGGGTGTTTTGAGCAAGATGAGCTAAAACCCATCACTGAGGCGAGGAGGAAGCCATTTTTCCATGATTAATTGGTAACTTTTAATAATTC
>JAJJMC010016059.1:2452088-2504113 GCA_023531435.1 Papaver californicum
TGTGATTTTATTTGATGGTTTATGCTGGGACCTAGAGCTTTTGATGAGCCATGCTTGTGATTTACAATTGATATTTTAAAAATCTATCTTTGGCAAAAATTAGAGTCACTTATTTGAGCTAGAATTGTTTAGAATTATTATTTTTGGAATCAATTAAAAGTGGTTAATGGTGAAATCCATAACCTCGGTATTTGTGAATATTATTTTCATTTTTTGTGTATATTTTCTAGTTTAAAATCAGTTTTTAAATCTAAAATCAATCTTCACAAGTTCGAGAGTTTAAACCCATTCTTACCACCATCTACAACCATATCAATTTTTGGCGTCGTCGCGCGGACTTGTTTTTAGATTTGTTTTTAGTTTTTTTTTAGATATTTTTATTATTTGTTCTATTTTACGTTTTTGGGTATTTTTCTTTGTATTACAGGTTTTGGATCAAAAAGAAATTGGAGCCAAAGATTGTATTGATTGATTAAAGACTTGGAGTCAAAGATAAAATCGAAAAGAACGGAAAAAGAAGATAAATTTATTTATTTAGTTAGTTTTAATTTTATTTAATTTTTAGGGTTTTATTTATTTTTGTTTTTAGAAAATTGTATTAAGATGTCTTTTATTTTTGTAATTTTTTTTATTTTTGGACTTTTTCTTTGGACTTTGGACTTTACTTTTGGACATTTTTGGACATTATTTTTATTTTTAAACCCTACGGAAGGATTGTATTAAATATAAACTGCACAGGGAAGGACGACAATTGCGATATTGTCTCAGCCCCTCGGGTTCGTACACTGACATAGGAGTCGGTGGCCTGAGTCGACTCCAACGGTTCATTGCCCGTCTGGAACGGGAGGTAAGACTCTAACCACCCATGAATCCCCTGTCAGTGGGTTTTCTGGACTCCGTCGTGTGATTATATGCTGAGGACCTGAATACGGATTTACTTTTCTAGTAAAGGGAAAGAACTGGCCATACAAGATAAGGACTCGGATTTCATCACCATTTCCTTCTTGCCCGCATTAGGAACATGTTAATTTGACTACAAAGAGACCGATAGGGTAACGAGCTTATTGAAAAATCATTTGAAAGGATTGTATTAGTTACTTTGTTAGCCTAACTCAAGGATCAGGAAGATTAATTTTAAGTTGGTTCTTGCCACCTTGTAACCCAAGGAAACGTTTTCCAAAGAGGTAGGATTATTCAAGCTTCATAGAGCTTATCATGCTTCTCTCGATCGACTTAATTTAATTCGGATCGGTCCATCGAGGTTTGCTAAAACTGTAACTAGTCGCCTTTTGGGAGACTAGAAGCTGGTCTAGAAACAATCTAAGTAGAGCCATCATGTTTTTTGTTTGCTATATTCAGTAGGTTTTCTTGTTCGAGTCAGCCTTGCTTGTGTTTGTTTAGAACCCCTTCCAGTAGGATTTATTTTTAGAGTTTATTTTTGTAAATATATTAGGAAGTTTTTGTTAGAAAATGTCGAACTGGTATTATGAGGACCAATACAATGAATATCCGACTGAATTTCAAAATAGACATTATCCGTACTACCAACATGGTATGGATAGTAGTTGGGACCACCACCAACCTTTTGGAGGTTATTTCTCATAATAAGGTGATCCTAATTACTATTCGTACATACACCCGTCATATGAACATGAAAATGAGCAAAATTCGAGTTCTTTGTCTTGGAGGGATACCCTAAAACAGATACGATCTAGTACTCCCTATGAAATCCCTAATCCTTCTCTAGAAGAATCACACGAGCAGTTGCGATCTGGTACTCCCTATGATCCATTTGTTTCTCTAGAGAATTCCGCAAAGAAGTTGATTGAGAATACAAATATGTTCATATTAAGTATGGGGGAACAATTAGTAGTCCAACTCTTTCTCTAGAAGAATCCCTCAAGCAGTTAACTAAGAATACAAATAGGTTTCCATTAAGTGTGAATGAAAGTCTTGCAAAGAATAATATTGCTCAAAATGATCTTAATTGCCAATATAGTGCTACCCTTGATATTCACCTAGTCAAGAGGACGAGGATAAAATTGGTATACTACTTATTTAGACAAGGTTCAAATATCTTCATATTATTATGATGATGAGGATAGTATTGACGAAGAACTTGAAATATACAGGCAGAGTGATCAGAAAATTGTCACTCCAATTGTGCTTCATGATGATAATGTTATTTCTGGTTCAAATCCAAATAATTTTAATGATTATTCACCTATTCTAAAGGAAGAGGATTTGACTAGAGATACCACTGTTTTAGACGATGTAATATTGTCTTGTTTTGAAGCCGATGATGGTTTAGGGGAACGGGTTTATCCTGAGAATATTGTTTTAGAGTCCAACGATTTAGAAACAGTAGTCGTAGATAAAGAAGATAGACCCGTAGAGATTTCAAATATGAGTGAGGATGCACCACCTAATTATAACCTAGAAGAAGCAATTGACAATTTAGAATTTGACGATCTAGAAATTAGGAAAATTATGACTAGTCTATCTAGAGACACTGAAAACTCCAAGTTTGGGGGTGACTATTATTCTCCCTGTGCTTTACCTTTGACTCTTAAAAAGGTCTCTCACTTGGGACTTTAAATTTGTACCTCTACCATTTTACAAGATCATCTTCAAACTAGATTTCCTGAGCCTGGTGATGTTCAGAAACAAGTTCAGTTATTAGATACCCATCCTCTGGTTGATGTGGTCTACCCAGACGATAATACCAAGATTGACTTTGTTTTCTCACCAAAAAAATTTCTTCCAATTGTGGGAACGTTTGAATTTCAAATGTGTCAGTTATTAAGTTTTGAGACTAAGCCTAATTACTTTAGGAAATTAGAATCGACGCATTTGCTTAAGAATGACCACCATTTTCATAGTAGTCAACTGTGTGAGTCTAATCTGATTAACTTTGAGGATCCATAATTATTCAGGTTATTATTATGTGCTTCAAATTTATTAGTTGAGTTACTACAGACTCTACAACCTGATTCTCCGGATCCTGCCAATGAGGAAATCCATCCCATGAAAATATTTTATCTAGACCCTTTTATAGAGCCTAAACTTGAACCACATCTAGATGTAGTTGTCTTAAATAGAACACTAGATAAGGGTGTGCTCTGTTTGTTCATTTTCTTGGCCTGTTGCAGTTTCCTTTTATTTGGAATAACACTATTTAATTCAGATGACCTACAATTGTTCCGGCTATTGCTACATGATTTTATGAGGTGACTAATTCTTTCTTAGTCTAACTGAAGACTTTAAACTTAGTACTTCTTGGGAGGTAACCCATGCTCATGTGACACGGTAATATCTTTCATTAACTCCTTTCCTTCGATTGGTAACAGTTTCTCCTTGTTCATGCTTTTAATCATTCATCTTTAGAACATTGAGGACAATGTTAGATTTAAGTTTGGGGGTAAGGGAGAAACTTTTTAGTGCAATAATAAAACTCCAAAATTTAGAAACTTGTGAACAATTCAGGATGACACTAACCGTTCTAGGTAGATGGAAACTTAGCTCTTTTCTATAGAAATTGGTGTGCCCAGCTAAATGGTCTATTCATAAAAGGATGCCTAGCTCAGGTGTTAGAAATAACATGATAGTTGTCACCATATCTCGGAGTCTATCTCGACCATATGACCTTTTGTTTAAATTTTTGCAATTTTTGTGTTTCTCTAAGTGATTTGGTGGGGCACCAATATCGAATTGTTATCGCCGTCAGGATGAAGTAGAGTGTTTGAGATCAAGCCCCAGTATTGTATTTTAGACCATTATTCAGACCAAGAAAAAAAGTTCGAGTACTGACACTTTGATAGCAATATGTGTGTGTTCTCCCTATCCCCGTCGCCTAAGCAAGCGTAGAACGTAGGATCCATGAGAACTATCATGTAAGATGCTGATAAGGAGCATGCGATTGGATTCAAATTGATCCAATCATGTTTTCAGTACATTTAATATAAATATAATTGTTTTATTTCCAATAAATCGACCGCTGGGGCCCTTGTATATACCAACTGATCGATATTAGTATAAGGATTAAGACCAGTGGGAGCGTATCTCAATCCATTAGGATTCATCCTGGCAATGACCTTGAGACAGATATGGGAAACACCGTTCACCTTAATCAACATGTGCAAACTTCATCATCTCTATATCCATCTTCTAAATCTATTCATGTGATTGACATTTGATTGATTCTTAGTATCGTGGTCCATTGTACGACTATCTGCCAAGAGCTTTGTTTTCTAATATATGAATTTTAGTATGCTGAGTGCAAACTCGTGTACAACAATTGGACTCATATAGGGTAATGATTCCCATAACCGAAGAATTTAGTATGCCAACTAAATAGCTTGTTTAGTGTTTACCCTCAATCGTTAACAAGTAGCTAGGGTTTGGAGTAAATTTTTTTATGGGTATACCTCTTGTAAACCCTCACGAGACTATCAGATATGGACACCTATGGGTTTAAAGGCTTGTTGCACACGCTAAGTGCAATCGCGAATCCTGGGAAAGTGGGTTAGGATTTATTTTTATTTTGCTCGAGGACTAGCAAATAATAAGTTTAGGGGTATTTGATAGACACATTTTTCTGTCTTAATTTTTCTCATAATTATATTGCTTTCTCTCAATTTATGTACTAACATTATCATTTTGTATGCTTTTAGGTATTTTGGAAGAATAAATAATCGCAGAAGAATTGGCTAAAAAGTGTTGAAAGCACCCAAAAAATTACTAAAGTCACCCTCAAAATTGATAAAGGCACTCAAAGGATTGTTAAAGGCACCCAACTTCCTTATTTGAATTTGAACTTGGCGGGAGCTTATTGATAGACACATTTTTGTGTCTAAATTGTGCTCGATTATTTATTTTGATATTGTTCGATTTTGTACTTATTATGGGTTTTTATGTCTTTGTAGGTATTTTCGAGAAATAAATATTTGTGGAAAAATTGGCTCAAAAAGTGATAAAGGCACCCAAAAAATTAGTAAAGGCACCCAGACAGTTGTTAAAGGCACCCTCCCTTTTGAATTCAAATCCGGATTTGGCGGGAACACATGCTTCACATGTAAAGATATCCTGATTTGTGTCGGGTCCTATTTTCAAGGGATTTAAAGGGTTGTTCGAGTTGGATATGTGAAGAATTAATCAACTTAGGTCTGCACACATCATTTACAAGAGTTTCACGCCGGAAAAATGGGTGAAAAATCAAGTTGGCAGCCGGAAAAGAAAACATCCCTGGATTCTGATAAAACAGGATTTAGAGTTGGTTTTGGTTTTGTTTTGGAGTCCTTATCGTTTCACATGAGTTACTAGGGTTTACTAATCCTATATAAAGCAAAGAGAAGCAAAGAAAATGGAGGGGGGAGCCACCGGGAAAAATCAGGAGAAAAATAGTTCCTGCTGCTGCGAAGAAGAAAATGAAGAATATAAGGCGCTGAAGAACTGTCGCTGATATTGTCGGTAGTTCTGTCGTTGATGCAGCTGCTGAAACAGTCTTATATCAACATCGCCTGGTCTTCGTCTTTCTTTTCTGTTCCCTTTTCCTTCTTCTTTAACGCAGAGAACACTTCTCTGTAACGCTTATAAGCGTCTTTGTTCTTCTGTGTTACTCTTTTTTCACCATTGTAAGCACCTTTTGAGCAATGAAAGTCTATTTTGAGTGTGTTTCCATTACAATGAGCTAATCACCATCACTGGGGCGACGGAGGAAGCCGTTCATCCAATAATTGTGGTAACTTCTATTTTAATTATATTTATTCTACAATTCTTTTATTATTAATTGCTTGAATTAAAATTGAAAGTGTTTTCTTCTGATGGGTCATACTTGGTTTTTAAACTCTTGATTAACAATTATTCTTTCAAAAACCTATCTTTGGCATATTTAGATTAAATTGAATTTAAGAATTGTTAGATGTTATCACTGAAGTATTGGTTATTGGTGGAATCTTAAGCCCTAGTTTTTCTTCATCCATTTTAAAATCAAATTGTTTTAATGCTCTTTATTTTTTGTTATTAAAAATTAGGTCTAGAAATTAAATCTTCACAAGTCCGAGAATCAAACCTATTTTACCACTATTCTAAAATCCCATCACTTATCTTATCTAAGCTGTGGAGATTTGGTTCACATGATTTCAGAGATATTTTTGGAAGATTTTGCAAGGAGTTAAGAAAAGATATATTCTTGCATGATATAAAGAGTCTTCAAGAGTTTGGGAATCTGGAAATACCAAAGAAAATACTCGAGTAGTTATCTGCGTTAAACAAAGAGAAAAAATTATCAAATATAATTCTCTCGAAGAAAATACTCGAGTAGTTATCTGCGTTCAACTACGTTTTGGATATCATCTAAGGGATCGAATAGGAAACAAAATTATCAAATATAATTCTCTCGAAGGCAACTGACATTAACGTGAAGGAAACAAAAGATTTGGTCTTAATAAAAAAAAATCAGATCGAGATTGAAAAAAATTACCGAGATATTTAAACCAAAGGATCTGTTTGAAGATTTTCAAAGATTTGGTTGTTGTAGTATAAAAGGGGAATCGAACAGAGAGTTTGGAGGGCTGGCAGAAGCCAGAAACACAAGAAAAAGAATCCAGAAAAAATCTTCTCTTCTGCTGTTGTAGAACACGAAAAACAGAGGCTACGACAACGGTTTCTTCAACCTCTCAGCCACGGTTTCTTCAACTGTTTTGCAAAGTTTATCTTCAGTTTGCAACATTTATATTCAAGCTCCATTGCAACAGTTAATCTGGAACGTCCAGGAAACGTTGAAGATTTCATGTTACATTACTTTTAGCTTCTTTTCATCTTTAAAACACTTTTTGATCTATGTACCAATCTTTTGAGGGTGTTTTGAGCAAGATGAGCTAAACCCCATCACTGAGGCAAGGAGGAAGCCATTTTTCCATGATTAATTGGTAACTTTTAATAATTCTTTTATGACTTTTGCATTTATTTTTAATTGAAATTATGATTTTTCTTAATTGATTGTGATTTTATTTGATGGTTTATGCTGGGACCTAGAGCTTTTGATGATCCATGCTTGTGATTTAGAATTGATATTTTAAAAATCTCTCTTTGGCAAAAATTAGAGTCACTTATTTGAGCTAGAATTGTTTAGAATTATTATTTTTGGAATCAATTAAAAGTGGTTAATGGTAAAATCCATAACCTCGGTATTTGTGAATATTACTTTTATTTTTTGTGTATATTTTCTAGTTTAAAATCAGTTTTTAAATCTAAAATCAATCTTCACAAGTTCGAGAGTTTGAAACCCATTCTTACCACCATCTACAACCATATCAAAGAGCTTCGTAAGACAATCTAATTAGATGGATTAGGCATAAAGATTTTAAGATTGATGGACAAGTTTTTTCTTGAAAAATGGAGTTGGAGATTGATTTGGCGAAGAAACTCACTCTTTTTCACATTGCATCATACGAGAAAAATACGAAGGAGCCAGAATTCTTATGGACACCACAAATTTTGTATACTTCGTATAGTTGTTCAGTATGGAAGCATATCACCATCCAAAAACATCTGGTAATTTCTTTCTCCCACTTTTAAATTGGAAATGGTGTAATCATCTCTTTTTGGCTCGACAAATAGGTTTCTACAACATGTTTAAGGTCCATGTTCTCTGCCATTTTCAAAATCGATGGAATGAAACAAGGTACTATTAAAGATCACATCTCCCCAACTAGCAACAATTGGTCTTTTCATTTTAAGAGAATCTTACAAGAATCTGAAGTTAGTCAAATAGTATTCGTGCTTGTGGATTGACCACTCTTCACCACCTATGTCGAATGAACCATCGATAGGTGCATTATTTGTATTAGTTTGGAACTCTAATATATTGCTTTCTTACTAGTATTTATTTCATTATGCTTTTATTTTGTTTGTTTTGATTTTCTTAGGAGTTTTGAAGTGGATTCAATCAAAGAAGAAGAAAAGAGTTCATTACAACACGAAATGAACAATGAATAAAGTGCTATAAATGAAGTAAGATCAAGGCCAAATGGAACTCATTCGAATTGAATACGAAGCCAACACAAAAAGAATGAGGTCATTCCGAGTTTGTATGAAGAAGTTATGGGTAAAACGAGTTTGAAAGACTTGAGTGTACATGGAGAAGTTCGGCTGATAATCCATCACCACGAGTCAGCCAAAACTGAAGCCTAAAAATCAATATTTTCGAAGAGTTTACAGGAGAATGTTCGTCTGGTAAGAGAACCAATGAAGTTAGCCGAACCTGGGACATATGTGGACGTGAAATTGACTTCTAAATCAAGGAAGCACGGTCCCGGAAGGATTCCAAACCCTCGAAAGATAGTATACTTGAGGGACAAGCATTGAGACGGTAAAAGAAGACATATAAGGATCAAAAATATATCTTTTGAATTAATCTCTTATCTTCTACCACTCATATCAAATCTTTCACATCAAAAACCTAGGGTTTTCCCCTTGGGCGAAAACCATTCTTCTTCTTTTGTATATTTTCCATGGGTTTTAGTAAATCCATGAGTATGTAACTTTCTTATATTGGTTAGGGATATAGTTGGAAGTCTTATACATGTAAATCAATCTGTCTGGTTAGTTTTAATGTTAACGATCTCTTCTATCGCTTATGTTCTACTTTTTATGTCGCCATGTATGATTGAAGACTTGCTCATTTAAGTTGCAAGTTGAATGGTCATGTATTCATATCTAGAGCTAGACTAGGGTTTGAGATCCAGAATTTTCGAAGAACTCTAATCACAAGTAGCACAACATATGTGTTAAAGACGGTATGTTTCCATACGATTATGTGTGGAAACTTAACCTAGGTTAAATCTGTGTGTCTCTTGCGCCGGATTGTTTAGAATAACCTCAACTCACGAAGACCATTCCTTTAATTGGGTTAAACTTGAGTGGCTCTTCCACCAAGTTATTCATTGAGAAGGATTCAAAGAGTGGCTCTTGCGCCTTTGATGATACAAGGAGTTTTGCCGGAGTAAGCCTGCGATAGGATGCTCTAAGGTTATTGGTATGATAAAGATTGAATGTCATCTCTAATCTATTGAAGAACTTGTTCGGTGACGGAAGATGAAACCTCTAACCAGTATTTTCCCACCTTAATCTCAATATTTATTTATTTTGTTTTTACTTTATTAGTTTGTTTATTTTATGTTAAAGCTTTATAACCCCCTTTTTGGTTACATAAGAAGTCAAAGACAAACAAAAAGTCACAGATCCTTGTGGAAACGATCCTTACTACCACTATTTACTCATTAGTATTAGTGGGAAATATCTGAATTAATTTGTTGCACGTACGACACGCATCAACTATATTCTAGATCTTGGCCACCTTTACCTACACGACTTTTTCCAGTCAAATCAACATACAAATATTTGATGGAACCCCTCAAGACCCTTCAAGACCAAGATTCCTACATAATACCATCTAGAATTCGCATGTTTCACCAAAAATATGCTTTTTTTTACTGCTTCTTTAAACAAAATTATAACCCAAGATTGTCTCTAAAATCGAATCTTCTCTCTATGCATATATGATTTCCAATCAACTGAGCATATATATGTTGTGAAACTTCTAATACACTTGCTAAGTATGGTCCTTACTGTTTTCGAGTAACCTCTCATGGATTCCTCCCCAATCGATACTTCATCTGACGCAGTCATAGTTTCTCGAGACATTATGGATCATCTCAAGACCCTTCAGTACCAAGATTCCCACATAAGACCACCTATAATTTGCATGTCCTACCAAATATATGCTTCTTTTTTTGGACTGCTTCTTTAAAAAAGTTTATAACCTAAAACTGTCTCTAATATTGAAGCTTTGAACTTGCTAGTAAGTGCCATCTATGCATAGCTGATTGCCAATCCACTAAGCATTTGTTGTGAAACTGCAAATACACTCGTAAAGTGTGGTCCTTACTGTTTTCGAGTAACCTCCCATGGATTCCTCCCCAATCGATACTTCATCTGACGCATTCATGGTCATCTCGAGACATCATGGGTCCGGAAAAAATAAATAAATAAGGATATGGTCCCTACTGCAGTGTTTTGGGCTATATGTATGAGCAAAATAGAAGAATACTTGAAGTAAATATTACACCATATATGCAAAATAGCAACAATATTTTGCAACGGTGTCACTCTGTTGTGAATTTTCTGTTACGAATTAAAGTTTTAAAAAGTTGCAACAGTTGTACTTGGTTATGAAACTCGCAACAGTTTCAAATAGTTGTGAGTCGCAACAGATTGGATTTGCACATGTGCCACTCATGAGTGTGGCTTCCCACACTTTTAAGCTGACTCGGTTTTAGCCCATTCAGATGCTCAATCAGCTTCAAAACTGACTCGGGTTTAGACTAAATATCGAACATAAATCTCAATCTTCATTCTCTTCTCTCTCTCTCGTTCTCTTCTCTTATTATTAGGGTTCAACTTCTTCTTCTTGTTTGGAGGTTCAATAATCATCGATCGTACACACACACAGTGATGATGATTATAATGATTATGAGAACCCTTTCTCTTTTTTTAACCTTCTTCTCTGATTATCTCCCTCGTTTTCTTCTCTATTTTTAGGGTTCAACTACTCTGATTTCAGAGAACTTATGAAGGCTCAAATCAGTAATCTCTCCGACACATTTATTAAGGTTGAATAATTTATTGATTTCAGAGATCTTAAATCCCAAATCATGCCGACCAATTTATTAGGGTAGTTTAGACTAACAAATCTCAAATATCCTTCATGTTCTAAAGTTAGAGTTATGTCATCTCATAAGTTTTAGATTTGTAGAGTTTAATGGGTTTTTGGAATAATTCATTATTGTTGTGTTTTATTTTTCGATTGATGAAGTTAGGGTTCTTCATCTCATCATCGATTGATGGTTGTTCAGCTGCAAGAACACCCAACTTTTCTTGATTCCACTTCAGTATTGCATCCAGGATTAAAGGTACTTTCTGAAACCTTTACTCTTTGAGACTATAGTTTTATAGCCAACAAAACCAAATTGATTGTGTATGACACTCCAATAACTTTACACTCTACCCGAGTTCTTATATTTTTATTTGACACTTTAGTGTTAGTGGATTTACTAGATTTGAACATGGTAACTAGAAAGATGACTAGTAAGTTTTTTTACTTTAAATATTTGTAAAAATTCGCTACTGATTAGTATGGTTCTGGGATAGTTCGTATAATTTCTTAGAATAGATTCAGATGCAAATATTTATGAAAATTGTTACTTGTATGATGTATGTAAGTTTTCTGATGATCATGATGAGTTGATGTTGTTTCAGTTTGGCAAGTGGTGAAAAGGGGTTTAGACTGGTGGAAGTACTTCATGGCCCTATGCTGATCTTTGGAGATCAAGCTTATCTATGTTTGTAATTGAGCAGGTGCTCATTTCTTTAGATGCCATATTTGTTGGACTTCAATTTTGGGTCAATATTTATATATGTGTAGTTGTAGTTGGTACTGATGTTGATATTATTTCCCTGATTTGATAATTTAATATAAATTGCAGTGCTCTTATTCAGTTTGTAATGTACCACGTCTAATGTATTTCAGTCACTTCTGATGATAGGCTTTATCAGGGACAGTCAAACCTAGTGAAGAGAGTGCAGTTGGTAAACAAGAATTGAGTCTGAATCAGTTGGAAGCTAGGGTACTGCAGCTTAGAATGAAAGGAAAACACGACGACACAGAGAAACTTATGGTAATATACCAGTTCATATTTGCATATTATGTTCTCAATTTGTTCAATTCTGTACATCTAAAAGTTTGCACCAAATGATAGAGCTAAAAATATGTATGGTTTAATTCTTTTGAAAACATGCTTCTTACTCCACCTGGATCTCCTCTACCAAGTTCGGGGTCTCTAAGAAGGGATCCTTTAACTGGATCAGTCTCTACTACCAAGTCTTCCAGGGTATGTCTTTTCTTATTATTTTATTCATTTACTAATGCATTTTTATGATTTTCACTGCTCCCAATAAAGAAACCACAGTTATAAACACTTGATATAAAAACATAGCATACCCTGGTGACCAGACCAATTTATTTGTATAGATTGTCGAATTAATTTTTAAATTTAGAACTAGAAAGTATTATACGGTTATGTTCATATGGTTATGTGCATCGGTGGGACTAACCTGCCATATATCGAATCTATCTGACAGTCTTTAGTTAAATTTCTTTGGTACTAGTACAAATAGTAATTGCTATGCTTGTAATTTTTATCATAGTGAAGTCATCCAATGTGGTTGTAAAGTATGTTGATGGTTTCAGGAGGCTTGATGGACGATCTTCTAGAAATTCTACTAGAACTGATTCATTTCTTTTGTGAGGCTTCTCCCTAAATCTAAGGTAATAATAATCCTATTTGTGTGTTTAGTGATTTTGGCGCACATGGTTAGCTTTTTTAACCACTACTCCTTTGCAGGGTTCAAGCTAACTAATCGGTTAGCACTATTTGGCAGGAACTTCTTATGGGAATTTGAATAACCCTAAAGTGACATTCAGTAACAATGTGATGTTGAGAGTTGGCACTAGCAATGTAATAACCCTATTAAGCATTATTGTTGGCCTTCTGGTTAGTTTTTCTTCTGTTTTCTTTCATTTCATAGCCTAATTTTTCTATATACTACATGGTACCAAGAAAATCCCATCATTCTAACACTCTCTTTGCTGGTTGAGTTGACACGGAATATTGGCAAACAATTTTGAGTCATGGAACGCCGGGGTTCTTACAATTTGGTCCAACCACAACAACTAAAGCAACAACAACTTGTATTACAGCAAACAACAACGAATTCCCAGTACCACCACAGAAGCAGCAGATTCTAGTATCGCAAAACATATTCTAATACTACATCAACATCATCGGTAAGACTTGACTTGTTATGAGATTTTTCTTAGTTCATTTTGCATAAAAGGCAAACTCTCAAGATAACAATGAAGTTGAAATTCGCAAAATTTTGGTTCACTTTTGTATGAGATTGATTGTGAGTTCTGACATAATATCGAACTTTTTTTTTGTAGATATCTGGTTACATCATCATATAACTGAACAAGCTTTATGTATTTGTGTTTCAATGTGAGAGTTCTTTTTTCTTTAAATCATTTTGTAAGATTTCCTTGGTGTGATATTGAATTTATAGATGTCCAAATGACAATCCTTCATACTCCCTCCGGTCCTAGTTTAGTTGTTATATTAGGTGTTTTTTTTGTGTGCTAATTTAGTTGATGTAGTTTATATTTTTCCATTTTCTTTCCTAATATATCCCTAACTTGGAATCAGTACCTAACTTAAATTAATGTGTGTGTTCAGCTTTTTAGACAACTCTCTTAAATACTCTTCTCTACATACTCCTCTCTAAAAAAAACTAGGGGTTCTAAAAGCTAGGAACATCAATACTAGTCTAGGGTAACCGAGGAAAAAAATATTCTCTAAGTACTTTTTTAATCTTTATGTTATATCCTAATATAGCAACTAAACTAGAACGGAGTGAGTGTTTTTTTTATGCCTTACTTTTTGTGCATACGGATGGAGTTCTTCATGGTATGTCACGGTGAATTAACTCTAAGAAAGAATACTTTCTTGATAGTTTTGTTGTATTAATTTAATTTCTAAATAAACATGGGATACTTGATTTTGTTACAGAGAACTGTTGCTGGCCAAAACCTGATTTTTGACCAGGTCAAAACCACTTTTTTTTGGTGTTACAAAAAAATCGCAACCGCTATAAACAGTTATGAAATTCTAGTTTCGTAACAGTTTGCAGCTGATGCGGCTCTTCAATTCGCAACGGTTGTGATGCAGTTGCAAAAATTTGCGACACCGTGTTTCGCAACAGTGGTAACTGTTGCTAGCCCACTTTGCAACTGAAATCTGTCGTTACGAAACCCTAAAAAATGGTGTAGTCAAAAGCTTTGTCTCATTTCCAGGTCAGTGTGGAGGCAAAATCTTCTCTTTTAGCTGGGATGTATTCCTTTAAATAGAAATCTCAGGTTTAAGCTCAACTAGTGCATCTTCTCTTGGGAAAGTTTGTTTCATTAGCAAAGAACTGACATTGCTAGACTCCACCCTACATCCATCGAACATGGACCGTATCCCCTTTGTTGTTATCTATTTATTTTATTTTTTTGTCTTTCATATTCTTTGTTTCTTGTAATGGTTTCTCCTCTCTTTAATAAATTTCTCATTTCTTGATCAGAAAAAAAAAAAATCTTCTTCTTAACATGCATCAACAATCAAAAACAAAATAATGAAAACGGTATGGGAGTTTTCCTTTTCTCACCCCTCAAATTTTCTATTTCACCACATTTGACTTGGTCAACGATTTTGATCAAATAGATCCTAATTTTTGGGAGTCAAATCATCTTAATTAACTCTAAAAAGAATTATTAAAATGACTTGAATCAAACTTAAAAGAACCTTAAAATTGGAAAATTTAACATTGCGTGTCTACAATATAGGCCTACTGTCGACTTTTTCATCCAAATGGTTATCTGGGTCAAATTCTCGCTTGACCGATAAGATATTTTATTTGTTATTTTACTTGTTTGTCCTTTATTTATCTAATCTATCAGTTTACATCTCGAGAAAGATCTGCGGCTTATATATATGATGTTATAGAAATGCACCACGTTTGACAGTGCACATGTGTGAACGGTTCAAAATCGTGCATCTCTCATTAAGAGATCCCTAAAATATTTAACGGATGAAATCTTTTTGACCGGTCATCAGGGGTTGCCATAAATTCTCCTCTTAGACACACATCAGACATTTTTTCTTCTTCTTTCTTTCTTTCCCCTTTTCGTTCTGTCTTAAAATTAGGGTTTTTAAATCCGTCAAAAAGATCTGTTGAGACAAAAACACGATTTGCTTTAGAGTTTACAAGAGAAGATGGTTAAAGGAGGTGATAATGTATTGGTTGGCTCACTAGTTGAAGATAACGAAGAAGAAACTGCCTGGAGAAAGGTTAGTAAAAAAAACACTAGGGTTTCTAATCAATTTTAACATTTGATTTTATTTTCGTTTGATTTTGTTGTTGTTTGATTCAATTGATTTCAAAACTGATTTTTCAATTATGTTGTTTTTATTAGAATACATGTAATTAAGCATGATTATGATATGGGTAACTGATTTCAGACATCTAATTGAAGTTGGCGTACTAATTAAGCTATTTACTACTAATTTGGTGGTAGAATTTTATTGTAAAAGCATGATTGTGATATTGGCATGTTTAGTTAGACTAGTAGTTAAACTGTTGTTGTAGAAGCATGATTGTGTTAAAGAGTTTCCATGTGAATGTTTGACGGGATGTGTACTAATTAAGCAAACTACTGATATGTTGTTTGAAGCATGATTGTGATATGACTATGTTTAGTTAGCCTGCTGTCTATTTTGCAACATATATAGTAATGGAATTTCCTTTTAGAAATGAGAAAGGTTTGTAATGTAGTAATGTTTGTTGTGCAAGTGTTTGAAGGTAATGGGAAGAACAAGTTTAGGGATATCAAGGTAGCCATGTTCTTTGTAATAATTCTGCTATGAAATGCAAAAATTACTACTTTCTCTTATTTTGCCTCTGTATGTCGTGATCTTAATTTGTAATCCTGGTAACTTTGAGTCCAATAAACTTTTTTCTATTAACTTCCCTTTTACAAAAGCCATTTGATTTGGTCTGGGTTGCTCTTCCTATGATGAAAAATTCTTAATGGGGTCACTCTTGGTTTGGAGATCCTTGGGTTAGCTGGACTATAATATATTTTACCATCTCCTTCTTGGTTTGGAGACCTGATGTAACTGAAGTTCTTCAATTGGCAGAGGAGTGGACTAGAAAGAGAGGCAAAAGGAGTTAGTGATTTTTTGTTACATCAAAAGTATACTGTGTAGTTTATTAATGGAAACAATTCTAATAGCCCATGGAAAGCTAAAGAAGTTTATGGAGGGCACAGAGATTATTTATTTTTTACAATATGAAACTTGTTTATGTAAATAGAAATGTTATCTTTGTGGCAGATAGACTAGCAAAATATGCTAGAAGATCTAGGTTAAAAGAGTTAGGAGATATTACTCAATCTAACGCTATATGTAACAACTATTTACCTTCTTTGAACTAATTTCATTTATCAACTCTTTGCATACAAAAGCACACACACGCAGGCTTCAATTTAGATTTTTTTTTAATTTTTTTACGAGATGTCACATTTCAACTAGCTAGGGTGACGTGTACAAATTTGCCACGTCAAATAGCAGGGATATTGGATGATCCGATTTATTAGCAAAACTCAACGATTTGAAGGGCTAATACGTCTTTATAGTTAAAATAACAGGTCTAACAGTTCGTTAGCCGTTTTTTTAAAATAAACGGTCAAAACATGCCTATATTCAAAATGTTTTTAAAAAAATGGATCTATATTTAAAAACGTAAAAAGAAAGCAGGTCTATATTTGTAAATGGCTCAATAAAATTTATTTTCATTTTACTTGATGAAATAAAATTTGGTTGTGGATTTATAGATAATTACATTGTTTATGATAATAAGATTGTTGTGTATAAATAATGTTTTGGAAACTTAAAATCAATGAAAATAAATCTTTTAGAAGTTCTAAAAGTTTTCTGAAATAGGTTAGGGCACTTGAGCTTTAAAAAAGATGAAGTTCCCATATTACAAACACCCATATATTAAGGATATAACGATCCACTTTAGTTATTCACTGGGGTATTATCCGTTACAGCACGGGGTTTGGTTTGTTAATGTTATTTGTTGTTGCAGAGTGTGGCCTTGCTAACTTATTTGATGTTTTACCGGTAAACTTTTTGTATAATCCGATAATGTTTTTTTTTGTAATATTGGTCAAGATTCATACCTTTATTTAGTTGAAGACTTACCTATATTAATAAAAAACACCACGGATTTTCATGTTGTTGGACGCTCCCTATCTAGATCTAAATTGACATGATATATATCTGAATGAAGTAGACGAAGATTAAAGTTATTACCTATGGAAACTAAAAACAAAGGGAAAGGTGTCATAATGAATAACCGAATAAACCTAAAAAAGCATTAATCGTTGCGCAACAGTTGTTGAGCATAGGAGCATTTAAGCCTTTTGTCAAAGCATGTTTCATCCCTTAAGGGCGACTGCAGCAGGAAGATTAAAACACGGATTAAAGATTAAAAATAATCTTTAATCGTCAAATGTGAACTGCAGTCGTGCGATTATAGATTAGGTTTAATTGAGGAAATCCACTGTTCATGATTAAAAGTAATCGTCCGAGTCAGACTAAAAATTATAATCAAGCGAAGTCCCAGGAGTTCGTTTGGACTCAAGCGGTGGACTAGAGTTTCGTTTAAAAACACGGGCGAGATGCTAATGATTCGCCTGTTGAAGCGAGAAGCTAATGCTTGCCTGCTCACATGAGAAGCTAGACTACCGCTAACCTCCAAGCGCAACACCAGAGCTTCGCCTAGTGTGAGCGAGTACCTGGTATACCGTTTGCGTCCAAACGAAACCGCACAGCTTCGCCTGAGCCTGAGCTATGTGGCAGTATTTCGCCCCGTACCAGGCGTTACTCCAGGTGCTCGCTTGCCTTATTTTTACCGTTAATATGTTACCGTTGATTTAGCCGTTGGCCTTGTATAACGGCTATATTTTTACACTATATATGGAATACTAAACTCATGTCATTTTACTCAACTCATCATTGTATTTGAAATTTCTAAAGTTCCTCATAATTTAATAAGTTTGCGAATCGATTAGGATTATGGCACCAAATAAACCCCGAGGTCCAAATTTTTCAACATTTGAAGATGTTACGATGTGTACAATTCATTTGTCGATATCTCAAGATTCTAGCATTGGTACCGATCAATCTGAAGAAAAATTATGGTATCGTATATTACATCGGATGAAAAAAGCAATACCTTCGATGGCACCACGTAGTTGGACCTCCCTTCAGAAACGATTTCAAATTATAAGTAAAGATTTGACACTTATGTCTGCAAAGGAGGCTGAAGTTGAAAGGGAACATCATACTGGATGGGTCCCCGAAAATAAGGTAATTACTCATTTAATTTTGTTGATTACATTAATCTTTCAGATTGTATATCCTTTACTAAATTGAATTGAAAAACTAGATTGCATAAGTAAAGAGGCTTTTCAAGGAAGTACTCGGAGAAGTTTTAAGCATGAAGATTGCTACACAATTATGTTAGATAATATTAAATATTCAAGACGGTCGACAGCTGTTCTCGATTCATCACAAGCTGAGCCTGATTACGACAATGTTGAGTACAACCTTGATTCACAGGACTTAGATGGTTCCAGTGCCTATGAAGACCTAGGAGATATCCCTAACACAATAATCTGTCCAATGGGGAAAAAAGAGGCCAAACGACAGAAGACAAAAGGGAAAGCAAAATTTACTGAACAAACTGAAATGATGTAAAATATCTATAGAGAGCAACAAAACTTCAACGCCAAATATACAGAACAAATAGAACTGAAGAGGGCAGAGAGATAAGCTGAGGTGGCTGCATTACTAGCTGATTCAAATGCAAAGTTTGCACAAAAACAAGCTGATTCAAATGCAAAGTTTGCAGCAAAACAAGCTAGGAAAGAAGCTGAAGAGGAGCTTCGTATAATGACGATGGATCTCTCCGGGATGGAAGATGTATCAAGACAGTACATCGAATTTAGGAGGCAACAATTTTGAAAAAAAAAATAGTTTGAACTTTTTATGATTTTATTTAATTATTGTTAGTTTTTTTAATCAATAAATTGTTATGATTTTAATGTCTCCTCATTTAATTAAAAATTTAAATTACTTTTGTTTAAAACAATTAATTCAAATACTCAGACGAACTGAACAGAACGTTGTCAAATAACAAGAGCTAAATAAATAAAGATAAAAACACTCTCGTTAGAATCGCGGGTACACTTACAAGAGATTTCCCCCCAAAAAAAATATAGAGGTTTTACATAACTTCAGTCATCGCCAGCAGATGTCCATATGTGTTCGATCAAGTCATTCTGCAAACGAACCCGGTCTGTTTATCGAATACTGAATGTCTGCGTTGGTCCTTTAACAATCTCGACAGTTGAGAAGTGTTCTGCCTAGAAATATTTACTGGTGCACCGTGGCTGCGTTGCTCATACTCATGCGGCCAATCACCGGGTCTACGTTCATCCTCCACTATCATGTTATGTAGGATGATGACAGTTTTCATGATATATGCTAACACGTCTGGATACGTGCTGGTTGTTTGATGACTGCAAATTGATTTTGCAGCACACCGAAGCCCCGTTCCACATCTTTTCGGCAACCTTCCTGCATAGCAGAAAATTTATGTTTCTTTTGGGAATCTGGATGCTTAATCGTAGTCACAATAGTTGTTGTCGCTGGGTATATTCCATCACCCAGATAATACCCCATATTGTATTGATTTCCGTTCACTGAGAAGTTAACTGCAGGTGTTGTACCGTCGATTTGATTTTTAAAGATATATGAACGGTTCAACACATTGATATCATTGTTAGAACCCGGCATACCAAAAAATGCATGCCAAAACCAAAGATCATACGAAACCACATCCTCCAGGATAATACTTTCGCTACCCTTGTACGCCGTATAAGCACCTGATTCAGCCGATGGGCATTTGTCCCATTTTCAGTGCATGCAATCAACACTACCAAGCATCCCTGGAAATCCCCTTTTTTTGTTCTCGCCAAGAAGGAATTCAACATCACGCTCAATTGGCGTGCGCAAATATTCATCCCCGTACAATTGTACTATAACCCTACAAAGTCTACGAGTTGCTTCCAAAACTGTGGATTCCCCAATACGTAAATACTCATCAATTGCATCTGCCGTACATCCGTAAGCTAACATTCGAATTGCTCCAGTAATTTTTTGGTGAGGGGTTAATCCAAGAACACCGCATGCATCCCTTTTTTGAACAAAATAACTATTTACTGCTACAACATCACCCAGAATACGGTTGAATAATTATCAACGCATTCTAAATCTTCTACGGAATACATTTTCCGGAAACGTCGGGTTTTGGCAAAAGTAATCTCTCCATAGAATTTTGGCACCGACATCACGGTTTCTTTCTATATCTATACGGGTATGTGGACAGTTCATATTTGAAACAATTAACCCAGCATTGACGGCTAGGTTATTATAGTTCAATGCAAGTGAACTTTCGTCTAATGAGTAATAATTATTGATATTTGATGAGTAGTAACTATTGATATTGTTATCGTTATCGCCTTCAGAAGAAGAAGCAGAAGATGAAGAAGAAGAAATATGAGGAGGAATAATAGAAGAGAAACCATAGTCGTAAATGTTATTTAGAGAGTTTGCCATTTTTTTTGGTTGGTTGTTTTGTTGGAGAAAATGATATTTTTGGTTTGTATTATGGGAGTAGCCGGTGAGTTAATTTATAGGAAGCTTCACATATGATTTTGAATATTGATAAGACAACACATCCAGAGCATTTCAATGCAAAAATGAGCGTTGAACATTGTCAGATATATTAATGGTAGGTATGAAAGAAAAAATGGGCAGAATTTGGAGTATAGTTATGATGTGACAATACAAATATGATTTGTCTAATCAACCAACACTTCTTATCTCCCTCTATTTTCATCTGTCATTTATTACTGCCTTGTATTGTCTACTCAACCGACACTTCTTATCTCTCCCTGTTTTCATTTACAGGCTTTGTCTTGTCATCTCCATATTAATTTGCTTTGACACTACAAAACAGAGTTTCGCTTTGACACTACAAAACAGAAAAAATTTCAAAAGTAATTTGAAAAGACAATTCATATTTGAAAAAACTAATCTTCAGTCGGAGTTGGATCTTGGTGGGATAAACGGCGGCAAAGATGGTCTGACATTATGCATATTTGATCCCATAACATTCGAAGATCCCTGAAACATTGGTGGTGGAATATTCTGAGCATATGTGCAAACCTAAGCGGTTGTTGTTGACGAAAATGGGTAAGCTGGTTGTTCAACAAGGAATTCTCATTTCGGAGGTTGTTAATTTCAACGTCTTTGCCCATCAAATACTCCATCCGATCCTTAGTTTCAGCTAAAGTAAAATCACGCAACTCTTGCGTAAAATCAGACAACTCTTGAACTAAATCATAAGCCACGACCTGGGATGAAAAAAAATAGATTAACTATTGAACTAAATTTATAATCTATATTCAAATTTACAAGGCTTTGTTAAATACTTATATATGGTAGTTGTTGTGGGGGAGGAATGGGTACATGTTCACGGCGACGTGGGATGTTGTGTTTGATACGGTCACCAGCATAGCCGTACGTTTCAACCTCCCAATCAACTTTCGTGACATATTTGTAAAGGTTGGTAACATGTCGCCAATATTCATAATACACATCGTAGGAAACGACACGTACATATTCATTAGCATTGACCTGACAGTTTACTGACATGTCCTCAATCTCGTCGTCGGTGAAGTTGGAAATACGACTAGGGGGTTTTGCAGGAACACCCCACGTTGGGTTGTTCTGCCTCCAACAACGATCTCCGAGATACATATTATGCTTTATCCCAGAAATGTACAATAAATAAATACCTATCAGATTACCAAAATAATATTGAAAAAAAAATAACGCAATATGACAAAATTAACTAAAAACTCACGGTGTCTAGCCAAGTGAATGTAACCCTTTTCCCAGAGAGCTCTAAAGCTTTGCTTCCAATTTCTGGTGGCAGATAGTTAACTGCATTTAACCACGGTTGCCATGTCACAGAGTCAATGGACAACTGGTTCAGTTCAGTCCTTGACCGAACAATGTCAATACCCTTCCTCCGGCTACACAACCACCTACGACATCTAGGCCATTCATTTTCACTTTCAGCCGAAGGGTTATTTGGACGACAAATGCCCAGATATTCGTACCCCCAAAACTACAATATCAATATAACCATTGGAATAAACAACTTAGCAACAAAATTTTATTTAAAAGAATTATAAATAACAATAAATAATTTACCTCCAAAATTTGGAAGGGTCCGGACACTGACTTTTGTCCCCTAGCAGCCGAGGCGATACCTGAATACAATTTCGAAATTGCAGGAGCACCCCAATCGTACTGGTCAAATGCATTTAGATCCTCAAATGCAGCTAACCATCCAGCATCAATATAGGTTTTTGCATTTAGAAAGAAGAACTGCCCCAGAACATACATATAGAAGGCTCTCGCCACTTTATCAGCAAGCCTACTATCATCGTTTGACGCAGTCAAAGTATCTTCATCAAAATATGTGGTCAAAATTTTTACAGTTATTGCATCTGAAACCCACTGTTGCGGAACCCCTTCTCTTTTACACACCGCATTATCTTTGAGTTCAGGAAAAATATGCTCTCGGACATATTCAAATTTAAACTTCGGTGGGTCATACGGAACAGATCTGCCAACACCAATACTAAGGCCGTCAGTATTACCCAATCAAGGGGAGTGAACCCAAGCTCTCCAAACGAGAAGTGGAACGTGTTTGTCGTATCCCAAAACCGCTGAACAATTTAATCAATAAGAGCATGGGATGAATCAACTTCAGGTAGTGAAAGTAATCGGCCCCATCCTCTCCTTTCAATTATATATTTGACCCTAGACGAAAGTTTAATAATACTTCGGTATGTTTGAAGGACGGATTTGAGAGAACCACGATGGGAAAACCTGAAATTGGCGTCGGTTGAATATGTAATATTGGTCGACACATGCTCCTCAGTATCTTCCACAACGGTATAGTGTTCCAACCCGGGGACATCTACCGTTTCTGGTCCCATACAGCCAGGTTCTGAATCCTCCACGATTTTAGCCTTCTTGGCCTTCTTCTTTCTGCCAACCCATCTAGACGTCAAACTGCTCGACATCTAGCCAAGCAAATCATAGAACATTGTCAAATCAAGAGTAAATCACCCCAATGCATAAAGATAAAAATCAAGTAATCAACAAATCAATTACAATTATTTTAACACCGGATAAACACAAAAATTATTATCTAATTACATAATCATATGTATAATGCAATAAAAATCAAACATTCTAAAACTAAATTCATCATTAACAAATACAACAATCTCAATGCACCAATTATACCCAATATCATAAAAATTACCCTATTGCAAATACTTCCTTACACATTGTTTTAAAATTTAATCAAAATAAATTCCCAATTTTTCTAGACAACCTACTCAATTCAACAAAAATTTAACCACAACCCCACTAAAATTAAACAATAAGTACATCAATTATATATTCAATTTATCAAATTATCAACAAATTTTTATACCCAATTTATAACATTCATAAACCCTAAATATTTTCTCAATTCCATAATTACAACCTAATAATCACAATTCGATAATCAAGTTATAACATGATAATAGAATGGTTAATTACAAACAAAATCATCAAAATATTTTGTAATAATTTAGAACTAATTTAACTACAAATTAATCAAAAAAAAATTGTAAAAAAAATTAATTTATACTAAAAGATACTTTGATTGCGCTTGGAAAAACTTGAGCGAAGTATGGAAGAAGTAGCGGGACTTTGGGGGCTCGTTGTTGATTTTAGGATGAGAAAATGGGGACAGTGAAGGACCACTTGCGGCTACAGGAGGAAGAACTGAACGAAATGCTGTGAAGAAGAGGAGATTAGGGTTATGAACGGTTATAAAAGGTAAGAGAAACTCCAGTAATTCGCCTAGAAAACCAAACGAAATCCTGTTATCTCGCCCGTAACTTTCAATCTCACGCAATTCTCGCACGGTCACAATTTTCTTAGACGAAGCGTTGGGGTTTCGTTTTGCCGGGCAAGAAGCTGGAGTCTCGTTTACACATCAGGCGAAATGCTGGAAACTCGTTTGGTTCACGCGATACCCTAGCATTTCGTCTGGACCAAGCGAGGTACCTCTATCCCGTCCGTCTTCTTAAGCGAGTTGCTGACACTTCGCTCAAGCGTATGTGCGACCCCAGCCTTTCGCTTGACTACTCATGACTGTTCTTACAACGTATCAAAGATCAAAATTTTTGATCTTTAATCTTTGATTTTGATCGCGCTACTGGAATTTCCCTAAGCCTAATCGTTATAGAATATTTTTCAGCAAACTTATGTCATTTTGCTTTTTCATTTTTTCACTGGGGAACATTGAATCATTTAGTTTGAAATTTTACTTAGTAAAACGGGTTAAAACTGTGTCAAACACGAATTTAGAAGAAACATCAATGGATCGGAGGTGGTTTAACCCATTACTATACTCGTGTTTTAGTTATGACTCAACTGTTTTATCCGAAATTATTCACCAAGTCAACTTTTTCCTTTATATTCTCTATTTTAGATACTATTTAAAAAATCTTTCACTTTCTATTTTATTTTATTTTATTTTTGAAAGCCAAAGTTTTCTTGCTGTCATTTCTCCCACACAAAATCATATTGACTGATGTGTGCAAATATTCTTTGGGAAACGAACTCTTCCATTTCATGGCCATTAAGTATCGTTTTCCTAGGTATTTGATGTTTCAGTAAACAATCCATTTCAGTTTTAGAGCACAATATCAAGATCTTACGGCTCAGATCCCACCCATGAATCTAAGCGGTGATGCGCACTATATCAAGATCTTACGGCTCAGATCCCACCCATGAATCTAAGCGGGGATTCACATTTCATTACCTTAATATTTTTATCAAGCTTCCAAGCTAAAGCCAAAAGTAGAGTAGTTTTTCTAGAACTTGATGGGCCTAATTGTATTGTAAATCTACAAAGCATAAAACCAAAGCAAAAACATGTAATTTCTTTAAAGTTACTCTCTATGAGCACCGGAGAATGCACCAAGTATCTAAATATATAGTTCATCCCAAAGATACCCATTATTTGATTTTCAGACTAAGGACAATGTTCTACCCAACTATTTTACTATTAAAAGCAAGCAATGTCTATGAAAAACTTCTGTAGTAAAATTCTAAAGACTAAAAAGCATGAATCATATAGTTACTCATTCCGTTTTAAAATATATATTCTTCTATTTTATTTTTATCAGTTTTAAAATTTTATCCAGTTTCTGTTTATAGTCGTATTATCTCGATAAATTTTTAAATATATCTTTGATTTTTATATTTATAGACTTATTCTTAATAAGACCCAGTTTAAAATTTTAAATAATATTTGTATAGTTCGAAAATAATTACGTTAATATCTTTATTACTTATATTTCATTTCTTTTTAAAATAAAATAATATTTTTAATTTTAATAATAATAATAAACCATTTAGTAAGAATAATTTTGTATATTCTTCCAATCTCCTTAATATTTTGACTTGGTTAAAGTGGATATATATTTTAAAACGGAAGGAGTATTATATATGGTCAACTAATTCTAAGTCTCTTGGTTTCCATGCCTGACTTTACAATTCTAGTCGTGGGAAGCGTCCACCACTGGAAAACCATAATAATGTTTGATGGCAAAGAGGTACCAAGTCGAAGATAGAAAGTGTGAATTCGTGATGCAAGTAAAACTTGTAAAAGCTCAAACAGAAGGACTAATAGCAAACTCCTAAAGTTTACTTATTCCTGTCAAGTCCTTGTCCAGTCTGGAACCTCCAAAGTACATGGATAGTGATTTAATTTTAAACCAAGATTACATCTTACAATGGTGGAAAAACATCGAAACATGCTAATCTGTTGCACAAATTTTGTCCAAGAAACCAAAAAACAAAGTTCCTGATAGACCTGGGGAAACACCCTGATACTACCGCAACACGGCTGAAGACCAAAAATTATTTGAAGCGGAACAAATCCAATTCATCATAACACCCTCACATTATATAAATTGTGTTGATAAAAAACCTTTAAAGATCGTAAAATTTACTCATCTTAGAGACAATTTAACTAAAGCAGCAACCTTTGGCGATTGGTCAGGCACAACATTGGCAGGAAGAGCAACCGACGTTGAATCATGTTTCTCGTCTTGATGAGAAAACTTCAGTTACAATACCTTTAAAAATTCGGTCTCGTCAAAAGACTTTGCATTCTCAGCTGCATAAGCCTGTGCTAAGCTGGTGTAGTTGGTCGCTGACTGAGAGTTAAAATATATTTCCTCTTCTGTAAGTTCCCTCAGGAACTTTGCCGGATTACCTCCCCAAACCTGTCACATAAGTGAGCACTGGGACACATTAATCGACTTGGTTAACCCGATTTGCTAAGGAAAACAAAATACAATGTCTGGGAAATGTACTTGAATAATCTGAACACTGCTTAAAAGGTTAGTCAAGTTTTGAGCATGGCATGCATGATATTTGTAGCTTGGTTGACACTTTAACTACAATCAGAAGTTTCTATCTATCAGGGATTTATGCCATATGAAAGTAAGAATTTAATTTGGGATAGGCATCAAAAGGAATATGGTATACAGTAAAGGGAATAAGGATAAGGTGTGAGACTCATTGAGCAACACACAAATCTCGGAGACCTGAGAGGAATGTTGTTCAACCATCAGACATGTGATGGGCAATTAGAAGATTTTGCCAATGAGGTTTGTGATAGACACATTTTTGTGTCTAAATTACACTCGATTTTCTATTATGATAATGTTCATTTTTGTACTTATTATGGCTTTTTATGTCTTTGTAGGTATTTTTGAGAAATAAACATTTACGGAAAAATCGGCTCAAAAAGTGATAAAGACACCCACCAAATTACTAAAGGCACCCAGAAAGTTGTTAAGGGTACTCTTCATTCAAATTCGAATACAAGAAAATGGCGGGAAAGTTACTTACTTGAGAAAAATTCTGTTGATTGGTATGAACCGAGTTTTAAGGAATTGTTGGATGATTTCAAGCTACCCAAGTAAAGAAGAAAACAAAAGAAGATCAAACACGTCAAGTCTGAGTGATTCACGCCGGAAAAAATGGTGGAAATCCTAGTTACAGTCGGAAAATGAAGTTGTTCCTGTTTCGGATTAAACACGTAATTAGAGTTGGATTTGGATTGTTCTTTACATCCTAATCGGTTAAGGATGATGTATTAGGGTTAGATAAGCCTATAATAACAAGAGAAACGAAGAAAAAGAGGAGGAGAGCCACCGTAGAAAATCAGGAACAAAAAGGAGTTTTCTGCTGCTGCTGAAGAGGAAGAACACGCTGAAGAACAAAAGGCGACAGGAAACTGTCGTTGATTCTGTCTCTGTTTCTGTCGTCTATTAAGCTGCTGAAGCAGTTGGTTCTCTGCTGCACTTTTAATCCGATCTTTATTCATGTTCCCTTTTTTTCCTCCTGTACACTACGAACCATTCACTATAACGCTTTTAAGCGTCTCAAAACTTCTGTGTTACTTCTTTTTAACCATTGTAAGCACTTTTCGAGCAATGAAACTATATTTTGAGTGCGTTTCCATTACAATGAGCTAATCACCATCATTGGGGTGACGGAGGATGCCTTTCTTCCAATAAGTAAGTGTTATGTCTATTTTATCTATATTTTCTTTACAATTCTTTTATTATTAATTGCTTGATTAAAATTGAAAAAATATTTTTTCTTAAATAGTTGTGTTCTCTTTTGATGAGTCATGCTGGGTTGACTGCTTTTGAAGTCTCGTGCTTATGATTTACAACTATCCTTTCAAAAACATATCTTTGGCATATTTAGATTAAATTGAAAATAAGAATTATTAGACGTTATCACTGAAGTATTGGTGAACGGTGGAATCTTAACCCCTAGTTTTCTTTCATCTATTTTAAAATTAAATCTGTTTAATCTTATTTATTTTTAGCTATTAAAATTTAGGTCTAGAAATCAACCTTCACAAGTCCGAGAATCGAATCATTTTTACCACTATATCAAAATCACATCAATTTTTGGCGCCGGCGACGCGGACTTGTTTTTAGGTTTAAAGTTTTCGATTTATTTTTAGGTTTTATTTTTATTTTTATTTTACTTTGTTCTATTTTACGTTTCTTTTGGTATTTCTCTTTTTACTACAGGTTGGATTTTTGATCGAAAAGAAAGTGAGCCAAAGACTTGGAATTAAAGCTAAAGACTTGGAGTTAAAAGTTAAAGATTAAAGAACGAAAAAGAAGACGAAGATTTTTCTTAATTAGATTTTATTTTCTTTAGATTTTATTTGTTTAGAAAATTGTATTAGGAATTTGTATTATTTCTGCAATTTTTCTTTTATTTTGGACACTTTTTGGACTTTATTTTGGACTTTGCACACTTTATTTATTTTTAAACCCTACGGAAGGGTATTATTAAATATAAACTGCTACAAGGAAGGACGACAATTACGATATTGTCTCGGCCCCTCGGGTTCGCACACTGACACAGGAGTCGGTGGCCCGAGTCGACTACAACCGATTCATCCCCCGTCTGGTACGGGAGGTAAGAATCGATCAGCCCACGAATCCCTTGCAAGTGGGTTTACTGTATTCCTTCGTATGCATATATGTTGACATTTGAAAACGGATTTACTTTTCTAGTAAAAGGCAAGAACTGGCCATATAAGATAAGGACTCGGATTTCATCACGTTACTAAACGCGAACCTAAACCTTAAAATTTTGACTAGAAAGAGACCGATAGGGTAACGAGCTTATAGGAAACTCGTTCAAAAGGATTGTACTGGTTACTTTATTATCCTAACTCGAAGTTCAGGAAGATTATTTTAAGTTGATTAGAGTCGCCTTGTAACCCAGGGAAAAGTGCCAAAGAGACAGGGTTATCAAAGCTCTTTAGAGCTTATCTTGTTTCTCTTTGACTTAATCTAATTCGGATCATTCTAAGAGGTCTGCTAAAACTGTAACTAGTTGCCTTTCGAAGGAATAAAAGCTGGTCTAGAAACAATCTAAGTGGAGCCATCATGCTTTTTGTTTGCTAGACTCAAATAGGTTTGATTTGGTTGAGTCGGCCTTGTTTGTGTATGTTTAGAACCCCTTCCTGTTAGGATTTATTTTCTTAGATTTTTTGTAAATTTATTAGGAAGTTTTTGTTAGAAAATGTCGAACTGATATTATGAGGAACAATGCAATGAATATCCGACTGAATTTCAAAATCGACATTATCCGTACTATCAACATGGTGTGGATAGTAATCGGGACCACCACCAACCTTTTGGAGGTTATTGCCCATACCAAGTTGATCCCAATTACTATTCATACATACAACCGTCTTATGAACATGGAAATAAGCAAAATTCGAGTTCTTTGTCTTGGAGGGATGCCCTAGAGAAGTTGCAACCTAGTACTCATCATGAACCTATTCCACCTCTAGAAGAATCACTCAAGAAGTTATCTGATATAACACATGAGTTTAAATTAAGTGTGGGGGGGACAATTAGTAGTCCAACTCTTTCTCTAGAAGAATCCCTTAAGCAGATAGCTGAGAATACAAGGCAGATGAGAGAGGATAGAAATAGTTTCGTACTAAGTATGAATGAAATTTTTTCAAAGAATAATATTGCTCAAAATAATCTTAATTTCCAATATAGTGCTACCCTTGATAGTTATTCACCTAGTCAATAGGACGAGGATAGAATTGGTAACACTACTTATTTAGACGAGATTCAAACATCTTCATATTATTATGATGATGAGGATAGTGTTGATGAAGAACTTGAAATATACAGGCAGAGTGATCAGGAAATTGTCACTCCAATTATGCTTCATGATGATAGTGTTATTTCTGGTTCAAATACAAATAATTTTAATGATTATTCACCTATTCAAAAGGAAAAGGATTTGACTAAAGATACCACTGTTTTAGACGATATATAATTTTCTTGTTTAGAAGCCGATAATGGTTTAGAGGAACGAGTTTATCCTGAGACTAGTGATTTAAAGTCTAACGATTCGAAGACAATAGTCTCTGACGAAGATGATAGACTCGTAGAGATTTTAAATATTAGTGAGGATGCACCACCAGATTATAACCTAGAAGAAGCAATTAACTATTTTCGGGAATCTGACGATCAAGAAATTAGGGAATTTGTGACTTGTCTATCTAAAGACACTGAAAACTCTAAGTTTGGGGGTGACTATCATTCTCTCTGTGTTTTACCTTTAACTCTTAGAAAGGTCCCTAACTTGGGACTTGATATATGCACCTGTACCATTTTACAAGATCATCTTCAAACTATATTTCCTGAGCCTGTTGATGTCAAGAAAAAAGTTCAGTTGTTAGATACCCATCCTCTGGTAGATGTGGTTTACCTAGGCGATAATTCCAAGATTGACTTTGTTTTCCCACCAAAATATTTTCTTCCATATGTGGGAACGTTAGAATTTCAAATGTGTCAGTTATTAAGTTTTGAGACTAAGCCTAATTACTTTAGGAAATTAGAATCGACAGATTTGCTTAATGACCACCTTCATAGTAGTCAACTGTGTGAGTCAAATGAGTCAAATCTGATTGACTTTAAGGATCCACAATTATTCAGGTTATTATTATGTGCTTCTAAGTTCTTAGTTGAGTTATTCCAGACTCTACAACCTGATTCTTTTAATCCTGCCTACGAGGAAATCCAGCCCATGAAAATATTTTATCTAGACCCTTTTATAGAGACTGAACCTGAACCATAAATAGAAGTAGTTGTTGTAAACAGAAAACTAAATAAGGGTGTACTCGGTTTGTTCATTTTCTTGGCCTGTTGATGTTTCCTCTTATTTGTGATATCACTAGTTGATTCAGACGACCCACAATTGTTCCGACTATTGCCATATGGTTTTATGAGGTGACTAAGTTTTTCTTAGTCTGGCTGAAGACTTTAAACTTAGCACTTCTTGGGAGGTAACCCATGCTCATGAAACACGGTAATATCTTTCCTTAACTCCTTTTCGTGAAATGGTAACAGTTTCTCCTTGTTCATATTTTTAATCATTCATTTTTAGAAACATTGAGGACATTTTTGATTTAAGTTTGGGGGTAAGGGAGAAACTTTTTAGTTAAATAATAAAGCTCTAGAATTTAGAAGCTTGTGAACACTTCAGGGTGACACTAACCATTCTAGGTAGATAGAAACTTAGCTCTTTTTCAATAGGAATTGGTGTGCCCAGTTAAATGGTCTATTCATAAAAGGACAAAGTTCAGGTGTTAGAAATAACATGATAGTTGTCACCACATCTCGGAGTCTATCTCGACCATATCACTTTCTGTTTTTATTTTTGCAATTTTATGTTTCTCTAAGTGATTTAGTAGGGCCAGTGTCAAATTGTTATCGCCGCTAGGATGAAATAGAGTGTTTGAGATCAAGCCCGATTCTTGCTTTATTCGAAAAAAAAAAGAAAAAAAAAGAAAAAAAAGAAAAAAAAAGAAAAAAAAGAAAAAACAATATTGACACTTTGATAGCAATATGTGTGTGTTCTCCCTGTCTCCGTCGCCTAAGCAAGCGTGGAACGCAGGATCCATGGGAACTATCACGTAAGATGCTGATAAGAATCATACGCTTGGATTCAATTTGATCCAATCATGTTGTCAATATATTTATCGTTTTATAAATCGATCGCTGGAACCCTTGTATATACCAGTTGAGTCGATATTAGTATTAGGTTTAAGACCATGTATCTCAATCCATTAGGATTCATCCTGGCACTGACCTTCAGACAGATATGGGAAACAACGTTCACCTTAGTCAATATGCAAAACTTCATATTTTCCACATCCATCTTCTAAATATTTTCATGTGATTGAACTTTGATAGATTCTGAGTCTTGTGGTTGAACAATTATCTGAGTAGAGCTCTGTTGTCTTATATATGAATTTTAGTATGCTTGAGTAAACACTCGTGTACAGCAATTGGACTCATATAGGGTAATGATTCCCATAGCCGAAGAATTGAGTAAGCCAACTAAATAGCTTGTTTAGTGTCTATCCTTAATCGTTCACGAGTAGCTAAAATTTGGAGTAAAAGTTTTGTGGGTATACCTCTTGTAAACCCTCACGAGACAAAACTCGTCCACTAGGGACACCTATGGGTTTAACGGCTTATTACATATGCTAAATGTAGTCGCGAGTCCTGCGAAAGTGAGTTAGGATTTTATTTTACTAGATTTGCTCTAGGACTAGCAAATAGTAAGTTTGGGGGTATTTGATAGACACATTTTTGTGTCTAAATTACACTTGATTTTCTATTGTGATAGTGTTCATTTTTGTACTTATTATGGCTTTTTATGTCTTTGTAGGTATTTTTGAGAAATAAACATTTGCGGAAAAATCGGCTCAAAAAGTGATAAAGGAACCCACCAAATTACTAAAGGCACCCAGAAAGTTGTTAAGGGTACTCTTCATTCAAATTCGAATACAAGAAAATGGCGGGAAAGTTACTTACTTGAGAAAAATTCTGTTGATTGGTATGAACCGAGTTTTAAGGAATTGTTGGATGATTTCAAGCTACCCAAGTAAAGAAGAAACCAAAAGAAGATTAAACACGTCAAGTCTGAGTGATTCACGCCGGAAAAAATGGTGGAAAATCCTAGTTACAGTCGAAAAAGGAAGTTGTTCCTGTTTCGTATTAAACACGTAATTAGAGTTGGATTTGGATTGTTCTTTACATCCTAATCGGTTAAGGATGATGTATTAGGGTTAGATAAGCCTATAAATAACAAGAGAAACGAAGAAAAAGAGGAGGAGAGCCACCGTAGAAAATCAGGAACAAAAAGGAGTTTTTTGCTGCCGCTGAAGAACAAAAGGCGACAGGAAACTGTCGTTGATTCTATCTCTGTTTCAGTCGTCTATTAAGCTGCTGAAGCAGTCGGTTCTCTGCTGCACTTTTAGTCCGATCTTTATTCCTGTTCCCTTTTCTTCCTCCTGTAACACTACGAACCATTCACTGTAACGCTTTTAAGCGTCTCAAAACTTCTGTGTTACTTCTTTTTAACCATTGTAAGCACTTTTCGAGCAATGAAACTATATTTTGAGTGCGTTTCCATCACAATGAGCTAATCACCATCACTGGGGTGACGGAGGAAGCCTTTCTTACAATAATTAAGTGATATGTCTATTTTATCTATATTTTCTTTACAATTCTTTTATTATTAATTGCTTGATTAAAATTGAAAAAATGGTTTTTCTTAAATAGTTGTGTTCTCTTTTGATGAGTCATGCTGGGTTGACTTCTTTTGATGTCTCATGCTTACAAATTACAACTATTCTTTCAAAATCCTATCTTTGGTATATTTAGATTAAATTGAAAATAAGAATTGTTAGATGTTATCACTGAAGTATTGGTGAACGGTGGAATCTTAAGCCCTAGTTTTCTTTCATCTATTTTAAAATTAAATCTGTTTAATCTTATTTATTTTTAGCTATTAAAATTTAGGTCTAGAAATCAACCTTCACAAGTCCGAGAATCGAATCCTTTTTACCACTATATCAAAATCACATCAGTTTGTAAAAAGCGTCAGACTGACATTTTGGTTGATGAACAAAAAAAAAAAAAAAATTGTTGCCGAAGCTTGATCTTCTATCCGTTTTATGCTTTGTAGACTGACATTAAATCCCACATGATGTGATAAGTACATGGCCACTTTGGTTTTTAAAAGAGTTTCTTTAACACAAAAATGAGAATGCAGTAAATTTGTTAATGCATCATACCTTCTAATTCAGAAAATACATATAGACGAACAACCTCTTGACTCTCCTCGAGTATGAAATTGTCTTTACAGTTTGAGTTTTCACTTTTGCATCTGCATCAACAAAAATTTAACATTTTGTTATCAAAACCCATATGAACTATTAACCAAGAACAAAACTAATTAGCAAAGACTCATTACATGCTCAAAAGCAGTCTAAAGTTAAGACTAAATAAATGACCTAGGAGAAATAAAATCGAACTGATGTACATCAACATATATTACTCAAAAAACAACACATCATAACCTTATTCGTCACCAGAATCTAACACAATCACCATTAGCTAGAACAAAAGGAATAACAAAAGGTCTACAAAATGTTATTAGCTTAGAATTGTATAGGGAACAAATTTGAGTCTGTCCAAACCTGATATTTCTTTCTTTGATCAAGAAAGAAAGTTACTCCAAACTTGCATTTGCATATGGTTCTATGTGTTTCTTGCAACACTGAAAGCAGGGTTATCTTACCATAGCCTTGGATTAAAAAAAGCACAGCTTGTAACTCTCAAGAATTCTTCTAGTTCAATACTCAAGGAAGCACCTCCTGATATTATTAGGCGTACTCGACCACCTAATTTATCCTTAACCTACACAGAAAACATCATCATTATAAAGTTAGAGACATAAAACATTAGCTGAACTAAATATAGAGTTTTCAAACACAGAAAATTTTCTGGAGTAGCAAGGAAAGTAGGATTTACGAATTTGGACCTTACAGAACGTCAGTAAGTCTGACAGTGAAGACAAAAAATTTGTGTTTATATCCCGTATTCATTCATCCGAGCTTGTTGTATTGTGGAATGAAGACATGTGACGTTAGCATTGTACACGGAAAATGAACTTCTACCTAAAAAAATTAGGGATTTTTAATAAAATGACAGACTATTAACAAAGGATATAATAAAATGCCCACGTTTTATTAAACTTTAATAAAATGACCAAAACGTTAGTAATTCCGTTAGGGCCCACCAAATTGGTAAAATCTCGTTTACTTAGTCAATATCTCGTATGACGAGATGATATTTTGATGGACGCAATTACAAAGCTACCTTTTACGGAAGAAAGGATGTTTTGATCTTCAATCGTCCACGCGTTGGATTAATCGACGACTCAAGATTAATTTGACCAGATTGTAACACGTGTTCATCTTCAACCGTCCACGCGTTGGATTAAATTCACCTCCTCCTCTTCTTTCATTTCTCTCTGCTTCTTTCCACCTCCTCATCTTCTTCCATTTTCTCTGCAAATCAAGCAGAATCACCAGCAACATCATCAAGACCAAACCTAAAAAAAACAATAGGGTTTGGGTTATTCGTTTGATTTGATTAGTACCCATACAAGTCTCTAACCGAGAAGATGAAGAACAAAAAAGGGAAACAAAAAAAGTCGATTTCCAGGTAAGATCAAAGTTAACCCTAACCATATTGTTTAATTTTAAGATTTGATGATTTCGTATGATTAGGTTTTTTTTTTCTTCCAGAAATTGACAGATTGCACTATCAAAAATAGATTTGATTACAGACGGATTGCACTATCAAAAATAGAAAACGGGGTTTAATATTAGCTGTTTTTATTGGGTTCCAGGAGCATTTGAGGATTTAGCATTGTTCAGCGAAACCAACAGGAAATGTGAAGATGGGATTGAATCCAAATGGGTGATAAGTGTTGCTATCCACTTCTTTTTTTGGACTCAATTGTTAACAATTTATTGTTATGGTGAAGTGTTGTTATCGGTAAAAGAAGGTTAGGGGTGTTAATTATGATGAAACAATCTCCTCTGGAATTAATGACGTAATAGCCTAAATTTTCAGTTTCACTTTTGATAATTTTAGTTTTTTTGCAACTTGAAACTAAGTATTTTTGGTCTTTGAGTTACCAATGGCATTGGAAAGACTACTTTTATTTCGTAGTACGATGTCTTTCATTGGGTTTCAATTATGCCTTTTATTTGGCTCGTTTGGGACAAACTGCTGTTTTTGAGTCATGATTTTTGTTCCAAAAGATCTTCGCAGAGAATGGATAATGTAAAAGAACGGGTCTCTGTTGTTCGGTGTCTGATTTAAAAGGTGCAGGTTGAGATACTAGAGGCTCCGTCGTAGGGAAACAGAAGCAGAAGATGCTGGAGGCAGACACTAAAGAGTAAAGGCAACCATGGCTAATTTATTGGAATTTTTTGTCTCAAACCTTGTTGCTGATGATAGGGTTCATAACTGGTATAATTAGGTTGAAGATGATGAAAGAAGACCACTAATGGTAGCACGTGCTCTGCACATGCTGTGAGTCACGAATTGAGCACACAATGACCCATTGTTCTAACTAGACCTCTTTCACACGATTTAAGGGTTTTAACGTCTTTTCCAATAGCTGATTTAGTGTCACCTAATCTCTAACGAAAGTTAACCTTTTAAAAAAAACGGAATGAAAAAGGTCAAACTGTGCTCATTTTATTAATGTTTCAAAAAACATGATTATTTTATAAACGAGGATTTTATACATGAACATTTTATTAAAAGTTCCAAAAAAAATTACTAATTAAAGGATACACAACTTACTATTTATAAAAAAGGTAAAAGATCTTCTTTCTTAATGGTCTAAGTTTTTGTGATGCCTTCACAACACCTGAAAGATTGTCAATGCAAAAACACATTTAATATTTTTGTTCTCGTGTTTTGGAACCTTGCACTATTACTAAATGACAATGTCAATGTAAAGTATGTTTGACTGTTCGTGCCTTCATGAACCCTTCGGAAACTCTTGGCACACCAGCGAAGAATGTTGGCTTTAGCTCCATCAGATCTTCCACCAATGCATCGAGATCCTGTATCAAAGTAATTGTCAAGTCACTTGAAAGTAATTAGCTTAGAAGTGTTCAGGTATAATAAGAAAGGATGGTGAGTTCAAATAGCATATTTATCCCGTGAAAATAGCCAACTGAAGCATACTCGTGGAAAAAGTATTCTTCGATCATTCGATCCAGGATATGTGCAAGGGAAAGGAATGAGAGATACACATCATCCACATTCATCTAAGATATCCATGAAAACAACATGAGATTTCTTGACATAACTTATATTAATAACTCGAAAGACACAGTAAAACCAAAAGATATCTGGAAAAAGAATCAAAATCAGTCACAAAAATGCTTCTGGATGGGTGCCAAATAAAACAAAAAAAACATGAAATAACAATGCCAGGTAAATCTTCTCCTCTTCTTTTCTTTCTTCATTACTTGATAATTCATAAAATGGCATCTTTAACACCATCCAGAAGATATAGTTCAGCCACGAAAATCGAGATTGACACCTACACTCAGAAAATAGAGCTCTCTGTTAATGGCAAAATGAAAATTTATAGGAAGAGAAAAGAACAAAAGAAGCTGATAAGACAATCACTAATGCAAGAAGATGAAAAAAAAAAAAAAAGTAGTGAGTCAATTTTAATCCAACACAGAACAAAACTTTTTGTTGGTTTTTTAATAGAAGAGGTTGAATAAACAACCAACAAATGGTTCAATGGTTAGCTACTGGGCTAACGAGTTTGGAGTTCTAGGTTCGATTCCCTTTGGAATCAATTTTAATGGGACATCCAAAAAAGAAAACATAGAAATCAATAAAGCTCCCCTAAACAGGATTTGCTAGAATGAACCATTTATCACTTTCTTAGGAGAATAGACTGAATGACCATCAAAAATCAATCATTTGCAACAAAACTAATCTCTTTTCTAATTTATTTCGATTTCTTAACAGAAGAGGATAAACCAAAATTAAAGGTAACACCTTTTTATACACACGTATTATATAGGTTTCGTAAAACTGCGCTTTTAATTATTATTATTTTATTTTATTTATTTTTATTTTTTGAATTGTCATCAGTAGAAACAAAAACTTCATTCATTGATTGATCGAGTCAATGAAACAAAGATTATCCAAAAAGCTTAGAAAAAAATTTATGTAGCTTGAAAAATGAAAGAGCGTTTGAAGGATGATCATTTTGTTCCAATCATCATCAAAAGTATAAAATCGAAATAGAACAATACAAAAAAAAAAAAAAGTTTGAAGTCTACAGAATAGAAGAGATAAGTACCTTCCCCAAAAGTTTGAAACGAAGCATGGTTGATAAATTACAATCCTAAACTTCACATTCATTTTCCTTTTATGCCTTTAAATTTTCTTTTGTAACTGCTAAGTGGTGAAGAAACAATGGGATGAGCGTTTTCATTCTTAAATGGGATTAATTAACTAGGAACGGCTACACTGGAAGAAGAAAATAGATTTGAACATGGAATGAGATTAGAATGAGTAAAAACGTGGATAGGAGAGGATAATGGAAAACCTAAAACGTAGCCCAATCCATACCGTTCTTTATGAGTTCAAAATGTAGATCTCCATCCAATGGAAAAACAGATATTATAACTCCATCTGGGCCGTCTTTTATGTATCCAAAATATTGATGACCGTCGATTGGTAAAAGCATCGTTGTATCTTTTACATCCGATGTTCAATCTGGACCGTCCCTTTCGGTGTCTAAACTGTGGAGGGTCGTCGATCGATAAAAATTCCATTATTTTTTATAATATAGATTTTAATTTTATTCCTAAATATGACAATCGATTGACTCTGCCGATATGTAAAGCATAATAATGCAACAGAGAGATGGAAAAAAATAATTTCCTCCCTTGTGGATCTTTTGAAACCTTAACTTAAATGAGGTCTAATTAATAAAATATATGTTTCCTTTAAAAAAAAGTAGTAGGTAAGTACTTGGATTTTAAACCCATATGTGAAACACCAACATTTACATACAATCCCGCATAGGTCTCCATTTTGTTTAAGGTAGTTAGTAAATTTCATTTTATTTTTCAGATTGGAGACATATTATTCAACCGACAATATACCTTTGACTACTAAACTAAGTTCTGTAAAATGATACCATTCTGGAAACTAGAGATAATCTTTTACAGATTTAACACAAAGCTAAATCTGATAATAAGACGACTAAAAACAATCTTGAAAGTTCTGAAAGACAAACAAGATTTGTTTTCTTCCAAAAAAATTTATGAACTTTCGAGCTCGGTTTTAATCATTATCTTGTATTAGATTTAGGTTGAAACTGTTTTTGAGGATTTCTCTAGTTCCCGATTAATATAATTGCATAATTTGGTTTAGTATTTAAGGAAATTTGATCGTGAAATGTTATCATTTACATTAAAACCGACATATGTATCCATTTAGCTTATGGTAGTTTGGAAACTTCATTTTATTTTTTCAGATTTGAGACACATTATTCAAACGATCATATCTCTTTGACTACTAACCTAAATTGTGCAAATGATATCATTCTGGAACTAGAGATAATCTTCTATAGATTTAACCTAAAGATAGTTCAGATGATAAAATGACTAAAAAAATCTCGAAAGTTTTGACATACAAAGAAGATTTTTTTTTTCCTCCGGGTTATGTATGAACTTTCGAGCTCGATTTTAATCATTTTTTTATACTCTTTAGGTTAAAACTAAAAAAGATTTTAAGGATTGTCTCTAGTTTTCAGAATGATATCATCTATATATAGTATTCAAGAAGACTTGATAGTTTGAATGTTGTATCTAAAATTGGAAAAACACAATGAACTTTCCTTAACTATCATAAAATACATAGAGACAGATGTCCGGCTGTTAATGTTTCACGTAGGGATTACATAAATATTGATGTTTCATATAAGGGTTTAAATTCGAATACCTCTATGTGTACACTCATTTTATGTGTAGGGTAGTTGTATTTGTTACCATTTCACATAGGGGTGTATGTATTATGAGAGTTTCATCTTCTCCGAAGCTCAAGAATCCTAATTAAAAAAATTTGAAAGAAAATTTCTAAACAAAAACATGTTTCATTGACTTTAAGCTTCTAAAACCTTACTTATACAATAATCTTATGATTAACAACAAAATTTTCTTTCTAAATAAAATTAAAGTGGAAGTTTTCTTTGATTTTTTATTTTTTTTATTGTTTGTTTTTATTTTTTTGTTTGACCTCCGTTCAACTCATTTTTTATTAAGAAAAATTAATTAATTAGTCAAAGTACTATGGTTACATATTTTTCTTAGCTTTAGCTAAATTATATCCAAGGGAAAATACTACGGCATATCTTTTGACTATAATGTAACCAAAAGCTTTGGCTTAGCTAGTGAGGGAAGAGATTGGTGTCAATTTCTAGCTAAGAAATGGACGACGGAAACTCAGTTTCCATAATAAAGTAGACTTTACGATACTCAGTTTCCGTAAGGTTTTTGACGAATACTAAGTTTTCGTCTTCAGTTTTAACTTAATTTATGTTTTCCCGTATTTTTATTCTTAGTATTTTTCTTAACTCTTTTATTTCGCTATAATTTCCATTTTCCCTATTATATCTTTTATTTTTTTTCTCTTAATTATTCTTTAATCATTAACAAACATTTAATAAAATCACAATATAAAATATATTGGATCAAGTAAAAGAACTTGACGGGTACATAGTTTCTGTATGTCACTGTTTATGTTTTTGTCACCAAGAGAAATAATCCTACCATAAAAGATGGTTTTTTTGGTGGCCTTGGTTTGGATATAATGTCTTAAAATTTAAGAGAAATGACACACTACAGTGCTTTGGCCTTAGTGATAAGCAGAGAATTTTGACTCCCAAAAGTTAAGGCTCGTTTGGTCCAAGTGGCAGTGTGAAAACAGTAGAGTTATGTTCGAGGAAAATAAGGCCCTTTTCTTTTTAAATTAATAAAAAATAATACTCTTTACAATATATTATTTTTATTTCAAAAAAAATGTTACTATCATATTTTTCATTCTAGTTTAAAAATAGGTTAATTAAAAAATGATAGTAACACTTTTCTAAAAACGAAAAGAGTAATATATTAAAATATCAACTAAACAGAAACACTATACTAATCTCAAAAATCAAGACTTCTTAATTTATCTTTCAATTTACTCGAAAACAAGTATTACTCCTTATACTAATCTCAAAAATCAAGACTTCTTAATTTATCTTTCAATTTACTCGAAAACAAGTATTACTCCTTTCGTCCCGATTGCTCCACCATACACGGTGCAACTATGAGGAATTACATGTTTTAGGCCGAAAGGTTTGGATTTAGGGTTTGAAGCATAATTTTAGGTCACGTGCTTATTTAGGCTAATAATATATATATTTGTATTACATGAGGTTGGTATTTGTGGATGACCAGATTAATTTGGGACTCACAAAATTACCAAGTAAAAGACACATGCATGACGTGTCTCATGTACAGGGACAATAATTATACCCTTGTATTGTTGGAAAATTCTATCTCTCTTTGTACTTCACCTGTATATATATTCATGTACTACGATTTTGAGTTTTTTAGGAACGAAAACGGAACACAGTTAAGGCTGTACAGGAATCGATCGCGAACCGTATTGGAACCGACGGAATCGTACCTGAAACGGACCGAACCAAGAGTACAGAATACAGGATACAGGTATAAAAAATGAGAACCGAGTACATCCGGGTACCAGGTACAAATTCTACCTAGGAACCGACCTGTACCAGACCGATTGTACCCGTCTGTTGTAAGTTAGGTAATTTTTAGTCTTAGTCGTAAATTATATATGTGAAAACCTAATTCACGAGCTGAGAGGAGTAATGAGGAGTTCTACTGTTGTCTCTTATTGTTGCGACCACTTCAAGAACCAGAATCTGTCGTCGACGAAGCCATGATCACCAAGGGTTGAGTGCTCTATCTGTAGCCGAGGAGAAGATGGAAGAATGGAGAGATGGGTTTGATGGTTGAGGAGCAATTTGTGGCTGGAAACTTAATAGAAGATAGAAAAAGAAGATGGTGTCTACTGCCGTGTTTTTAGGCTTACAAATGAATAAGATTGTGAATGTTTTTGAGTTCTTGTAGGATTAGGAGTGATGGGTTATCGTCATACTTGATTTTGCAGGAATTGGGAAGCTGAGAAAGAGTCATCACTGATTCACAACAACACTACCAGGTCATGCAAATAAAGTGTTCGAGTAATGGCCTGAACGATCAGTCTTCCACAATGATTGAAGTTAAAGGGTTTACTATCAGTCAAGACAATCAAGAACATTGGGTATGAGATAGTTTCGGATTACAACAGCAGGGACAATGGGTTTTAGTTGAATGGTGATGTGGATGTTGGGTTGCTGGCCATGATTTGACGTTGTGGTGAACAAGGACAGGACATAGAAGATAGCTGAGAGAAGAAATTGAGTGAGAAAAAAAAAGGGTACATGACCGGAACCGAAACGAGAAATGGGTACAGGGTACAGAACCGAACCGAAAGTATAGGGTACAGGGTACAGGTACACGGGTAGAGAATCGACCATAGGAAGGTACATGTACACGGTTCTACCAAGAACAGAGCCGAAACGACCTTTGTGCACCCCTACACACAATTCCATTCTCTTCAATTTGTCTTTTTATATTTTCTTTACATTAACAAGCAGTGCATTTATAACAAGCAGTGTATTATAAGACTATTTGGCTCAACCGATATTAATCCAGATGAACAGGTTATAGCCTATTTGGAGGCTAAAGATCCAAGTGTCGTAATTTAGTTTAAGAGGGGTCCATTTTAATTAGAAACGGACCAACGATAAAGACATACAATTTTGTTGTATGGTCTTCATATTTTAGCGAAATTTCATCTTTTAGGGCTTCTAACAGGCGTTTTTGCTATTTTAGGAAATTTTTGTTTTTGTTAATAACTTCTTCGTTAGGAGTCCATTTGGGTCGCCGTTTGAGGCAAATAGTTTTATTTTATGATTACTTTCATTATTTTTGGTCGACCAAAATTTTCCAAAAATAGTAAATTAGGGTTTGAGTCAGTTTAGGTTTTTATTTCCATCCTTTCTTGACTAGCAAGTTAGGGTTTTTCCCCAAATCTATAAAAGAGTCCTCCATATATTGTTTTAAACAGTTGAATTTGATTACTAAGAATTATTTTCTTAAACTTGTTCAAGTTTAATTAATTATTATTTAAAGTCGGGAAACCGAAGACTAAATAATTATCGTTGTTCATAGTCGATATTCCTAAGAATAATTGAACTCTGAACAAAACCTCTCTTTTCTTTCTTTTCTTTATTATCCGCTGCATCAGATATGATGTTATTTTATTTGGTTTATTTTATTTTATTTTTAAATTATGGTTTAATATGTACTTTTCCTTCAGTACATGTTAATATGTACTGTTGGACCATACATTTTTTTTCCTTCGATACATATTTTTCTTGATATGTACTGTGAGATCATACTTTTTTTCCTTCAATACCTATTTTCCTATAGTACCTATAAATATGTATTGTGGGATCATAAACTTTTTCCTTCAATACATATTTTCCTTCAGTACATATCAATACGTATTGTGGGATCATACGCTTTTTCCTTCGTACGTATCAATATGTATATTGTGGGATCATACACTTTTTCCTTATATACTATAAGATCTTCTTCTTCTTTTCTTTTTCTTTTCCTTCTGGATCGATAACACGATTTTTTTTCAGATTTGTTTGATGATTTAGGTTTGTTGTTGAGTAACGATTCTTTTTTCGGTTTATGTTGATGATTTTCCCTTTTCATATTTGATTTTCAATTGGGGGTTTTCAGATTTGATTTTGGTGCCTTAATTAATATGTTGGTTTTGATTTTCAGTTTTCAAGTGGTTTTAGAAACTATTTTGAATTGGTTTTTGAGGTCGTGGCTGGTTCACACGTGAATAATGATGGGCAGTGAAATAATTTTCACTTTTCAAAAGGTTTTTGGATTTTCGGTTAAATGTTATATCTCGTTGGACCCTAGGTTAAATGGGCCATGAATCTTTGGACCATTCAACAAATTTCCCTATTCATAATTATCTGCCAGTTTTAGATTTTGTGTTTTATGAGCTTTGACAAATTAGTGTTATCCGTACTTCTTACTTTTTATAGGTTATTGTTTCAATTGTTATGAGCCGCTTAGCAGTTTAGCTTTATTTAAATTGTTAGATATTAAATGGAAGAAATTTCCCTAAATACATGGAATAATATAAATCAAACTATTACAACTATATCACATCGAATTGTTTGACCCTTGTTTTTTCAAAGTTATCCTTTGGGAATCAAATCTAAGACTTTTAGAAGATTTTTTATAGCACTTTATAGTAGTTTTTCATACTGAGAGAATATTTCAATGGTAAAGTATACCACTTTCCATGGTAATATTAAGTTTTATGTTCACTTTCTAAGAAAATCGTCAGAAAAGTGAAGTCGATGGAACTGATTCCACTTTGGATTGATTATGAGTATCCCATTTCTAATATACAATAGGGTCCAACTTCATGTTCATCATTATGGATGTCAATTTTAGAACTCTAACATCTGGGGTTCAACTTCAAGTTCATCATTATGGATGTCAATTTTGGAACTATAACATCGGGCTTGTTTATTAGCAATGAGTTTGAATTTATGAAGTCATTTTAGTCGGTTTGTTAAGAGCATACTTAGGCTGAATCCAATGTAAATTACATTTTGTAGTGGGTTTTCTCTAAATCCAATGTAGATTGTATTTTGTATAGTTACTAGGTTATGACCCGTATCGTAACGTCATAGAATTTAGTTTGTTCTAGCTATTGCCAAAGTTTGGTTCTTTACATGATCGACGCTTTTCTTATTAGATATAACGTCGAGTAGGGGATCAATGTAGATAAAGACGTCGCTGTGATGACCTGGCAGTAAGTTGGGTTTACCAAATTCCTAGAAGGATCCAAGGAATGCCGATCCTCTGTTGCAGAAATAAACTCATAGGCGCCCCTAATATGGATGGACTTTGGTAATAGTTCTTCATTTTAATCCCACGATGGTTTATATTATATTTATTTTTGTTTTTATTGTCGAATTAGCCACTCTATCTCTTGCATTAAGGTAGAAGAATACTCTTTGAACCAACCGTACATAATTTTTGTTATTCTGAATTCAACCAATCATACGAATTCAACCAACCATACGAATGCATCATATGGCAAAGACTCGTCAGGGTCCATCGATAATAAACCTTTGAAGAACACATTTATAAACTAAAAATAAAATAGAAATGATATAATGAAGAATGATTTCCGGTGACGATTTCTTCTTTAACAGTTGATAGGATTCACTTGTTTTCATTATGCATTATCTCGGGTGACTCTATTCCTTCATTTTCTCTCGATATTTCTTGTGAGTCGAGTGCATTTATAATAACTTAAATATATTATTTTTGCAAGTCTAAGCTTGCATGGATGGTAAAAAATTTACAATGCAATTGATATTCATTTTTTCTCTATCGCCTTGCCCACGTTAAGCCTCCAAGTTGCTACTAAAACTTCCACGGCTGAGGTGGTTCTTATACCTTCTACATCCCCTAGTTAGTTCGAATGCAGTACCAGTACCTACATTACGATTTGTCAATAACCAACCATTTTATCCGAATTCAACATGATTCTGATTCTATGGATTCCTACTGAAATCACCAATTCTGACTCGTACTTTTACGAATTGATTCTAATACAAATAAGTAAAACTGATTTTATCTTTTTTTGTACATATTTTTTCTTGATTTGGGATAAAAAATGATACATGCACTATTCTTTTTTTTTTTATAAGAAACCGAAATTCATTCATTAAAAAGGGGACCTCTGAGGTCTATAGATAATTGGGATAGGATAGAAGTCGGATCTCTCCATTCTCTACCCTTTTCCTCAGTACGGGCAAGATTGGCTATAAAGTCCGCAATCTTGTTGTCCTCTCTACCTATGAAAGTTAAATTACAATAAGGAATTAACTTTAAGAGTCTTTTACAATCAAGTAATAAAACATGGCAAGACCAAGGACTGGAATTCGTGATGTTGTTGACGTGGTCTATTATCGTCTTAGCATCACCCCGAAGCAAAATTTGACTCCATCCTTTTTCTTGCGCCCAGATGATTGATTCTCTCAGGGCAGTAGCTTCTGCTTGCTGACTGGATCCAACCCTCGCCGTTCCCGAGAAGCCTGCTAAGAAAGAACCATTTTGGGTACGGGCTACGGCTCCATATCCGGCTACATGATCAGAAAAGGAGTAAGATCCATCAAAATTTATCACGACATAATCAATATTTCTAGCCTTCCAGATGGATACAAAGTGTTTTTCAGAGTTGACAGCTTTCCTGGAGTAGAGGTATTGTTTTGTCTGGGAATTCATCTGATCATTATATGGTTCTGTGGCACCGTGCCTGGGGGGGTTAGGACAATAAGACGAATGGACTGAGGGGTTTTGGCGATTGCCTTTACCTAACGAAAGGTGGTTGAGATTGCTTTCCTGTTGATGGATGCTATGTAAATGGGGAGAGTGGAGAATGGGAAATTGTTGGTTTTCTTGGGTGATTGGAGCAGTAACAGTGGGAATGAGTTGTTGTGGTTGGTATGGGGTAGTGGTTTTGGAGATTATGTGGAGAACTGTAGCCGGATTGGGTTTTACTTTATCAAAGATAATGTTACACCTATGTTTCCAAATTTGCCATAAAATTTGTGATATGAAAGCAATCGAATTTTTATCTTTGAAAGAAATCATGCTATTTTGCTTATGCCAGGACTTTATCCATTCAATTATGCAGTTATAGGACGACATATTTGTGTACAAGCTTGGCCAGAGGGTCTGCCAGACTTTTTTTGCTAGATCGCAATTCATGAAGAGATGAGTCGATGTTTCATTCTGATTGTTGCAAACAGGGCATCTTTGGTCTATGTCACTCATATGCTTGAAAATCTTACTTCTGGTTTTAAGATTTTGTTTCAGTATTTTCCAAATGAAGAGATTGATTCTATTCGGGGTTTTGATTTGCCAAATATTGTTCCAAACTCCAGGTTCAATGTGGTTGGGCCTGGGAGTTAAAACATTGATTTGCACTAACTTTTTATAAGTAGAGGCGACTGAGAAAGACCCGTTGGAGTTTAGAGCCCAGCCCATTTCGTCTCTACCTCCCGGAAGGAGGGGTATGGCAGTAATTTCTTCAGTTTGGGTTCTGGTGAATAGATTTCTAATTATGTGAAGATTCCAGGAATGGGTATCATGGTCGATGATTTGACTGACCCACAGGATCCCCGAGTTCTTCTGGGCATGTGTGACATCACCTTGTTTCATACTTTTTAGCCAGTTATAATCCCAGATCCTGACTTTGGTACCGTCTCCGATAGCCCAAAAATGGTGATCACGGATTATGCTTATTCCTCTTTGGATACCTCTCCATATCCAGGTATCTCTAGGATGTTTTTGGACTGTTAGGGGGCTGGAATTTGGGTAATAGCGGGCTTTCAGAATGTTTGCCCATAGATCTTTTTCGTTGTGAATAAGTCTCCAGGCGAGTTTGGTTAGCATCGCGTCATTAAAGAGAGCAAGGTTCTTGAAACCTAAACCTCCCATATTTTTTGGTTGGCACAGGGAACTCCAGGCTTCCATCGAATGGCCCCTAATATTACTTTTCCCAGTATTCCAAAAATTTCTTTGTAATTTGTCCATTGCATTTATGGACTTTTTTGGCAGCTGAAGACAGCCCATCTGGTAGTTTGGAAGAGTATTTATTACCGATTGGATCATCGTGGCTCTTCCCGCTTGGGAAAGCATTTTCGAATGCCAACCTTGGAGTCTGTTATCCATACTCTCCAGGATGGATTGGAAAGTTAAGGATCTAGCTCTTTTACGGAACAAAAGGAAACCTAGGTATTTCTCTGCTTCCGTCATCTTAGGCATGGCCAGCCATCCTCCTATTTCCTCTTGGAGCCCATTTTTAATATTTTTGCTGCAGAAAATCCCAGATTTGTTGAAATTGATGCATTGGCCATTCAAGTGACTGAATTCGGCCAGAATGGAGAGAAGATTGTTAACTTCTTCATGGTTGGATTTGATGAATATAAGACAGTCGTCTGCAAATAGAAGGTGAGAGACTGGGGGACCGGATATGGATATTCGAATTCCGCTCAAAAAGCACATATCGTTGGCACTCTCGATCATTTTGGAGAGGGCTTCCATACAAATTATGAAGAGGTACGGCGATAGAGGGTCCCCCTGTCTTATACCCCGGGTGGGTTTGAAAAACTTACATGGAGTTCCATTAAGGATGATGGAGTGTGTAGAGGTGGATATCTTTGGTTAATGAGGTTGCACCATCTGTCAGAGAAACCCATTTTCTTCATGATGGCTATGATAAAGGATCATTCTATCCTATCAAAAGCTTTGCTCATATCCAGTTTTATCCCTAGATTTCTATTTGCTTCCTTTTTTCCTTTTCATCGCCTCAACCACTTCTTGGGCAATGATGACATTGTCATGAATGTTTCTAGTAGGAATGAAAGCTGATTGAGATGGGGATATTATCCTGTTGAGGATGGGTTTTAATCTGTTGGCTAGAATTTTGGAGATGATTTTGTAGATGGTATTGCAGAGGCTGATGGGTCTGAAGTCTGCTGGGGTTTGGGGGACTTTGGTTTTGGGAATAAGGGAGATATATGTGTAGTTTAGCTCCTTTAGGATGAAGCCATTTATGAAGAAGGCTTTGATAGCTTTGGTGACGTCCTCCTCTATAATATCCCAATTGTGTTGGTAGAAACCACTTTGGAATCCATCCGGGCCGGGAGCTTTCCACGGTTTCATGCTACTGACAACTTGTTTGATTTCCTCTACAAAGGGGATATCAGTAAGATTTTTATTTTCTAGAGTAGTGATGACTGGTTTAAAAAGTTGGGTAATCTTGGAATCTACATTGTTTTGATTGGTTGAACTTATTTCCTCGAAGTGGGAATTAATGAGCGTTTCTAGATCTTCCCTCTTTTTTATCCATTGGTCATTTTTGTTTTTTAGGCAGCGAATGTTGCTTGTTTTTTTCCTGTGGTTTGTGATTGCATGAAACATTTTGGTATTTCTATCCGCATCTTTGATGAAGTATTCTCTAGATTTTTGAACCCAGAAACTTTCTTGGATGTCGTACCGTTTTTCGAGTTCATTCTCAAGATCCTTTTGAATTTTTCTGTCACAGTCTGTGGTACTATCCCTTAAGGGTAGGAGGCATTCTCCCAACCTTTCAATGTTTTTTTCGATTTCGCCAAAGGAATTTTTTTTCCACCTTTGGAGAGCATTTATGGTATTTTTTAGTTTTTGGGTAATGAGGTATTGCTCGGATCCATGGTGAATGGCTCTCCAGTTGTCAGCTATAGTGGATTTACAGGTTTCTTCTTTTTGCCAACATTCATAGAATTTGAAATAGGATTTTAATTTCTTTTGGGTTTCCTCAGTATTAAGCACGATTGGGTTGTGGTCCGATCCTATGCACGGAAGGCTTTGGATTATGGAGTTTGGGAATTGGGATTCCCATTCCAGATTTACCAGACCCCTATCTAACCTTTTGAGAATTAATTCTTCATGTTGCCTATTGTTGGACCATGTGTATCTTGGGCCAGAGTGCTTTAACTCAATGAGCCCAGCTGAATGAATGATAGCTGGAATTGGGTTATATGGGCCGTCCGATTCTTCCAATTGATTGCTCGCATCTTCCGCCGATAGAGTTATGTTGAGATCTCCTAGGATGATCCAGGGATATTCTATATCCCTACTCATATCCAGGATATTTTCCCATTAGGCTTTTTTGGCACCGTAAATGTGTTCTCCATACATGCAGGTAATGTAAGTGTTTTCCTTATCCGGACCAGTTTTTATTTTGAGATTAACCAAATTCCTGACGGTGTATGTGATCGAAATATCCAAATTGTCTTTCCACATAAGCGCTAGGCCCCCTGAAAGGCCTTGCGAAGATTGAGCCCAGATATTAGGATAACTATACGCCTAAGGTGTTTTAACGAGTTATCCTCGTTAGTCTTGGTTTCGGATATAAAGATTATATCCGGATTGGTTTGCCTTATGATGTTTTTTAAGTGCTGTTTTGTTTTAATACCACCTAGGTCCTGACAGTTCCAAGATAGGATTTTCATGCTTTTTGATTTATGATTATGGTGAATAACTTTTTTTGCTCTTTTGGGGTTTTTTGGGCCTCTATGAAGCTTTGATTGCTGGATCCGGTTTTTATTGTGATTTAGAAAATATCTCTGATCCTTATTGGGCTTGCTGTTTCTAGGCCTGGTGATCCTTCCTTGGCTATTATGGTCTATATGCAAGGGCTTGATCAGTGAGGAAAAGTTCACTAGCTCTACATAATCTCTATATCTCTTCCTTGGAATTTTGCTTTGGTTATTCGGGTATTTGTGATCGACCTGGGTGATGGAAAGAACCGGATGATGGACTAGGGATGGTTTGCTTTCTAAAGCTTGGTTATGATTGGAATAAAACTTTGCTTTTGGGAAGATAATGGTTTCTTTGGTTTTTGGTTGATTTAATTGATTGATGGGGCCTGGGATTGTGATGAATATCGGGTTCAGAAGCCTATTGGTTCGGTTCTTGTTGGGCTTGAGCTTTGAGATGTTTTTTGTAGCTTTTGGAAAGATAGATGGATCTTTGTATATGAAACTCTGACTGGGCTTATCTTCTAGATGGGCTTCTCTGCTTCTGTTAGTTAAGTGGGCTCTCTTCTGCTGCCTACTTCCAATATGATCTTGCTTGGCTTCTATTGTATCTTGCCTATGGACAGCTTCTGGAGCCACTTAAGGTGTGGCTAGGAAAACTAGCAATCTTACAAACATCACCACAGTTCTCATAGTGGGAGAAGACTAGGTTAAGAGCAGTGGAGATGAAATTTATGACTAAGTCCCAAGTTTTGTTTCTATTTTCACATTCAGAGATGCAGTTGAATTTGGGCAGTTCTGTGTAGTTAAGATAGCTAATGTAGTTACTTACAAAATAGGAATTAAGAATTTTGAGCAGCAATGAATTGGATTTAAAATGTAAGGGGATGATTGATACCTGTTCCATGTTGCTGCCTGGATGTATACTTGGGGTAGCTTCTCTATGATTTGTCAATAGTGTATTTTCTCCTTTTGAATTGTCTGGAGGTGGAGCTTCAGTGCAACTGGAATGCATGTTCATTTCTGGGTTCCTCTGTCTTTTGTGGCTTCTTGGGTCCTGGAGGAGATTACAGTCTTCTATTAGGAGGAGCTTATCTGTTTCTGGGTGAGGTGTGCTCTGGGTATGGATGATTGTAGCATTTTGGTTGGATATTTTCAGGTTGGCAATATGTGAGCTCAGGGATGGCGCTGAGAAACCAGTTTTTGGTATTTGAAATGGTGGAGCAGTTTTGATCTTGTTGTTGGGGTGTAACGGAGCCATGTTGTGGGGTTTATGAAGGAAATGCTAGGTTTGAAACTATGGATCACTTTTGCAGCTTCTTGGACTTTTTTTTGCTCTTTCAGCATATAATTCCTGGTTGTGATTAATATGTAGACAAGCAATGCATAAAGACTTGGGTTTACCTTTGAAGAAGAATTTTACTCAGCCTGTGATGCCTTCCCCATTGATGACTGTAATGCCTCTTGGCATTGGCTGGTTCACATCCATCCTTGTGAGCACCTTCACAATGTAACCATGGGATGGGTTACCTGAAGGAGGGTCCATCACTATGACCTCTCCCACAATCCTGCCATTTTCCTTGGGATCTTCTTGCTATAATATTCTGTGGGGATCTGGCTTATGTGGTTCCAGAAAAGTTGATGATGGAAATTTATCTTGCTTTTTTCTATGGAAGGGTTCCAGGGTTCCATCACCATCAAATGATCCATAAAAGTCCATGGACCAGATTGGATAACCTCTTGCACATCCTTGCTAGCTCCAAATCTGCATATGTAAAGATTAAGCCCCTCTTTCCTGACTTGCTTTAGATGAAACTTATTCCATTTCTTATAAATTTCACCTGACACCTCAAAGGAATCCAAGTTTTCTTCTGCATATATTTGCCCTACTATTGAGAACTCCAGTTAATATCCTCATCTTCCCCTTCATTATCATCACTGGAGAACTCATGATTGATTATAATCCTCTCTTCATCTTCTTCTTGGGGTGTAGCAATGCCCTTTCCTTTATCTTTGTTTCCAGAACTTGCTCTGTTAGCCATAATTTCCTGCTGGTTTCCCATTTCAGACTCCTCTCCTGAAGAGGTTTTTTTGGTCTGGGTTTCAAAGCATTTTTTTCCTTTGTTGTCCATTATGTTACTCATGGAGTCTGAAAGAAAAGCTTTTCTTCTGTTTTTTGAAATGCAGGAGTGATAGATGGGGAGATTTTTAGGCTGGGTTAAGTTCAAGAGAATAGAGTGATTAGTAGGGGTTGTTTTAGGGGATGGGGGGAGGGGGGGGGGG
>JAJJMC010016059.1:2510566-2524579 GCA_023531435.1 Papaver californicum
TATCAAAATATTTTTTTTTTCTTTCCAAATAGATCCTAGGCCTTCAATTTTGAACGTATTTGTTACTCCAGGGAGTTCTTAATTCTAATACTTGAATCTATGATTTATCTGATTTTATATTTCTCTACTTTTGATTTTGTTAGCATCTTTTACCATCGAATTCCTTTCATATAAATCATGTGAATACCATATCTTCATGATTTAGCCTTTTGATCTCCATTTGAATACCTTACTATCTTCTAAAATATCACCATAACTTCTTTGACCCTGTTGGGTACTTACATAACCTACATTGATGAAGCCCAAGAATGAACAAATTCAGAAGGAGTGAAGTTGTTTTGACCTTTTAAAATGTCAGAATCACAATTTGGGAGTTAAAGTGCCTAGCCTTCCCACATGGGCATGATGTTGTCATACTTCGAGTCAAATTCTGATGTTGTCCCCTTATAAAAAAAGCATGTTGAACCTGATTTCACCTAGAATAAAAGGTAATCCTTTCTAATCCTACACTTAAAGCTAGATCATTCATTTCGGTGAGGAAATTTATGACAAATATGTAAAACTTACCGAGTTTTATCTGCATCTGCAGGTTTCTAAAAAAGTCGGTTCTTAAATTATCAGCTGAAGATGCTTGGGCTGTCAAATTGTTGAATTTTCTCATATGCGCAAACCAATTATTGTTGGAAGGGTTAATAAACACTTTCAACGTACCGAGTTTTGTGTGCTCTTGTAATTGCATTTCCACTTTAGTAGACCAACTATAGAGCATTCAATCAATGTTGTTCTTCTTTTTACAGGGTGCCTTGAACCAATAATTATAGTAGGACACTTGTCCAGATTAAAACACTGTAAAATAGTTCGTCCTGTTTCGGCATGGGTTAAAGCCTAGTATCTTAAATTAAACATAACCCATTACATAAAGACATATCAATCGCTTAACAAAAATGCCAAATTTGAACCACCCCACCCCCACCCCCACCCCACCCCACCCACAACCAACCACCACACACAAAATAGATAAATAAAGAAGAACATCCCCCAATTTTTGAAGCCCTAGGTTTCAATTTTGTGAATTCAAACAAAATAGAAAGATAAAAAGACCATAGAACATGAATTGCTCACTAAATTATCACCAAGTGTTTTAACTATCGTTTACTTTCATCAAAACTGATCAAATATTTGATAAAAAATGCTTATGTCCTTGAGTTTTTTTTTTCTATGAGTCTTTAAACAAAACAAAATAGAAATGGTGGTGCGGTTGTGCTAGATTGGTGGTTGTAATGAAAAAAAAAAAATGTGGCCGTGGTGGCGCTGGAATTAATGTTTCTAATCTATTTCAGATAGTATGGAAAACTGAAGTGAAGAGTACGTACAAAACAAAAAAAATGAAGTTCAAAGAAAACTCAATGAGTTAATATATTAATATTAATCAAAGGGAGGATAGTGAACTAACTGAAGTGCTCAGGTTAATTGATTTAAACCAATGGTTTTCAGTTTGGATTTAGGGTCCATCAGAACCAAACTAATATCTAACGGTCATAAAAATCCAAAACCATTACGAGTCGCTGGTTAAATGGTTCAGTTTGGTTTCATAATTTGAAACGGATTATATGCAGCCCTAGCCACCATACATATTTTAAATCACAAGGTAAATTTTTACAACTATAACTTATATTATTTGTTTTGTTTGTTTGATAACATAGAATTAGATATTCGGTATTATGGGTTATTTTACTAGTTAAAACATAATTTGGGTTTTTATTTCGGTTGTATTAAATAACTAGTTACTGAAAATCATGGGTTGTTTTCGATCTGTTTTTTTTTTTTCTTTTGAAAAGGAAGTCCACAATTTATTTTTATTCAGAGCTTAGATATACACATATAATAAGGGGTTTCTATCATGATGAGATTGTGTTTGTTATTATGATGTTTTAGGCTTAAATTACATGCATCAATGAGTTTCTATTTGTGTTCTTTTGGAGGGCTTCTTAGAATATAAAATAGGTCATATAGTTATAAAAACATGTTGCTTTTGAAGAAAACAAAAGACACAAATATGGAAAACTTGTTTTGTGGTTCTGTCTTTTTTCATTGCACAATATGTCCCTTATATACAATCTCGGTCAAACGTAAAATAGGAATGATATCAGCAAATCTCCTAAACAACTGATTTTACGTCCTAGAATCAAGCTAATCAGAATATGCTGCTAATATGAAATATCAGCAAATCTCCTAAACATAGAAACAACTTATTTTACGTCCTAGAATCAAGCTAACAAAATATACTGGACATATGAAATCTTTACAAGATATTTCTAGCTAATACCCCCCTCAAGTTGGAGCATGAAGATTCGTAATTCCCAACTTGGCAAGTAGTGATTGAAATGACCCACGACCCAAAGCCTTGGTGAGAATATCAGCCAGTTGTGAGGTAGTATGAATGTAAGAAGGCGCAATTGTACCACGGAGAATCTCATTACGTACGAAATGACAATCAATTTCAATGTGCTTCGTACGTTCATGAAAAACTGGATTATTAGCAATGTGTAAAGCATCTTGACTATCACAAGAAAGAGAAACTGGTGCGTGATGCGCGATACCAAGGCTTAGAAGCAACCCTTTCAACCAAATAATTTCACACGTAGCGGAAGCAATGGTCTGATACTTTGCTTCAGCAGAGGAACGAGAGACTGTTGGTTGTTTCTTTGTCTTCCAAGAAACAGGAGAACCACCCAAGAAGACAAAGTAAGCAGTAAGAGACCGACGACTGACCGGACAGCTAGCACAATCTGCATCACAGTAGGCACTAAGAACCAAATTAGATTCAGCTCGGAGTAAAATACCTATACCAGGACTACTCTTAAGATAGCGCACAACACGTATGGTCGCTTCCCATTGAGAACATGTTGGATTCTTCATGAACTGGGATAAAATATGAACAGAGTAACAAAGCTCGGGACGAGTAATGGTAAGATAAATTAATCGTCCTACCAAGCGCGTATACCGTTCGGGGTCTTGCATGGATGCATCGGTTGTAAGGGCCAATCGATGATTCTCTTCCATAGGGACACTAGCAGGTTTCGACCCAAGCAGACCCGTCTATGTCAAGATATCAAGAGCATATTGTTGCTGACAAATAAAAATTCCTCGAGAGCTACGAGCCACCTCAATCCCAAGAAAATATTTTAATTTTCCCAAGTCTTTCATATGGAAACAAGTGCTAAGATAAACTTTAAAATTGTTGATGGCGGCACTATCATTCCCAGCGACTACCAGATCATCGACATACACACGAACATTTATCACAACTTCCTTCTTGTGTAATAGAAATAAAGAATGATCCGACGTGCTTGTAGAAAGACCATAAGTGCGCAAAGCCGTAGCCAATTTTGCGTACCAACATCTAGGAGCTTGACGAAGACCATATAGTGATTTACGAAGTTTACAGACCTTGCCAGATAAACCGTTACTAAAACCAGGAGGAGGACGCATATATACCTCGTCAGTTAGATCGCCATGGAGAAAGACATTGTGCACATCCATTTGATGCAACTCCCAATTTTTGATAGCAACAGTAAGGAACGTTCGGATAGTAACCATTTTTACCGTAGAAGCAAAGGTTTCACCAAAATTAATGCCCTCAACTTGATAATTGCCCAAAACAACTAACCGTTCCTTGTATCTTTCTACTGTACCGTCGGATTTGCGTTTGATACGAAACACCCACATACTTCCGATCGATGTCTTGCCAAGAGGCAATTCTTGGACAGTCCAAGTTTCATTGGCCTCTAAAGCCGCAATCTCCTCTTCCATGGCCTTTTCCCAACGAGGATCAATCATTGCTGCTTTGAACGAAGTGGGCTCCACCTCGGTGGAAATAGCTGCAAAAAATTCACGATGCGCATTCGAAAAATTATAAAAATTCACGTAATGTGTTATGGGATAAGGAATACCTGAGGCGCGTACTGATGTGGGTGAAGCATCGGGGGGAACCGTTATTGTGTTAGTCGTGCTTCCTTCTGCCCAAGGAACAAAATCTTTCTATCGGGTGTTCGGAATTTTCTCACGTTTCCCTCGACCAAGTTCTGTATCACCTAGCATACCCTCTTCGCCAGCATTCCTTACCACATTTTCTGTAGAACCAGAATTTTCTCTAGTCTCAGTAGTACCCGAATGAGCAGCCTCGTGCATACCCATGTCTAAACTCATGGAAGAACCAGTGCATTGTACGTCATCATTGCTGGTTTGTTCTACCTCTTGCTGTACTGCATTAGAATCAATGGCAACATTTCCAATATCATAAATCTCATCATTATTTATGTGATTAAATTCAGGTGGATACAAATAGTGCAAGTGCTTTAATTCTTTTGGGTTAGCAAGTGGAAAAATATCCTCATAAAATTGAACATCGCGGGACTGTAAATAATCCCCTGTCTCAAGATCAAACAACTTCCAACCTTTCTTTCTGAAAGAAACCCAAAAAAGATACAACGGCGACTTCTACTTTCAAACTTATCACGACAATGAAGATTTTTGGCGTAACACAAACACCCAAAAACTCGGAGTGAGCTAAAGTTTGGGGCACGACCAAAAAGCAGCTCAAAGGGTGTTTTACCTTGAAGTACCCGAGACTGAGTCCTATTAATCAAATAAGCATCTTCTAAGACACATTCTCCCCAAAAATCAATAGGTAAGCGACCCTGAAAACGTAAAGCTCGAGCTACATTAAGAATATGACGATGTTTACGCTCCACTCTAGCATTTCGTTGAGGTGTCTTAATATTGGAGGTTTGATGGAGAATACCATGCTCTCGGAAATAAGTAGCAAGACCATTAAATTCCGTCCCATTGTCACTCCGCATGATTTTAACTCTTTTACCAAATTGACGTTCAATTAAAGCAAAGAAATTTAACATTAAACCGGGAACTTCATCTTTAGTCTTCATTAAATAAACCCACAAACAACGAGATAAATCATCCACAGTCGACAAAAAATAACGGGAATTGCAAGCACGATTTTCACGATAAGGACCCCAAACATCACAATGTATCAAATCAAATTAATCATCCACCTTATTGTCACTTAACGGAAAAATATTACGAGTCTGCTTGGCTCTATGACAAATATCACATGCTTGAAAATTTAAATTATGTTTATTTCGACTAACTTGAGGAAGATGCTCCATTGCTTGCAATGATGGATTCCCTAGCCGCTTTTGCCATAATTCGACACTCTCAGTCCCAGTAACGACATTAACACAAGCCGGTTCCCCCATCAAGTAATAGAGCCTATCTTTCAGCTTACCGACACCAATCTTCGTCCTCTGGAAATGGTCTTGTACAACACATTCGGAGTTAGTAAACTGTAAGTTTACATGAAGCGAAGATAAGAATTGGGAGACGGATAATAGGTTGCAATGAAAAGAAGGCACAAATAACACATCAGATAAAATAAAAGCATCATTCAACTTCACACTGCCCACTTGAGTAGCGGATATATAAACTCCATTAGGCAATCCAACATTAATAGGCGGTATTGAACGACATGAATCAAACAGTGTTTCATCACAACGCACATGAACTGACGCGCCAGAGTCAATAATCCAGGTGTTGATACCCTTACCATTCAGACGAACATGGTTTGTAACAGCGGAGACCTCACCAAAAACGGCATGAGCTTTAGCTGGCTGGGTGTGTTGTGATGACCCCATCTTTTCTTTGCCAGTACCTTATCAGATTCGCGGCTCTGATACCATGAAGAAAACAAAAGACACAAATATGGAAAACTTGTTTTGTGGTCCTGTCTTTTTTCATTGCACAATATGTCCCTTATATACAATCTCGGGCAAACGTAAAATAGGAATGATATCAGCAAATATCCTAAACAACTGATTTTACGTCCTAGAATCAAGCTAATCAGAATATGATGCTAATATGAAATATCAGCAAATCTCCTAAACATAGAAACAACTTATTTTACGTCCTAGAATCAAGCTAACAAAATATAGTGGACATATGAAATCTTTACAAGATATTTTCTAGCTAATAGCTTTTGTTGTTAGGTTTAGCTAATGTTTTTTCAAAATAAGCTCATATCCTAACTGGGATGTACGTACATAGTTTATGTTATAGAAGAAGACAACGATTACATCATGAATAAGGATGAATTCTCGTACCATGATGGTAGTACAAGTGATGAGGAAAGAGAATACATAAGTGATCATGTCGGATCTGTTCACAATGACAATGAAAAAGAACATCTAAAACCAGTTGAGGGATTTGAAAGATATAAAGAACTATCTGGTAATGTTTGATATCTTGTGCGGTTTGTTTTTACTAAAACAACACATGGTTTCGTAGGTTGTTTATGTCATTTTCAGACAAAGGCGAGGAAACAAAACCGGAGAAAATCAAGGAGAAGAAGCAAAGCATCAAGAAGAAAAAAAACGTAGAAAGAAAAAGAACAAAGGAATAACGAGATTAATAAAGATGCATAAAGATTGTAAAAATGACGATAAGGAAAACGAAATGGAATTTGATAGGATGAATAGACCCATCGACAGAAGCACATCTAAATTCGACAGTTTTTGGGCGACTTGGTCCGGAGAAAAGTTAGCCTTCAACGATCAAAATGAGCGGACACTACACCATATGGCCATTTTTGCAATGTTTTGATTTTTGTATGTGCAACTATATAGACGTTTCAAACAATAAACCAACGGATAAATATGAATTCTCATAATACTTAAGCAACGTATGTGCAACAGTTATATACGTTGCAAATCTGATATTATTGTAATATCTCTGACTTTCAAGGTAGTTATAGTTGATTATATTTTTTGTTTATTTTTATTTTAGTTTTAATTTTAATTTTTTTTAAAAAAATTGAAATTCAAATCCCCCATTTTCTCCCTCTAATTTTCACTATCAATTTTATTTCCCACCAATTTCTCACTCTCTTTTCATCTACCAAATCCATTTATCTCTAACAATTAAATCTGAAAAAAAAATCCCAAAAAATTTTGGTTTCTAATTTATTAGCCATTAACAAATTCTGGTTTCTCTCTCATTTAAAGGAGAATGAATATATTCTAGTTTCCTTTTATCTCTCTGAAGAATAGAGCGTGTTTTTCTTCTCCTCTCTTTCCTAAAACCTTTCTTTCAACACCCTTTTTTTCTCTCTAGATTTGCTCTGATTTCAGCTGGAAAACCAGAAATCAAGACGTTTATTTCTTAACTTTTATACCTTAATCATAACCTATATACCAAAAATCTAGATCTATTATATATGAACTCTAACTTGAAATTTTTCTAACCCTAGAAATTCGATTTTCCTCCTAAAATGGAAAACCAAACAACAATCTGATAGTTGAAACGAAAATCAACCAACAGTTGGTTGATTAATCAGGTATAAACCCTCACCTTGAATTGTTTTATTTTTTTTAATCATGTTTGATTTAGACCTAAATCTGTGAATAATGTCTCACAAATTGAGGGGTTTCATCTTCATAGTTCTTATTTTGTAAAGATTTTCCAATTTTGTGTATTTTATTTGTATTCTTTTGTAGTTTTAAAGTATGGGTAGTTTTTTTTTATTCAGTTTAGTTTAGTTTGCTTTGTTGTAGAGTTAGTTTGTTGAGATTCAGGTCTTTGAAAGTTGTTTGAGACTTGAACTTTTGATGTTTTGTGAATGGTCGTATGAATCTCTTTTGTAATGATTTGGGTTTGTGGAGTTGAGGTTGATATAAATCTAGTTCATACAGAGTTTTCATCTCTGGCATGAGTTGGATTTATTCGGGTTATTGGGTTTGTCTCAATGAAAGTGAAGAAATTAATATATATTTGGATTGTCGCATTATGCCCTGCTAAGTGATGTTCATGTTAATGTCGAGCTGAGATTTATATCAGAGTGTAACTCTAGTGATGTTTCTTTTTGGGTTTTGTTTTCCAGGTCTTCCCATTAAACTATGTCTCCATACCAATACTTCCTGGTAAGCAAGGGTTTTAATTCATAGATATCAAAGTTACGAGTATTATTTGAATGCAAATGTCGAATTTATTGCCAATATTTTCATTATAGGTAGAGGACTTCAATTTCATGAAAAAGGATGAATATATTGGATAATATGCATGATGTGTAGGTCAGTAGCATTACTAGTCATCAAGAATCGAATGTGTTTGCATCAATATGTGGATGTTGATAACCAATTCTATTTATGGCTTCAAATTATTTTTTTTAGCATCTGCTTACATGCTTAAAAGATGTTTAACCGATGTGCTATGTGGAGCTTAGCTAACTGATACGATCGAAAACCAGTTATAATCTTCTGTTGTACAACAATGTTAGTATTGCACTTTAAATTTAAATTTTGGGCCTGAATTGCTCTCAAGATCAATATTGATAATAAATGTTGCACGTGTTTTGGTCTCAGTACAAACTTTTGGATGGAAGTTTCTATGAGATTTCTAGCCTTCTGTTGTATCTTTTGGTCCAGTTCAGGTTTGTGTTTATGTTTCTTCTTTTTGCTGCAATTTTGTTTTCCATTCTGGTTATCTGAATGCGTATGTTGAATGTTTTGCAGGCATATGCCACCAAATTTTGCAATAAAACATCAAACTTTGGCACTTATGTTTGTATATTTTCCCAATTTTTTTACAAATATTGACATATTAATAGTCTCAACCATTGATTGTGCTGGATATGTATCCGTATATTTTTCAGACTAGTTCAGCATGGTCAATAGGGATGATAATTGGTCCTTTTATGGGAGGTATCTTAGAAGAAATAGTTCTTAGCATATGAATATTTTTCCTCTTTTATTGGTATGATTAAGAACCAATAGTTGTGATGGATGTTAATAAATTATTGTTCTTCTAGCCTAAAGAGAAATATATGAATATATTTATGAAGGATTCTCCGTATAGGTTTCCGTATTTATTCTTAATAAGGCTTTATATGGTGTCTTAGGGACATAAGAGAGTGTGAAAGAAAGTGAGTATCAGAGAGAGTCTCAAAAGGAAAAAAAGAAGAAAATTAAGTTTGGGGATGAGTTTTTGAAGCATTTCAATTCATCACCATTTGAAAAAAACATACATGTAAGTGTGCCCAAGTGGTTTTTACTAATGTTATTTTTATTTGGATTTGGATAGAAAATCAAAGAAACCATTCCTAACTTCTATGTGTTTCTCCAGGTTATCTTGCCGTATTGTCGAGCACTAGAGAAGTTTGCTTCTCATGTTGCAGGATATTTTCTTGTGTTTAAGCCTAGCATATTGAGCCGTGGATAGTTTCGGATGTTGTGAATGGTTCTATTGAGATTTAAAATACCATGCAGTTATTTAAGTTTTGTTTTCACATCCTAAATCAAGTCTTGAAGAGAATTTCCAGAATAGCCTACTACCTGTTTGTAAAAATGATCCATAAACTTACGTATGTATAAACTCCACTTATAGCCCAAAAGAGAGTGAACTCTTTCATATATTTTTCTTATATTATCCTTCTCACTCTCTTACAGCTCGAATATATCATTTGTGTTACCTTTGCAACACGCATTTGAATCTTTTCAACTCATCTTAGTAACCCAGCTTGAAATATGTACTGCCGTCAATATGAAATCATTTGCTTTAAGGTTCTTTGCAAGTTTATCTAATTGTTTTATTTGGTTTCTTAAATTTTTAATAGACTAGAACGGAAGGATATCATTCAATTGGAGTTTTGGCAATCGTTGCAAAAGTTACTGAAACAAGAAGGTGTTCGAGGATTCTACAAGTATGAATGTCATTGATTTTGAATATTAAGTTATTAACTAATTGAAAATTTTATGTGGATTATAATTAATCAGATTTACTTATTTTGTATTTCCGAGGAAATGGTGCTAGCGTACTTCGGATTGTTCCCTATGCGGCATTGCACTTTATGACTTATGAGCAATATCGATGTTGGATCTTGAGTAACTACTCTGCGTTGGGAACATGAATTGTCGTTGATCTGGTTGCTGGTTCAGTAGCTGAAGGGACAACAGTTTTACTAACCCACCCTCTAGATTTAGCTCGAACGAAACTTGCTCACCTGGTATACATCCCGCATAAATTTTATGCCATGAATCTGTCTAATGCTTTGAGCCTTTGATAAAGAACATCCTCCTTTAGTTGTAGGATTTCATTGAGGTTTTTTTCTAAAATAATGTCTTTCAACTTAATGTAATTGTATAGATCTTAATAATAAGTCAAAATGGGTATCGTTGAAAGAATTAAAGAAATCGAAGCTGAAATGGCTCGAACTCCAAAAATAAAGCCACAGGTACTGAACTGAATCTTTTCAATTTTATATAGTAGTACTAATTACCACTTTTCTTTAGATGATATGAGAAACCACTGTTTCTGAGGTTAGTGGCATGGTGGTCATTTACAATCATATTGACATAGCTCTATAAGTAAGATTTTGGATTGTGAATATTTATAAACATGATTATGCAATTTTGTGAATACAGAGTTGGGAGTTTAATTTTGATAATAGCTATTAAGTAAAGATTATGTAATTTTGTGTACGTTTTTTATATTTTATATTTTATGAAGTTTGAAGCATGGGTATTTTTTTTTAGTTCTATAATTTGTTGAAGTTTTTTTTCATAATTTAACCTAATTGGTAGTTTGGGATTTTGGTCTGACTCATGGTTTAAGCCATAAATTTACCATTTATTTCCAGTATTACAAAATGTTGTCATTGTTATGCAGTCTCTAATTGCAAAGTTGCATCTGGTGGCATACCTACTTGCTTCCATGAATAAAGGATGTTTAATGCATCATTCAAATCCTGCAGTATCTTATCTGAGTTTTCCTTTTATCCTACAACTACCGTTAACTGAATGATGATAGATGTATTTTTGTGTTTGATTTGTCTTAAATTTTTTATATTGATAGTGCTCGATTGTGTTATTTTATATATTTTTAGGAAATAAATAATTGTGGAAAAATCGGCTCGAAAAGTTATAAAGGCACCTACCAGTTGGATAAGGGCACCTATCTTTTTAAATTTAAACATGAATATTGGCGGCAAAACTTAGTTTCAAATTGTGGAAGTTCTTGGTTGAGTTTTTTTTTGGAAAGATTTGGAATTTTAAGACAAAAAATATTCTTACCTTATTTATATAAGAGTTGTATATGTTTTGGAAACTTGGAAAATCAAAACAATCTCGTGATTTATACAAAAAAAAAAGGAGAGATAATATCTCGGGTAACTTCTGTTCCTTATTCGCATGATATTATTCCTTCCATATAAATATTATTTGGGATAAAGATTGGTTAACAAAATCATCTAGAAGAAAACCAGAAGCAAGTTTGATCGTGGAGAGAAAGAAAATAATCACCGAGATTCTCTTGGTTTATTGCCGAGATATTGTGAATTAAATAGGTGATATTTGAGAGATTTGAAGAGGTACTAATGCTATATTATAAATAGAGAGTAGAAGGGAAGCATTTTGGGGGGCTGGCAGAGGCTAGAGAGGAAGAAATCAAAAATCATAAAAATTTGCTCGTGAATAGATGAAGAAATCGTTACAAAAAGGTTGAAGAAACCGTGGCCAAAAGTTTGAAGAATCTGTTGCTAAAACTTTTAATTTTTACAATGTTTATCTTCAATTTGCAACAGTTGATTTGTAACAGCGAGTCTGTAACATCCATACACCGCTGCAAACTCGTTGCTTTTATTATTTTCTCTTCTTTTCACCTTTGTAAACACTTTTTGAGCTATGAATAAATCCTTTGAGAGTGTTTTGAGCACGATGAGCTAAATCCCAACACTGGGACAATGGAGGAAACCTTATTTCATGATTGTGGTGAATATAATTTATTCTTTTATGACTTTTTGTATTAATTTTAAATGAAATTATGATTTTCATTAATTGGTTGTTATTTAATTTGATGGATCATGCTTAGCTTAGTTGTTTTGATGGTCCATGTTCAGGATTTACAGTCAATGTTTTAAAAATCTACTTTTGGCAGAGTCAATACTTTAATCATATGAGCTATAATTGTCTAGAATTAATATATGAATCGCATGAATATGAAAAAAGGTGGAATCTTGTGTCCCTGTCTCTCGTAATATTGCTACTATCTTTTGTATATATTTGCTAGTTTTAGTATTAGAAGTTAGAATTAGGTTTAAAACCAAATCTTCACAAGTCTGAGTGAACGATCTTTTTACCCCTTGTCAACAAATCACATCAATTTTTAACGCCGCCGACGCGGACTTGTTTTTAGGTTAGGGTTTTAGATTTATTTTTTTAGGTTTAATTTTAATTAGGTTAATTAGGATTTATTTATTTTTATTATTTTTTTTCCATTTTAAATTTTATGTGGGTATTTTTCTTAGCTTTGATGTGCAGGTGAGTTTTTACATTAATTGTGGATATTGCCTACCAAAAAAGATAAGTAATACTCCCTCCGTTTCAGGAAAAGAGTTACTCTTACTATTTGCACAATTGTTAAGGCAAGATGAGAGAGAATAACTTTTGTAATTTATTTCCAGATTTACCCTAACAAAAAGTTTAATACTACATATATCTTTATAATGGGAATAATAATATTTCTTAAAATAGTAAGGGTAGTTTTAAAAGTTTGTTATATTGAAAATGAAAGTAACTCTTTTGTTGGAACACAAATTTAAAGAGAAAGTAACTCTTTTCCTGAAACGGAGGGAGTATAACTCAATTTTTTATTTTATTTTTAGATTTTTCATTAATTTTTTTTTATTTATATATATTTCTTTTTGGATTTTATTTTATTTTGTATATAAAAAAACACGTGCACACACAGCATTTTGCATTCGTCAGACTACTGATTTTAGGATAACCCGTGGAAAAGTAAGCTGAATTATAAGATTCTGAGATACCTTATTTATAATAACCACAATCGCACGACGTCTAGCTAGTAGACTGCGGGAAAATACTGCAATCAATATCTCTAACAAACTAATCAGAAATGATATTTTTGGGATTTTCAGAATAAAGTTAAAACAAGAAAAATAAACTAAACTAATAAAATAAATCAAATGGGAGAAACAGTAACCAGGGTTTTCAGTATCCACCACTATTTCTATTCAATTACTGAAATGAAACATAACTCCTGAATATTTATCTATTTTCCGTTCTATCGGTATCACCTATTATATGTATTAGAGTCGCAAATATCACCGGGACACCCTAAGCATGGCGCATCAAAATCCTTAAGTTTCAACATACACCATCAAATTGCGTTAGTGAGAAAATTATAAGAAACTAAATGTAGGTTCACAAATAATACTTGCAATTCTAAGCATACCCCATCAAAGGATTTAACTCATGCATGGAATATCAAATAATAATACAAATATATTTATGATCCTAACAATTATATGCAAAGGTTACTGTCTTGTACAAAACCAATGAAACAACAACTCATATTATCATTAAATCAATAAATGGTATTCAAGAACTAATCATATTTAAATCATAATAGTCTTTTTCTATGTAAATCAATTCAATTAGCCCTAAACTTAAAGTGGTTTCAATATAAAAACCCTAACTACAAAAATCAGCGAGATATGACAAAGGGTTTCTTAAAACCCATCAAAATAAATACCAGAAGAAAATAGGAAAAATATTAAACCCCTTTTAGAGCAACTGCAGTGGACGATCAGACCAAAGAGTAAACACCAGAAATGGTCTTTGGTCCGATTTTGTGAGACGCAATGGACGACTAAATGTAGTATTTGGTCCAAAAATTGAACAGTATCCGATCATGTTTAGTCAAGAAAATGGTCCAAAACAGTTATAGTCTGACGCTCATGTAAGACAGCGTTTTCCAAAAACGCCATTGTACGAGGACGTTTATAAACACAAACGTCATTTCTGAAAGACGTTTATCAAAACGTTTCTAAAGAACAACGTTTTTGAAACGTTGTATTAAAAGAGCGTTTCTGAATTGAAACGTTGTATTAAAAGAGCGTTTTGAAACGTTGTATTAAAACGACGTTTC
>JAJJMC010016059.1:2524979-2583637 GCA_023531435.1 Papaver californicum
ACGTTTGACGTTTGAGTACATAACGCTTCATTACAGGAGCGTATGTTTAAAACGCTAATCTAAATGAACGTCAAAAACATAACGTTTGTCTAGTTAAACGTCTGTGTAATATACGTCACTTTAATATAGCGTTTGATAATTAACGCTTATTTACAACAGCGTAATATCATATTTAGTTATGTTTTCGTTGTGTTTTTTTTTTTAAACGACCAAACAGATTTGGTCTTTGATCGATGGTCTGGTCCAACTGCTGCAGTTGCTCTTAACTTCTGATTTTTCTGTCTTTTTCTACATTGTCTTCTTCTCCAACTCAGTTGCCTGAAACCACCGATCTACGCCTCCAACCCTTTTTTTTTATTTTCTACTCGGTACCTCCCCTTCTTCCTCTTACGCCCCCAAAAAGAATAGAACCACAGCCGCCTCCGTCTGACCAAAGTGTCAGGGTCTCTCCCCCCAAAATCAGAAAATTCCCCTTTCTCTACTTTTTATGTTTTCTTTTTATATCTTCTGCCTCTCCCACATCAACCACATCTAAACCTATTCACTCTCTCCCACGTGCTTTACACCTCACTTTTGTTCCATCTACTCTTTGTTTTACTCGGTCAGACTTCTACCAAAGGAGTACGCATCCCAACTCCTAGCCAACGTCCCGTTTTCATTTAATCCAGCAACCAATTCATCTTAACAAATTCCCAGGCCACGTTCCATCCAGACATCCACTGCCACCTCGACACAAGAATACAAGATCCCACCTTCTCTTTAACTTCTTTTGTTTTCTATTTCTCGGACTTCTCTGATTTTGTTTACTGTCACACCAAACACAAAACTCCAAGACCAACCTTCTTTGCCACGTCCACCAACCAGGGAAAGACAAGCCACGACTCTCAAAGCTAACTTAGTTTGCTACGCCTTCAAAACCGAACCAAAGATCAAGGTCATCAGCCTTTTTTTTCTGCCTGGCATCATATTTCTTCCCTTGTCTCTATTGTCGCTAACACCACCTTCCATTCACTTTTTTTTACGCCCAACCAACCACTAATAAAAGAAGTCCCATCGAGTATCAACTCCATAGGTTACCAATTTAGCTCACTTAGCCGTATTTATTTGCAACTTTGGATTTACAAAAACCACCTTATAAAAGCATAAAAATAACAATACTAATACAAATTTAAGTACTAACAAATACAAATTAAGCGGTAAATATGTATAAATTATGCCTATATCACTTAACCCGTGCCTTGGGTCTGATGGGAGTTACCAGCTGAAATTCCACAAGCCTTAGCCTCATACCTTTGACCAGTCTTTGATTGTACGTATATTTTACTAAAGTAACCTAAGCTTACCTATTTTAGTCGAACCGACATTTTCATGTGCACCAAAAAAATAAAAAAAAAATATCGAACTGGTACTATGAGGACCAATATAATGATTATCGACCCGAATTTCAAAATGGACATTACCCGTACTATGACCATAGTATGGATAGTACTTGGGACCACTACCAACCCTTTGAAGGTTATGGTTCATACCATAGTGATCCCAATTACTATTTGCACACTCACCAGTCGTACAAACGGGAAAATGAGCAGTATTATATTGAGCAAAATGTTAGTTTTATTTCTCTAGAAGAGGCTCTCAAGCAGTTAACTGAGTCGACACGTAGGAGTGAGATGTTAATGAAGGAAGTTTATGAAGAGTCATTAGAACAGAATAAATAACTTGCATCTTTAACTACCGCTCTCAGTGAACTTAAGACACATTTAGATGAAATTGAAGAAGAAGAACGGTTAGTTGCTAATATTGCTCAAAATGAACTTAATTGTCAAAATAATGTTTCTACCCTTAATAATGATGATGAATATTTACCTAATTTAGAGGACGAGGTTATAATAGAAAACACTACTTATTTAGATAAGGTTCAATCATCTTCATATTATTATGATGATGAGGATATTGTTGATGAGGAAATTGAAATCCCTATTGATCTTTACGATAATAATGATATTTCTAGTTCCAATCCCAATAATGTTGATGATTATTTGCCTATTCAAGAGGAAAATGATTTAACTACAAATACCATTGTTATAAACATTGAAATATTTCCTTGTTATTATGAAGACGATGAGGAACGAATTTATCTTGAGACTAGTGTTTTAGATTCTAACGATTCAAATACCATAATCTCTGACAAAGATGATGGACTCATAGAGATTTTAAATGTGAATGAGGAAGCACCACCTGATTATAACTTAGAAGAAGCAATCGACCATTTCCAGGAATCTGACGATCTAGAAATTAGGAAAATTGTAGCTAGTTTATCCAAGGAAACTGAAAATTCTAAGTTTAGGGGTGAATACCATTCTCCCTGTGGTTTACCTTTGACTCTTATAAAGGTCCCTCACTTGGGACTTGACATATGTGTCTATACCATCTTAAGATATTGTCTTCAAGAACTGTTTCCTGAGCCTAATTTTTTCTAAAAAGAAATTCAGTCGTCAGAAACCCATCATCTGGTTAATGTGATTTATCCGGTCCATGATACCATGGTTGATTTTGTTGTCCCATCAATATTTTATTTACCAAATATGGGAAAGTTTCAACTTTAAATGTGTCAATTTTTAATTTTTAAAACTAAATCTGATTATTTTAGAAAGTTTAAATCGACACATTTTCATGAGAATGACCATCAATTTCATATATTCCATTATGGTCAACTGAGTGAGGAAAATTCAATTGACTTCAAGGATCCGCAATTATTCATATTAGTATTGTATGATTCGTAAACTGTGACTAATCCTTTCTTGGTCTGGATGAAGACTTTAAACTTACCGCTCTATGGGAGGCAACCCATATGCTTTTGGTACACGGTGCTGGTAATATCTTTCCCTATCTCTTTACTATGATCATTATTCATTCTTTCATTCATTTATCTTTAGAACATCGAGGAGTATATTCGATTTAAGTTTGGGGGTAAGGGAGAAATTTTTAAAAAATTTAGTTGTACCAAAAGCTATAAAATCTATAAACTTGTGAATAATTCAGGATGTCACTAACCATTCTAGGTATATGGAAACAAAATTCTTGTCTATAGGAGTTGCGGGACCAACTAAATGGTCTATTCATAAAAGGACAAAACTCAGGTGTTAGAAATAACATGATAGTCGTCGCTATGGAGTCGTCACCGTGTCACGTTCTGTTTTTATTTTTACAACTTTTTGTGTTTCTCTAAGTGGTTTGGTGGGCATTAGTATCGCCTTGTTGTCGCTAGGATGAAATAGAATGATTGAGATCAAACCCCATTATTTTAACTGAACTTGACCAATAATAATAATAATAAAAAAAAAAGACACTTGGATAACAATATGTGTGTGTTCTTCGTGTCTCCCTCGCCTAAGCAACCGTGGACCGCAGGATCCATGGGAACTATCATGTAATCTGCTGATACGGAGCATGCGCTTAGATTCAAAAGATTTTGATCATGTTGTCGAAAAAAAAAAAATGAAAATAAGATAAAAAATAATAATTGTATATATTCAATAAATCGACCGCTGGGGCCCTTGTATATACCAACTGAGTTGATACTAGAATTAGGATTCATACCAGTGGGTGCGCATCTCAATCCATCTTGGCATTGACGATCATATATATATTCTTGGAAACACCGTTCACTTAGTCAACATGCGCACACTTCTATTTCCATATCCATCTTCTTAATCTATTCATATGATTGTGGTTTGTTAGATTCCGAGTATCGTGGTCCATTGTACGAATTTCTGAGTAGTGCTTTGTTTTCTTATATATGAATTTTAGTACGCTTGAGTAAAAACTCCTGTATAACAATTGGATCCAAAATAGGATAATTCCTCCCATAACCAAAGAATTTTGTAGCCAACTAAATAGCATGTTTAGTGTCTACCCTCAATCGTTCATAAGTAGCTAGAGTTTGGAGTAAAGGTTTTGTGGGTATATCTCTTGTAAATCCTCACGAGACAAAACTCTTCCACTAGGGCCACCTAGGGGTTCAAAGGCTTGTTGCACACGCTAAATGCAATCGCGATGCCTGCGATAGTGAGTTAGAATTTTTATTTTAGATTTGCTCAAGGACTATTAAATAATAAGTTCGGGGGTATTTGATAGACACATTTTTGTGTCTGATTTGTCTCAAATTTTTTATATTGATAATGCTCGATTGTGTACTAATTGTGTTAGTTTATGTATTTGTAAATATTTTTGGGAAATAAATAATTGTAGAAAAATTGGCTTGAAAAGTTATGAAGGCACCCAAGAAATTGCTAAAGGCACCCAGAGACTATAACACATAACACCTTCAGTCCACCTCCAACTCCATCTGGACCGTACTACTGGCAGCAGCTAGATTGAGACATCACTGCATTGTACCACCAGCAACGATTTGGGTTTAATTTTCGAGTTTTCTTGTGCATTATAAATTCCTTTAAATCCTTTGAATTGATTGTTGATAACGTGAACTCCATTATGTGTAGCTAAACTCTTTTGTGATTAGGGTTAAACTTGATTTCATGAATATGAGTTATTGATTATTTTGCATTAAGTTTATTTTAAATCTCTATTTTAGTTATTATTAATTTTCTACCGTGTGAATGATATTATGAATTGTTTTCCAGTTGGTCGAGTGCGCAATCGAGTAGCTAGTTGATGGTTTATCACTAGTTAATGAATTCTTCAACCAATAATCGTTTGGAGTTCAAAACAAAATGTAGTAATTTTTGATTGTTGACGGCGAGATGTTGTTAAACAATTGAGATGTAGAAAATTACCTTAGCTAATAATCCTAACTTATGAGTGAATGGCTAAGTCTTACCCCAATTCACGGAATTTAATGCTTCCGGTTCGATTACACTTAGAGAGTTTATTTTAGGCGGTTGAATTGGATAATATCTTCTAAAGAACCTTTTCTAGTAGGTGATTTGATTATGATAGTTTAGCCTATAACTATTCTAGGGTGGTGATAAGTAAGATATTGAGAGTAATATATCTGTAAATTGATTGTGCTCTATTTCAATAGCTAGCCTTGCCAGAGTGCAAGCAAAAACCCTTGTCATAATGCAAACAAAAAGCCTTGTTGCAGCAGCAAGCACATATCTTGCAACTTGTGGTACAATTATCAAGCTTCACTCGTTTTTCAACTATGGAAAAATTCGGCTCATAGCACCAAGTGCACCTTGTTCGCTAGCAGACTACCATGTTACTTCAACAAGTATCTTGGGGGAGTCTTAGTAAAATGCAGAAGTAGTTGACCTAAGGGACTCCTCTTAAGCCATCAACAAGTTGAGACTAAAAAAGAACGACATTTGTACCATGTAGTTTCTACCAAAGTAGTTAATATCGTGTATCGGTATCGTATCAACAAGGTGCGATACACCTAGACAAAGGATCATATCGGATTTTATCGGCGTCACACAATTAACTTTTTAATTTTTTAATTTATAGGTATTTAAAGGTAGATGTACATTATATTACTCAAAGTTTTAATGGAAGGTATTTATAATATAAAAACTCAATTAAACTAGTTTTCTTTGATAACCTAACATTCCCAAACATAGAAGTTTATATGAAAAAAAGAATTAAAACACAAAAACATTATGAATAAATACATTTATATCCTTACCGATATTATCGACCAATACGATTAGGGCTGTTCATGGCCGGTTTCGGTTCAGTTTTTGGCCAAACCAAAACCGAAACCGGTACAGTCGGTTTTCCAAAAAGTTTTCCAAAACCGTTCCATTTACCGCCGGTTCGGTTTTACTCGGTTTTCTCTCGGTTTCGGTTTTTTCCAGCCGGTTTTGGTTAACCGGCTGGTTATGTCAGTTTCATGGAACTGACAGTGCAAAATTTAGAAAAAAAATAATAAAATAAACTTTTTCACATTGCAATTCAAACACAGGATTAACATCATCGCCTATTTTTTTTTGGGTTTTTCAAATTCATGGACACTCAAAACTAAATTCGTTTTATATTAGTAATAGTAACAACAGAGAACCCTACTGAAGACTTTCAGTATCCTTCTTCATTGTGGATTTTATTTTATTTCTTTCCTCAGAGCGTCACACCGAGAACCCTTTCTAGCTTTGTAATTATCTGTTGGTTTGGAATGGCCTTCCTTGATTCATACTCCTAGACAATTTGTGGCTTCTCACTGATCAGCTGCACAACACACAAGTATCTCCATTAATAATCATTGAGAGAACAAATTTTAACAAGGAACTTGAACAAACTTCTTCAGACTCCAGAGAGGAGGAACTACCTGTGCAAGTTGAGATTGAGTCATTTTCTTGTCCAAACGAGCCTGCATGATGTTTTTCTTTATTTCAGATGGTGTTCATCTGTTTCACATCATAACAAGTTCAGATACATCTGGTGTATAGCCAAATTGCAAGTGATTACAGGTACTAGTCCAAAAAAAAAACTATTCTAGCATTAAATATAGAACTTCTCTAGCAAGCGCAACTTCCATGGAAGAAAATTAAAGAAGAGGAACTACTCACGTGTAAGAACTTCTGTTTCTTCATTAAGCTTCCTGGTGTTCAATGAAAACCCACAGTGAATACAGTGAAAATGAAAATGAAAAATCTAACAAAACCAGATAGAAACTTAGTATATCAGTACTGCTTCCGATGGATTAATCCAAAATCTAAGATCGATCATGAATCAACGATCATCATCATATGATTGTCCACCAAATTCATTTAATCTCAAAAAATAAGAAGAATTAGATTGGTTAAGTAAAACTAGTGGTTTATTCGAAAGAAATCATTCAACTAAACCAAGCCCTAGTGGAAGTATTACTCGTTCAAGACCATCATCATCTGCTTCTCAAAGATTTTTCACAAGTTTGAAAATAAAAGCATCAATAGTTGGTCTACCTAAACCACAAAGTTCTTGTTTCGTTCCTGGTGGTAGAAGGAATTGTAAGTCAGATCTTCAGTGAAGGAGTGGAGAAGAAGAAGAGAAGAGAGTGGAGGCGGACGCTGGGCTGCTGCTCAAAAAATGGAAGAGAATTAGGGTAAGAAAGTTAGGGTAGGGTTATATATCAAGGGTAATGAAGGGTTTAGATTAGATCTATCACAAACTAGATCAACGGTTCTAAATAGTCGGTTTTCCATGGCATAACAGTTCGGTTTTTGGCTCAACCAAAACCGAAACCGTGAATACCGGTTTCCATACTTTTTTTCCATAACCGTTCCATTAACAAACGGTTCGGTTCGGTTTTTCCCTATTCGGTTCGGTTTTGACGGGTTTCCATGGAAACACGTTACCATGAACAGCCCTAGTTATAGATGTATGGGGTGTGCTGTATCGCTGGTGGTGATAGTACTGGATTGCTACAAGATTTGGTAGTGATGTAGTTCAAACTTGCTGCAACAGGTGGATAGTGAACTCGAGAGGGATCGGTTAACTGCAGGTGAATGGTGGACGTGATGTTGTGAATGGTATGATGCGGGTGAACTGGTGGTGATGGTGTGCAGTTAAAAATGGTTTTGGAGATGAGCTTTGTTGTGAACGACAACATAATCGGGGTATAGGGATGTCCCTTATCTTTAGCTTTTCATCTCTTTTATAACTCTTATTCTTGCTGCAAAATTGAATCGGGTAACAACCCAAGTATCCTAATCTCGTTCAAACTCTAACTCAGTTCTCAATATATACCATTCATCATGATAATCAACGGCAACAACCACCTTTCTTCACTGAATTCTCTCTGTGAAACTCTTATCTGAATCTCGATCCAATACAACACTCAAACTCAACGATGACAACATCAGATTAATACTAATTTTTCGGTACAACATTTGTGAGAGAATAAAATCTGAATGACGCGTGTCCAAGAATTAACGAAGGAGTAACAAAAAATTAAAGTAAGACAAGAAGTACCGTAGTAAAGTTTTACGAAAAGGTCTAAGAAATTGACAAGATTAAAGCCTGAAAACATTAATGCATGAGTAACACGTACGTTACGGGAAAGTATGGGACTCTGATCGAGGCAGATAGCTTTAACTGCATGACTGACACTAGGTTGCGGGAAAAGAATGACTCATTAAGAAATAATGATGAATACAGATCTAAGAGAAACACGTGTCGACTCTACAAGTTACGGGACAAAAAGGAACAAAGCATGACGATTCACTATTAAGAAGCTACGTGTCAAACATGGTTTCATCCTAATCCAAAAGTAATAATAAAAATATAAGACCGTAAGAGAGCTGCGGAATGGTGAATGCTAAACCAAAAGAGAGCTACGGGACGATACACTCAGATCATAGGAAAGCTACGTGATAATGAACATAAGACTGAAGGACAGTTGCGGCATTACATGACTCATCAAAAGAAGATAAGAACAAATAAGTGGGAAAGCAAATTGGCGGGACCCATAAAATTAAGCTATAAATACCAAGCTCATTAATAAGAATAGGGGTTGGAAAAAATCTAGAAAGAGAGAGAGGGAAAAGGAAAAACTGGAGAAAATACATTTTTGAAGATTGAAGAGCTTAGGTATGATGTTTATGTAATTTTCCAAATTCAATTGATGGTAAATGATTTTGATTATAACTTGAGAAATGATATAAATAGTTGAATCATTTTAATCTCTGTGTCTTTTCATTCCAATTTTGGTTGATTATCATCTTCAAAATTATATGGTATATCTATTTACATTAAGAAATCATACAACTTTGATCTATAAACATTTTGGTTGTGATTCTGACCTTTGTTAGATTTTTGGCAATCACAATTTGGCGCTAGAAACAGGGAGGTAGTAAAGAATTTATTCTACCTGTTAAAAAAATTTTATCTTTAAAACTTATGAGTTGTGTCATATCAAAAATTTTCATTCTACAAGATACAGTGATTCAGAGTTATATTGAAAAGATTCTTCGTATAGTTTTACTTTTAGAAATTCGCTTTGAAAACTTATAGATTTAGCTCATATTTTCATATGAGTTATTTTATTATTTCATATTTTACATACATGGAAAAATACCAAGCAAACTCTTTAAGATGTTTATTTTAAAAATTTGGCTCAAAGATTTTCATTAAGCTCTTTTGTTATGATTATCAAATCCTTGATCAACATACTGAATAGAATCCTTGATTTTAGCAAAGGGTGATGAAATAAATTTTTAGTTAAATTTAAAAGTTTTAAACTAAGAAAACTACATGACTTGAGTATGATTTATTCCTTCAAATTAGGTTGTATTATTTACATTTATTTAGAATGAAAAAATCTTTGAAAATACATAACTAATTATCTGAGCTCGCTTAGAATACTGAAAAGGAATTTTCTACAGCAACAAAAGACTGATATTGGAAGGAATTGAAACAATTAAAAGGAGATCATACAAGAAGAAACCATGTCTCAAGATGCTAGTTCGGGAAACCAAGGGAGAAATGAAAGGGGGGATAATCAACAAAGAGAAATGATAGGAACTTCACAAGGACAACAAAGTAGTTCAGGAAACCACACAAATATTTCTTCATTTGAAGAAAATTCACAAAAAACTATTGATCATCTACAAAATTTAATGGAAGAAATGCACAAGATGCGGAAGGAACAACAAACTTGCACTGAAAAAAATTGCACATCTGGTTAGAAAAAATCAAATGCTGAAGGAAACAATCCAGCAAGGAGCGAAACCAACTACAACAAGGACATGGGGGCAAGAAGTAAGCTCCAGTAAGCCCGCAAGAAGAAAAGAAAAGGATAATCAAGACCAAAGAATAATGATAATGGAATCCTCATACCAGCAACCTGGTCCCGATAGGTTGAATCATGGAGATTCATGCTCACAACATGACAAGTGGCAAAAATGCTTTGAGGCTATGGAACAGATGCGTGAAGAAATAAAGAATCTAAAAAATAAAGAGGGTGGACGGATAGAAGAAGTATTGAAAGAAGCCAGGCGAACTCCTTTGGCACCATATTTAGCATATGCACCCATACCCGAGACTATAGTATTCCCATTTTTCAATGCTACGATGGTACAAGAGACCCTACCACCCATTTGAAATATTATAATCGTATTATGACACGATGGGAACATAATGACGTTGTTATGTGTCGGAATTTCCCGTCAAGTTTGAAAGGAATGGCTTTGGCATGGTTTGATAATTTACAAGAAGGATTTGTGCATTCATATGCATAGTTAACCCGAAAGTTTCTAGAAGCATACATGTACAACAAGCCCATAGATTCGGAATGGATAGATTGTATTCTCTTGCCTCGTGGCCATAAGAAACTATTCGTGATTATACCGATAGATGGCATGCGATCTGTCAAGCAATCGGGGATGTAATCCCAGAAGTCGCCATCAATGGCTATAAGTGGGGAATAGCTGATCGAAAAAGTCAGCTTTTTGTTGATATTCATAATTCAAATCCCAAAATTGAAGGAATCCTCAGGGAAATTATTGAAAAATGCGCAAGGTTGCAGGACATTCAAGGGCAACATCCAAGAATAACGGCACAACAACAAGCGAATGCAAAAAGAACCAATTCAATAGAACCATCATCCGGATCAGGGAAGAGGTTTGCAAGCAAATTTGAAAATAATGAGTCAAAGCGGCCAAAGTCCGAAGGAAGAAAGAAATTTCTCCAAGAGTTTGAAGAGCGAGTCTTTACCAAGCTCAATACTCCATATTCCGAAATTTTGAAAGTGATAAAGGACAAGCAGGATTTTCAGTGGCCAAGGTCAAAGGAACAACAGCCTGAATACACCCAGAATTCCAAGGAGTTTTGCGAATACCATTGTTATCGGGGTCATTCAACAAACCGATGCAGTAATTTAATTATCTTGGTACAAAGAATGATTGATGCGGGAGAACTAAAAGAATTCATTCAATTACCAGATTCATCATCAAGGCTCAATAAGGGGAAATCTGTCAACATCCCTCAAAATAATCGAACTACAAATATGATCTCTTATTCAGAGTCAAACATATCATCTTTGAATGTAGCAATCAATGAGAAATTGCATAAAAGAGTCCGTAATCATGAAGTCTTCAAAGTGGCGGGAAAATTCTCTGAGTCATGGGAAGAATGGATGGCGTCCCCACTAACGTTTTCTGCAAATGAGGTTGATCAAGAGGTAGAAATGCACAATGACCCGTTGCTACTTACATTGCCAGTATTTCGATGGAATATAAGGAAAATTTTAATTGATGGGGGCGGCTCGCTCAATGTCTTGTTTTATGATACTTTTTTAAAGATGGGAATGAAAGAGGATCAGTTAACTCCATCATTCATACAATTTATGGATTTAATGGTTTAGCTTCAAAGCCGAAGGGAGAAATCATGTTTGATGTAGCAGCGGGGCCGATAAGTATTATGAAAAAATTCAGCGTAATGGAAGCTCCATCCCCCTATAACGCTATCATTGGAAGGCGTTGGGTTCATCAGATGAAAGGTGCAACTTCAACTTATCACCAGTACTTACGGTTCCCGACACCGCAAGGAGAAATGGAGATAAGAGGAGATCAAAATGAGGCCAAATCTTGCATTTTAGTAGAAGTCCGTATGAATGAAGAACGATACTTGAAGCAACAAAATAAAAAAAAAAAGAACGCAAGATGAAGGCAAAAGAAGAATCTCTAGACCAATACATGACCCAGATTGCGGGAAAAAATACCATAAGTGAAATAGGAGAAGGAGTTACGGAAAAAGAAAATACACCAAAAGCCGATTCAGGCAATCTCCCAGCATAGCAACTAAAGGGGACTCCTACATTTTTAGGAGTTCCCAAACCAACCATTACTTCGATTGAGGAAACCAAAAATGTTAACATATGAACGAAAGAGTTTCCCAAGATAATAAATATTGGAACTTTAATGGGAATAGAAAAAGAACAAAATTTGATCATACTACTTCGGGATTTTGTGGACATATTTGCATGGAATATGGAGGACATGTCGGGTATTGACCCAAATATTGTACAACATGAGTTACATATACACCCTGAAGCAACACCTTTTCGGCAACGCATACGCAAAGTTGCACCAGAATATCATCTGTCTGTCGAAAAAGAATTAATTAAGCTCATGGATGCAGTATTCATTCGAGAGGTACAATACCCGACTTGGATTTCCAACATGGTAATTGTGCCAAAAAAGAATGGCAGAGTGATGATTTGCATAGATTTCACCAATTTGAATAAAGCATGCCCGAAAGATAGTTATCCACTCCCTAGCATTGATCAATTGGTGGACGTTGTTGAGGGTCATGATGCCTTATCTTTCATGGATGGACAATCCGGATACAATCAAATAGCACTGGCTGAAAAGGATCAAGAACACACTGTATTCTTTACCCTCACGGTTTATATTGTTACACCAGAATGCCATTTGGGCTAAGGAATGCAGGAGCAACATATCAACGGTTGGTTGACACAATATTTAAACCATGGATCGGTCGCACGTTTGAAGTTTATGTGGATGATATGTTAATAAAAAGTAAACTATCAAAAAATCACTTACAAGACTTGAAAGAAATATTTGAAGCTTTACGAAAGTACAGAATGAAGGTCAATCCGGAAAAGTGCATTTTTGAGTCACGTCAGGAAAGTTTTTGGGTTATCTAGTCACCAAAAGAGGAATTGAAGTTGATCCAGCAAAAGTTCAAGCAATAATAAACATGTCATCTCCAAGAAACATTAAAGAGGTACAGAAACTAAATGGCTGTTTGGCCGCACTCAGCAGATTTATTGCAAGATCATCGGAAAGATGCAAACCCTTTTTTGATATTTTAAAAAAGAAAAATAAATTTGAATGGAATGAGAAATGTGAGTAAGCATTCCAAAATATCAAAGTTTACCTCGCAACATTACCTGCACTACAGAAACCAAAGCCTGAAGAAGTTATGGCCTTGTACATTGCAGCAACCGAAGATGCAGTAAGTGCGGTGTTAGTCCGGACCAATGAGAAAATGGAGAAACATGTGTATTATATCAGAAAGACTTTGAACCCCGCAGAAAGGAATTATACAAAAATTGAACAACTAATCTTAGCATTATTTTTTGCTACTCAAAAGTTACGTACATATTTCCTCACACATTACGTCCGAGTACCAAGTAAAGCACCATTGGAGTCAGTATTGAAGAACGTAGGGAAAGTCGGAAGGATAGCAAAGTGGAATGCACAGCTAGAAAAATTCAACATACTATTCGAATTACGAACCGCACATAAGTCACAAATTCTGGCTGATTTCCTTGCAGAGGATGATTATGAAATTCAAGGTTCGTCCGCATAGGAAAATCAACCATATTTCATTCTTTACCTTTTAATTTTTATTTATACAGTTATTCACCATTTTATGACACTGGAATTCAAGGTTTGCCCGGATTTGAAGATGATGATCCTCAGGATATTTTGGATTCTGCAAATCTCCAAAGGTGGGAAGTTTTTGTTGATGGATCCAAAAACGAAGATGGTACGGAAATTGGAATAGTAATCACTACACCTACGGGAGATCGAATGATACATTCATTCCGACTAGAATTCGAGGAGCATACAAATAATATAGTGGAATACGAAGTTGTTGTCCATGCCCTCAGACTCATCATCGAATTAGGAGTAAGCGATGTGCGACTCACAAGCGACTCATAATTAATAGTTCGACAGGTTGATCTAAAATACCAAACACTTGATGAATGCCTGGCAGAGTATAAAAATCTTGTACAAAAATTGGCACTTCAAGTTCCGAATATAACTCTTCGACATTTACCCCGAGAAAAGAATCGGCATGCAGATGCACTGGCATTTCTCTCTTCAATGATGAAGGATCCAAACACATCAGCCGTAAAAATCGAGCGTATATATGAACCATCAATTAAGTTACAAGCAGTTGAAAATATTGAAGACAACATTGAGGAAGATATTGAAGACGTAGCGGTCCAAAAAGATGTAAGTTTCCCACAGAAAACAGAAAATGATCTTACTGAAAAAGATTGGAGAGTTACAATCCATCAATATTTACAAGATGAGGTGCTACCCACAAATTCTAAAGAAGCGAGAAAAGTGCAATTGAAATCTGTTAATTACCAGCTGTGGGACAGAGTATTATACCGCAAGTCTTTTTTGGGACCTTTACTTCGATGTCTATCCCAAAAGGAAGGGCTACGGATTCTTAAAGATATACATTATGGGGATGCGGGGAATCATAGTGGAAGACGATCACTGGCATTAAAGGCAAAAACTCAAGGTTTTTATTTTCCATTCATGCATAAGGATGCAAAAAATATGGTGAAAAAATGTGAAGAATGTCAGCGCTACGCGAAAAGAATAAAATCTCCAGCAACAGAACTTAATTCGGTGCTCATCCCTTGGTCATTTGCAAAATGGGGAATATATATTGTTGGGCCGTTAGTAGAAGAAACCAAAAAGAGAAAAATACTTGATTGTGGCCACAAATTATTTTACTAAATGGGTTGAGGCCAAAGCTCTTGTACGAATCAGAGACACCGATGTGTTTAAGTTCTTGTTTTAGAATATAATCTGTAGATTCGGAATTCCGGCAGCCATAGTTTCTGATAATGGGCAACAATTACAAGGGAAGAGTATAGATATGCTATTTGAAGCATTCAATATACAAAAGAATAAGTCAACCCCACTCTATCCACAAAGTAATAGACAGGCTGAAGCAACAAATAAGACCATTGCCATAAATCTGAAGAAACACTTGCTAGGAATCATAAGCGGTGGTGCGAACAACTTCATAATACGCTATGGGAATATCGCATAACGAGGAGGGAGCCCAAGAAATAGTCACCATTCTTCCTTACCTATGGGACAGAAGCAGTTATACCAACGGAAATTATCTTACCCACTATAAAAACAGAAGCATGGGAAAAAAATTTGAATTCAGAACTAATGCTTGAAAAGTTGGATGACTTAGAAGAAAGAAGGGAGGTTACACTACAAAAAATGGAAAATTATCAAAGAAGATTGGCAAGAGAATACAATAAAAAAGTAAAGTTGCGGAATTTTGTAAAAGGAAAATATGTTTTACGGCAAATCCCGGAATATCAGAAGGACAAAGAAGCAGGAAAATTTGCACCAACATGGGGAGGACCATATACTATATAAGGGGTTGCGGGACAAGGATCATATTATTTGCGGAATATGAATGTGGAGATTTTTACAAAATCCTTGGAACGCACTATACCTCAAACCATATTATCCTTGATCAATAATGCAATTATGCAATAGTTCACATTCAAAATAGGCAAAGCACATCAAATGCTTTTTCTCTTGAAAATCTAAATGTCTGTGACAACGGGATTTTTTCAATATAGAGATGCCTAACTTGATAGTGATTATTGTACCAGGTACTCTCCACTTCAGGAAATGCCTGCAGTCGACGACATAATTGTACATCAAATTGGTTTCATATATGTAAAGCTATAAGCATATCCTCTCAAAGGAAGTCCATGTATATGAGTGTATGACCATTGAATTTTCGCTAGTAGGGGTGCCTAATATGATAATTAATTGTTGTACTCATTCTCAGTTTCAGGAGACAATCGGGACCACATCCTAATTCCCTCTTGGCCAGAGAAGAGTTAAACATGTACTATTCCCATAATATGATTCAAGGTATGAAAATTCCTGGCAATCAAATAAATCACACTCATACAATGAATTAACAATTAATATATATTCAAAATATGTTTTGCAGGAATAGTAACATAAAGAAAAAGAAAATACAACTACAAAGAAGAACGGGGAAGTAGCAATAACAGTTGGTGTGCGGGAAAAACACTTCACAAAAAAGTTAAGGAGCGGGAAGAATTCCTTTAAAGGGTGGGACCTCCGAGACAGCTGCGCGAGTATATTTTTTTTTAAATCCATCTTGTACTCGGTCAAGAATATTATTGACCTCTTGAGCATTTTTAATTGTATCATCTTTCTTCAACCATAATGCATAAGCTTTTCCTTCCTTAACTTCCAATGTGAGTTTATTTATTTCCATTTTGAGTCTATTCACTTCAGCTTCACAATCCCGGACCTTTGTTTTCCAAAATTTTATTTGACTTCTTTCAGCAACTAGATTTTTGGCAAGGCTTTCGTTCTTTGCAATTTCTGCCTTAAATTTATCTTCGGCTTCTCAAATTTTAGAAGACAAAAGTTCGAGACGAGCCTGCACTTCATTAGCTTTGCGGAAGCAATCTCTAATTGAGTCTGCGTTTCTTTAGTCTTCAGAGAAGCTTCCTCTAAATTTTTGTTGAGATTTTCAATCCTGGAATTGGCTGCACCAAGTTCACCTGCAGCTTTGACAGCCCTTGCGGTCGCTTCATTAAATTTCTTCTCAAAACCTGGAATCACAGCAACAAGTTAAACAGTTCGGGAAAGATAACAAATTAAAGTATACAGTAAATGAGATACCTCCAACGAGGGATTTGAACTCTGCCTCTTTGTGAACCGTAAGTTTCGATAAATACTTATATCGTGATTCTATTCTATTACGCCTCCACTTCATCAAATCATAGCTATCAACAAGATCATTAAACCTTGACTTGACATCCACGATCTCATTATTAACTTTTCTTACATGATCTTCCAATTGTGTAATCCTACCTCGCATCTTAAACAAGAGTTTTGGATCCCCCGCTAATCCCATGGAGTAATTCAGAAAGCAAGAAAGAAATTATTAAAAGAATTTGATAAGGCAGAAAAATTTAAACCTTGATTCTGAAAGTCTTGTAGTTGTTGACGAAGATTATCGTTTTGCCGCTATAAATCCAGAGCATTATTTTCCTTAGCTTTATAATGAGATTCCATCATGATGGACCGAGCTTTACAAAATTTGAATGCAGTGAATACAACATTGTAACCCTGTGCAACCTATAAAACCAAAGTTATAAATAAGATAAAAAATAGAGAAGGGCAAAAGAAATGAAAATGACAAGAATACCTGTGCAAGAGCTTGCTGCGGGAATGAATATAGTTGCCCCTCTGCAAGAGATAGAGTCTCTTCTAAAGAAGAAGAAGGATTCGTGGGAAAGGATGGCTCAACTATACATCATCAGAAAACCAAGCCTCTCTAGCTTCTTCAAATGGTACGATCCCCAAAGATTGCCGCAATCGAGAAACCAAAACAATGTCTGACTTCACCGGTAAAGCAATACTTGTAACAGACAAAAAATCCTTAAATAAAAAACACTAGAAAGCTTCCTTTTCGTTTCCTAAGAGACTTAAGTCATTTGCGATCCCCTTGCCTTTGTCAGCTTGCGGGATTTCTCTATTTGGTTCCGATGTTCCCGCAACGATAGTATTGCAAGCAAGATTAGAAGATATTATTGCTGAGGTACTTACGGGAACGTTCCCTGCAACATGAACACCCGAAGACCCATATAATCCCGTAACAGTAGTATCAACAACGGGATTAAGAGAAATCGATGCTATGATACTTGCGGGAGTATTTCCCGCAACATAAGTGTCCAAAGATACATCTAACCCCGTAGTCGCTGTGTTGACAGCGGAATTAAGAAAAGACGTTGGTGTAGTAGTTGCAGGATACCTTCTGCAACATGAACGTTCAAAAACCCAATTAATCCCGCAGTAGGGGAAATATCTTCAACAACTGGATCATCTTGACTAGGGAGATCCGCTCTTTCAACAACAACACCTACATTAACAGGATCATCCAGGATAGGGTGATCCGTTTCTTCGGTGGAGCCCTCTTCATGAGAGATCACTTCAATCGTAAAATCAACAGGAAGATGAGAAAGTTGCTGATAAAATTTAGAAGTATCCATCATAACATCAAGTGAAGGATTAGCAGAGGCTTCTGCAACCTTTTCTACGACACCCACTGCTGGGATTTCCTCTGCCGCAATGGCTTGTACCGCAGGTACATAACTAAATATTGAAGGGAGAACGACATCCTCATCCTCTTGAATTCCTGCGGCAGAACTTCTTTTATCTTCAATTTCACCTTCTTCTGTATCGGAAGGGGTTCGGGATACTCTCTTCAATCTTCTACGGCTCTTCACTACGGGAACCGTGGCTTCTGCAGAAACCACAGCTTTACGCTTTCTTCCAGCATCACCTTCGTTAATCCGCAGTACAGCTAGTGGTTCAACTTCTACTATATTTGGAAATTCATCCAAAGGCTCAACAGGCGATTCAGCCTATGGAAATAAAAAACAAAATAAAATATTATTCAACCAAAGAAAATACAGGTCATGCAAAAAAGAAATAAGAAAAACTATACGTACCTCATAATCAAACTTGTAATCAGTGACATTTTACTTCCAGGGACAATAACCTGGAAAGCGTCTAAGAATGTCTTTTAACTTCATCACTAGGAAGGAACCCAAATATCCAAGGACCTTCAATCACCAGAGGAGTTCGGTACCATTTAGAATCATGATCTAACCGAATTCTTTCTTTTAAGGGAGACTCTGTATGAGGGACACATCTTATATTGGAACCATCAATCTTATGGAGCAGGCAAAATCCCGAACCAAGTCTACGTCCAGGACTTACGCTCTATTTCACGTAATTTCTAGAAGAAATACTATCTGCATATGTGGCATGAAAGTTTTCAACCGTATAATATTCCTGCTCTGTGGGGTTAGGAGTATAGCAAGTAAAATGAGTCAACCCATGAGTCCGCAAGCTACACTCATCCAGGACCCGCCACCAGTTACCATTATGTTGAACAATGGACCGAGCACGGCCATGTGGAGATTGGTTACGGGACGCAAGAACCTCAAATTGGAAGGGGAATTCATACAGAGGAAGACGAAGACCAGCTTCTAGCGCTCCTGCAAAGATCAATAATTTACTATTAGAATACTTAAACCCCCTCACCATGTCTAAGGACATGGCATCTTTACCTCCCTTATAAAAAGAAACCTTGAATTCTTCAATATGATGTTTCTTCTTGAATTCCTCAAGATTTACAGATCTAAAGCTACAACTTACATGTTCCCGCTTACTCCTGGGGGCAGGATTATTAGCCGAAATAGAAGCATTTACTGGCTTAGAAGATTCGCTAGGAGCACTATGGGGTTTGGTGGAAACAGGAGGATTTATTTGTATAGTATAACGGGACGATCTCCTAATCAACGGGAGATCATCATGATGAGAGGCGTCACCAAATGCTTTGGTGTTTGTTCTTTCAGACATAATGAGATTTTTATCTACACAGAAAGATGTGAAAGAATATGTCAGACCAAAAGAAAAACAAAAGAATCACCAATATCAGTTAATCATCTTTTATCAGAAAAAAGGTATAAAGATCAGAAAAAACGCACCATCATTGTCATCATCATCATCAATCAACCCAACAAACAATAAATACAAAAACATCAACACCATCAATGATTAATAATGAACAAATAAGTACAAAAAAGAAAAAAGATTACATACAAAGAAGTGAAAAGAAGAAGAATCTAATTGAAAGAAGTGCAAGCTTGATCCCAATGAAAAGACCCAAGATCACAGGAAGTTAAGAAGAATAACAAGGCAATGGAGAATCTTTGAAAAGTTTAAGGAAGAGAAAGCGCTGCTACATTAAGAAGAAGAAAACAAAAGATGTGAAAAATAGGATGAGGGAAATAGTTGAAGTTAAAAAGACTAAAGCTGACAGACCAACGGAAGATGAAAAGAAATCAACTTTGTCAGAGATTTGATTTCCTAAGAAAGAAAGCTAACTGACAAAAAACGTGCAAAAAGAAGTAATTGCTAGCGTAAAAGACGGAATAACGTGCCAAAGGAAATTATTATATGCGTGGAATAAAGAGAATCATTATTACTTTTCTTTTTTCAAAATTTTACCAACTGTCAATTCCAAAAAAAAAGGGGACAAGTTGTGAGAGAATAAAATTTGAATGACGCGTGTCCAAGAATTAACGAAGGAGTAACGAATTAAAGTAAGACAAGAAGTACCCTAGTAAAGTTTTACGAAAATGTCTAAGAAATTGACAAGATTAAAGCCTGACAACATTAATGCATGAGTAACACGTACGTTACGGGAAAGTATGGTACTCTGATCGAGGCAGATAACTTTAACTGCATGACTGACACTAGGTTGCGGGAAAAGCATGACTCATTAAAAAATAATGATGAATACAGATCAAGAGAAACACGCGGCGACTCTACAAGTTACGGGACAAAAAGGAACAAAGCATGACGATTCACTATTAAGAAGCTACGTGTCAAACATGGTTTCATCCTAATCCAAAAGTAATAATAAAAATATAAGACCGTAAGAGAGCTGCGGAATGGTGAATGCTAAACCAAAAGAGAGCTACGGGACGGTACACTCAGATCATAGGAGAGCTACGGGATAATGAACATAAGACCGAAGGACAATTGCGGGATTACATGACTCATCAAAAGAAGATAAGAACAAATAAGTGGGAAAGCAAATTGGCGGGACCCATCAAATTAAGCTATGAATACCAAGCTCATTAATAAGAATAGGGGTTGGAAAAAATCTATAGAGAGAGGAAAAAAGAGGGAAAAGGAAAAACTGGAGAAAAGACATTTTTGACGATTGAAGAACTTAGGTATGATGTTTATGTAATTTTCCAAATTCTATTGATGGTAAATGATTTTGATTATAACTTGAGAAATGATATAAATAGTTGAATTATTTTAATCTCTGTGTCTTTTCATTCCAATTTAGGTTGATTATCATCTTCAAAATTATATGGTATATCGATTTACATTAAGAAATCATACAACTTTGATCTATAAACATTTTGGTTGTGATTCCGACCTTTGTTAGATTTTTGGCAATCACAACATTAATCTCAAAACTTCGACTAATATTTAACCATGTTTCGTGTCCTATCCAGCTTCTCAAATCTCTTCAAACCATTTGGATAGCCTTGTGGAACTAAACTGAAACTGGTTCAGAGATTTCGTCAAACACTGTGAATATCTTTCAACTGGTGATACAAATAGAAACTTTTTGTTGATTCTTAAATCCATTGCATCTCCTTCCAGGCAAGATATCATCATTCAACGTAAAACATTCAATCACACATTCAACAACAACTCTTCTTACAATAATAGGACCCATGGCGGCATACAGTTTCCCTGCAACAAACAACTCTTCTTCCCTATTTCTGGTAGCAAAAATCGTATTCAAGTCTCACCACTTCTTGACATAAAATTCCCTTTCAATAATCCTTTCTAACCCATCGACTATTACTTCAACAATAACCAAATCCCACGACCACGACCAACATCAGGCACTCCTTTCCTCACTCATTTCAAATGGCAACAGACTTCGTTCCTCACTTTAATCTTTTCTTGATTTCAATTCAAACTCAAGTTCATCAACAGACCTAGCCTAACCTATACACATTTGTACCACCCATTCTTTATCATTCTATCGTCTACTTCGATAACATAATCTGAGTATCAAACATAGCCATCATCTTCTTCCTGCATATCCTGCCATAACCCAAAATCACCACAAATATTTCCAAATTCGAAAACCCATCTTCTCTCAATCATCACAGAACCATTTCCTTCATTTTCTCTTCTTGAAAACTCGAGTATCCATCTGTCTTTTTCAAAATCAGAACCCGTATCTCAGACGATGACAGTATTGGTGGAGGAGTGGGTCTCATCTGGTAAAAGAAAGGGAAAGAAGGAGAAATGGTCGAGACCTAAATTTAGGTTGTAAAAGGTTTTAGGCGCCCACTATTTAGATACATGGCCTCCCGAAGGATTAAATGAGTTGGCTGCCATGAGTGAATGAGCACCTTCCTTTAGTAATTCCTAAGGAGTTCCCTTTATCCTTATTTGGGTTGTCGATAGCACATGTATATGAAATGACTATTTTGCCCTTTTTTGCCAATTGAATAACTTTTTTTCCCCACATGACTCCGAAGAACCTATAAAACTCAAAACAAAGTAAAATATGAAATTTTCAAGAAAAATAGCCAAAAAAATATAACCAATTGATAATAATTAAGGTTTTTAGACACCTATCAACTAATTATACAACAAAGAGATCCCTCTTAACTTTGCGATATGTTCAGCACAACAGAGATGAGTTCTCCTCTCCAACCCTTCACCACCAGTTCCATCTCCAACCTTCATAGCCATATACACCACCACCTACCTGCATACCAACAATAACATTTCAGTAACAATTTACACACCACCAGTCATCTTCCATCACCAATACTTCACAGTCAGCAGTCCGTATACCCTTCACATCAAACCAATTAGTATGCAGCATCATCACCATTTCATTATAGCACCAGGCTACAATTTATATTATCAAAGTTGTTGTTTCATCGGCCACAGTCCACCACTCCGTATAATATTCACTCCACCTGCTGTTTTGGTTTACGTAGTTAGTTTTGTATTCAATTTTCTTATTTTATTTTCCATGAAATTGTTAGCTACGTCGTGTCGATTAAAGAATAATTCGAAACTATGTGACTTGAGTACTTAATGATTTAACAAATTAATTTTTCTTCTTGATATAGTTTTATTGCTTGTCTTTTACCGTATTTATGTCCGTGATTTTTCCAGTTGTTTAAGTGTACAATTAAATATCTTGTTTGCGATACTAAAGCTAGATTACCGAGTCTTAATTTGTAATTGTTAAGATGATTTAATCAACAGGAGCAAAACATTAACGTTGTAAAGGGATTTTGTGGACTTTGGTGTGCATATAACAACCCGAAGTTAACATGTCGAACTTACGAGCATGTGGTACGGATCAACCTAACTCATAGAACATATCGGTTTATTAAGTTACACTAGAGAGCTTATTCAAAGTGGCTTAATTGTCTAGAAAAGAGTAGATAACTTATTCTACAAAGTGACCTTAGAGTCTAATATATTACTTGAACTCATAGCTTGTCTAGGGTTGTTTTTAAACGTATATTGAAGAAGATTATGCCTGTATGATTGTTTAAATTCATGTTCACTAGTGGAGAAAGACTCATTAATCATTTTTATCTCCATCGTTTGAATTCATAGTATTTTATTTGTTTTCGTAGATTTGCATAATTCTTTATTTTCAGAAACTTGATTGACAACTTTGGATCAACTTTCCTTTAGGAACGCACCTTTTTATCCTTGTACTACTAGTTAGTGTAAAGAAAAGTAAGGAATTTATTATTTTTTTACGAGTTTGACACCTAGTACAGGTTTGTATGCGAGGCTCTGATTTATTACCAGTTTTTAATCGTTGCTCTTGCAGGCTTTTGTTGATAAGTTCCATTATAATGCAAAATGCGCATCATTACTTCAATTAAGAATTAAGTTATTTTTTTATCATTCCCATTACATTGTGTTAGAATCAATTTGAAATATGTATTATCAACACTAATGAAAACAAATGTGCTATGCACATGCTTGTATTGGACTCCTTTATGCATAGTAGTGATGGAATCTTGAATCCTAGGTTTTCTTTTATTTGAGTATGAAATTCATTATTAGCATTTTATTTATTTTTGAGTTTAGAAAATCACCATTTCAATCTTTTGGTCCATTTTCTCATTAGCATTTTATCCGTTTAAAAGTTAGAAATTGCATTTTTAATCTTCTTGATTCGGTCCATACTTGCACCTTCTACACGACAAAGTTATGCACTTGCGACATATTTTAATCCTATCAATAGATGGATACCTAATAGAAATGATTTTTCGAACTTACATTATGTCTCCGATAATATGTAGACCGTCGATCAGCTGATTGATCAAAGTGCAGGTATGTGAAAGCTTAGTGTGTTGAATGCTCTTTTTGATAATAAAACTATAAGTGAAATTTGTGCCATTAGAATTCCTAATGCATGTAAAGATATTTTGAGATGGAAACCGTCCTTATAACGGTATGTTTTCAGTTAAATCGACTTATAAAGTAGTTATTGATAATGTTTATGGGAATGATCAATATAACTTCCTATGTAAAGTTTCTTGGAAATCAAGTCTTCCTCCTAAGATTAAACACCTCTTATGGAAGTATATGGATGATTGCTTATCTGTGAGGAATAAAATTTATTGATATGTTCAAATTGTGGGTGATGTTTGCCCATTCTGTAGTAGTGAATCTAAGACTTCGGATCATATATAACCGGATTATAATGTTTCTAAAAATATTTGGAATATTGTGGGGAATAATATTGCAGGGATGATAAATGGGAGAAATCTCAAAGAATGGATCACTAGTTGGTTTATCTCTGTTGGAAACTATAGAGCAAACCAAAATGAAATAATTAGTATAACATGATTTATGTTATAGCACATCTAGAAACTAAGATGTGCCATGGTTTTCGATAATATGAAACTGCAAGTAAAAGAGTTTAAAAGAAAACTACAAGATAAGTTTGTTGACTGGGCTAGATCTTTTAATCAATAGACTAGTAATGGCCAAGTTCATAACCACACAAGGAGTGTAACTGGCAATTGCCTGAGAGGAATTTTACTAAAAGAATTTTGATGGGTCTTTAGTAAAAGAGACTAAATTTATGGGTTATGGACTAATTATGTTTTCTGCTACACGTGATTGTGGAGGAGCAGTATGTGTACCAGGAGTAGCTTAAGATGAAGAACATACAGAGGTTTTTGTGGCTCTAGAAGCAGTAAGCTTGGCGAAACAATCTGGAGTGAAGCAATTGCATTTGGATAGAGACTGCCGTAATATATTAAAGGCTAAAATTGGTAGAGTATGACTTGGTAAGTAGGAAAATAATAATCATAAAAATATGATTAGTATGAGAAACAAAGGATTAATGATGATTTCAATAACTCGGTGAGATGATTTACATCTATATGATAATTCCTATTTATAGGATTATATGATAAAAAATAAACCTAGATAATAGCAAACTATCGTGACTAGGTAAACTAAATTTTATCTAGCTAGAGTACAGGATTTACTATCTAGATTACATAAATCTTATAACTAATTTGGTCTTCTTATATTCTCTTGATTCACAACCACCTCAATCTCCTCGGTGGGTAGAACATGTGACATATTCTAATACTCCCCCTCAAGTTGGACATGGAGAGAAATGTAGTGTACAAGTTGAACAATTCCTTAAAGACGACAAAGCGGGATAACAACTTAGCAATGATGTTGGTGAGGAACTCTTGAACAAAAATACTGTATGGCTCGGACGGTATACCAAAAATTGTTGAAATAGTAAAAAGAACGGTCTTCACACTGAGTATAACCCAATAACTAAAACCAATGAATTTTCTTCTTAGCAAGCCATGAGTTTCGATATATGAAAAAAAAAACAGACCGGTATTCAATAGATGTCTTGTAATATCAAGATTCAAGACCGAGGAAGACTACTACAGAGCTAGTACAAGTTGAGCGATCTCTCTCATGAGATAAGAGAAACCAAAAAAAAAAAATAGCGTCGTTTTCTCAGATCGGCTCCCATGGGGAGTAGATCTGAGCAAACCTCCCCAAATCTTTTTCCCCCCTCCTTTTTCTCTGTTGATTTTAGTCTTTAGTATCTCTTTTTCTCTCTTGTTTTTCGGTTTAAATTCTCAAAAAGTGGGTTTGTTTGTTTTTTCCTGATTTGTTTTGAGGTTTGGTTCATGGAGATATTAGATCTTCTTTGTTTACAAGGAAAATCTCTCATGTCTCTGATGGTTTTGTAATAGTGGTAAAAAAAGGTTTCAACCTCTCAAACTTGTGAAGATTGATTTTAGATTAAATAAATTAATTTTAAACAAAAATATACACAAAATATGAAAATAATGTTCACAAATACTGAGGTTATGGATTTCACCATTAACCAATTAAAGTGATTCAATCTAATCAATATTCATGCAATTATTTACATTTAAAGTGATTCTAATATGTTGCAAAAGTAGATTTTCAAAATAACAATTGTAAATCGAAAGCATAGAACATCAAAACCCTAGGCTAAGCATGCTTTATCAAAACAAATCACAATTGTTTAATAAAAATCCTTAAATCAATTTTTTAATCAAAGCAAATAATCATAAAAGAAATTATAAAAATCAATTAAAATAGAAATATACCACTTTTCTTGGAACAATGGCTTCCTCCATCGCCTCAGCAAGGGGGTTTATCTCCTCATGTTGAAAACACTCTCAAAATACTCATTCATGCTCAAAAGTGTTTACAAAGGAGAAAAATACAAGAAAGAACTGACCAACTGAGTCGTATAATGATTAAAATGATTTATGAATAAACGACTCACTCTAGATGTAGTGAAAGAAGCACAGAATCAATGTGTATTAAAACTTTAAACTGTTGCAGGAGGTATTCACTTAACCGTTACAACATGTATTTAAATTTAAAAGAAACAACAACGAAAATAATGACAGTTTTGAGGAGCCTTATGTTCTTCCTATTTTTCTTTCTTTTTTCACGAACAAAAACAATGGAGTTTGATCTGATTTTTTTTAGCTTCCTGGCATGAAGCCAGACCCCCTCCCATATTGATCTTCCACTTCTCTATTTATACTCGCAGATCCATATAGTCCCAAATCATCTCTAAATATATTTTCTTTTAATGAGAATCACTCTTGACAGTAATTTCTCCCTCGCTCTGATATTTTTCCTTTAAATAAAACTTGATCCTGATTTTGTTGCTTTGTTTAGAACCCAAAGTTATTACGCTGTTGTCTTCTCCAGCTCGAGATGTGATGTACGAATCTTTAACAGCAGAAACCTGGGAGAATATAACTTTCCTGATTCTTTGCAAACACTAACTTCACGAGATTTCTTTGGTATTTTGAAGACTTTAAGTTGGGAACAAACTTCTCTACTTTAGGCAAGAGTATAACCGTGTTTAAACTCCTTGAATATCTCCAACAATCAAATTCCAGATCACGCAGTTAGATAAAGAGATTCTCCCACCAAATTTTGAATTCAAATTCAAACAAGGTGGGTGCCATGAACCATCTGTTGGGTGCCTTTATCCGTTGGGGGTGCCCGTATCCAAAAATAAGGCGCCTTTAACACTTTTTTGGCCAATTCTTCACGATTATTTATTTCTCAAAAATACCTACAAATACAATGAAAATACAATATTAGTACAAAATAAGGACTAACAAGAATAGAGAAGTGAGATCAAATAGACAAAATATGTGTCTATCAAATACCCCCAAACTTATTATTTGCTAGTCCTCGAGCAAATCTAATGTAAAAAATAAAAATAAATCCTAACTCACTTTTGCAGGCATCGCGATTGCACTTAGCGTGTGCAACAATCCTATAAACCCATAGGTGTCACTATCTGACGAGTTTTATCTCGTGAGGGTTTACAAGAGATATACCCACAAAACCTTTACTCCAAACCCTAGCTACCTGTGAACGATTGAGGGTAAACAATAAGCAAGCTATTTAGTTGGCATACTAAATTCTTCACCTATAAGAATCATTACCCTATATGAGTCCAATTACTGTACACGAGTTTTCACTCAGCTTACTAAAATTCATACAAGAATTAAAACTCTACTTAGATAGTTGTTCAACCACGATACTCATAATCTATCAAAGTACAATCACATGAAAAGATTTAGAAGATGGATGTGGACAAAATGAACTTCGCACATGTTGACTAAGGTGAACGGTGTTTCCCATATTTGTCTGAAGGTCGCTGCGAGGATGAATCCTAATGGATTGAGATACGCTCCCACTAGTCTTACTCCTAATATTGATTCAGCTGGTATATACAAGAGTCACAACGATCGATTTATTGAAAATAAAACAATTATTTATTTTAAATGTATAAACAACATGATTGGATCAAATGAATCCAAGCGCAGGCTCCTTATTAGTATCTCACATGATAGTTCTCATGGATCCTGCGTTCCACACTTGCTTAGGCGACGGTGACAGAAAGAATACACACATATTGCTATCAAAGTGTCAATACTTGATTTATTTATTATTATTTTTATTTTTTTAAATAATGGTCTGACAGCGATAACAATTCGATATTGGTGCCCCACCAAATCACCTAGAGAAACACAAAAATTGTAAAAATAAAAATAGAAGGTGATATGGTCGAGATAGACTCAGAGATATGGTGATAACTATCATGTTATTTTTAACACCTGAGCTAGGCATCCTTTTATGAATAGACCATTTAGCTCGGCACACCAATTCCTATAGAAAAATGGCTAAGTTTCCATCTACCTAGAATGGTTAGTGTCATCCTGAATTGTTCACAAGTTTCTAGACTTTGGAGTTTTATATTTCACTAACATTTTCTCCCTTACCCCCAAACTTAAATCTAACATTGTCCTCAATGGTCTAAAAATGAATTATTAAAAGAATGAACAAGGAGAAACTGTTACCAATCGAAGGAAAGGAGTTAAGGAAAGATATTACCGTGTCGCATGAGCATGGGTTACCTCACAAGAATTTCTAAGTTTAAAGTCTTCAGCCAGACTAAGAAAGAATTAGTCACCTCATAAAATCATATATCAATAGTCGGAACAACTGTGGGTCATATGAATAAAATAATATTATCCAAAATAGAAGAAAACTAAAGCAAGCCCAGAAAGTGAACAAACAAAGTACACCCTTATCCCTATCTAGTGTCTTGTTTAAGACAACTACATTTAGTTGAGGTTCAGGTTCGTGCTCTATGAAACGGTCTAAATAAAATATTTTCATGGGTTGGATTTCCTTATAGGCGGGATCAGCAGGATCAACAGGATCAGCTTGTAAAGTCTGGAGTAACTCAACTAATAAATTTGAAGCACATAATAATAACCTGAATAATTGTGGATCCTCATAGTCAATCATATTTGACCCACACAATTGACTACAATGAAGGTGGTCATTTTTAAGAAAATGTGTCGATTCTAATTTCCTAAAGTAATTAGGCTTAGTCTCAAAACTTAATAACTGAAACATTTGAAATTCAAACTTTCCCTCAATTGGAAGAAAAAATTTTGGTGGGAAAACAAAGTCAATCTTGGTATTATTGCCTAAGTGAACCACATTGACCTGATGATGGGTTTCTAACAACTAAACTTCTTTTTGGACATCAACATGCTCAGAGAATCTAGTTTGAAGATGATCCTGAAAAATGGTATAGGTGCAAATGTCAAGTCCCAAGTTAGGGACTTTAAGCAGGGATACTTGACAATCACAAGAATCATCGGTACCCCCAAACTTAGGGTGGACATTACTCTCAGATGGACTAAAAACTTTTGGTTGGATTCTAGGGTCCTTAAGGTCATAACTACATTCAGCTTCCTCTATAGAAGGGAATAAGGTAGACTTATAAACTGGTAGAAGTTCAAACTTAGCTTTCCATATTATAAGTGTCCATCAAAGGTGCAGAATCTAACAAATTATTCACCTCATTAATAACACTATCATCGTCAACATCAAACCCAAAGTGGGCTAGGCATTTTTTTAATGGATCATCTAACAAAGTGTTTGGTAAAGATTTCTGAACTGAAGTACTAGTTACGTCCACTTCTTCTAAATCATAGATCTCACAAGAAGATTGTCTACTCATACTAAATATATTATGTTCAATAGTCATGTTACCAAAAGAAAAATTAATTATTCCATTCCCATAGTTGATGACGACATTATATGTAGCTAAAAAGGGACGACCTAAGATCACTGGTATTTGAGCATCTGGGACCTGAAAAGGTTAGGCGTCTAGGACAATAAAATCCACTGGGGAAACTATTGTATCAACCTGAATCAAATCATCCTTTATCACATTAAAATTCTCAAGAGTCTATCATTCGTCAGAGTCTATTGTCTTCGAATCGTTAGACTCTAAATCACTAGTCTCAGGACAAACTCATTCATCTAAACCATTATCGGCTTCAAAACAAGAAAATTCTACATCGTCTAAAACAGTGGTATCTCTAGTCAAATCCTCTTCCTTTTGAATAAGTGAATAATCATTAAAATTATTTATATTTGAACTAGAAATAACACTATCATCATGAGCACAATTGGAGTGATAATTTCTTGATCACTCTGCTTATATATTTCAAGTTCTTCACCAATACTATCCTCATCATCATAATAATAAGATGTTTGAACCTCGTCTAAATAGGTAGTGTTACCAATTTTATCCCCGTCCTCTTGAATAGGTGAACAATTATCAAGGGTATCACTATATTGGAAATTAAGATCATTTTGAGCAATATTATTCTTTGCAGAACTTTCGTTCACACTTAATACGAATCTATTTGTATTCTCAGTTAACTGCTTGAGGTAATTGTCTAAAGAAAGAGTTGGGATAGTATTTATCCCCGCCCCATCCCATCTTAATCCGAACCTTTTTGTATTCTCAGTTAACTCCTTGATGGATTCTTCTAGAAAAAACAAATGGATTATAAGGAGTACTAGATTGCAACTGCTCGTGTGATTTTTCTAGAGAAAGAGTTGGACTACTAATTGTTCCTCCCATACTTAATATGATCCTTTTGTATCCTCAGTCAACTCCTTGATGGAATTCTCTAGAGAAACAAATGGATCATAAGGAGTACTAGATCGCAATTGCTCATGTGATTCTTCTAGAGGCATAATAGGTTCATTATAAGTATTAGATTGCATCTGCTTTAGGGAATCCCTCCACGACAAAGAACTCCAATTTTGCTAATTTTCATGTTCATAAGACGGGTGTGTATATGAATAGTAATTGGGATCACCCTGGTATGAGCAATAACCTCCAAAAGGTTGGTGTGGTCCCGACTACTATCCACACCATAATGATAGTACGGATAATGTCTATTTTGAAATTCAGTCGTATATTCATTGTATTGGTCTTCATAATACCAGCTCGACATTTTCTAACAAAAAATTCCTAATATATTTACAAAAAAAATCTAAGAAAATAAATCCTAACAAGAAGGGGTTCTAAACATACACAAACAAGGCCGACTCAACCAAATCAAACCTACTGAATCTAGCAAACAAAAAACATGATGGCTCCACTTAGATTGTTTCTAGACCAACTTCTATTCTTTCAAAAGGCAACTAGTTACAGTTTTATCAAATCTCTTAGAATGATTTGAATTAGATTAAGTTGAATGGAAACAGGATAAGCTCTAAGGAGCTTTTATAACCCTGCCTGTTTGGCAACATTTCCTTGGGTTACAAGGCGGCTCGAATCAACTTAAAATAATCTTCCTGAACTTTAAGTTAGGCTAACAAAGTAACCAATACAGTCTTTTTGAATGATTTTCCAATAAGCTCGATACCCTATCGGTCTTCTTTCTAGTCAAATTTTAAGGATTAGGTTCGCGTTAGGTAACGTGTTCCTAAGGCGGGCAAGAAGGAAACGGTGATGAAATCCGAGTCCTTATCTTATATGGGCAATCCTTGCCCTTTACTAGAAAATAAATTCGTATTCAATTCCTCAACATATATGCATACGAAGGAATACAATAAACCCACTTGCATGGGATTCGTGGGTTAATCGAGTCTTACCTCCCGTACCAAAAGGGGAATGAATCGGTTGTAGTCGACTCGGGCTACTGACTCCTGTGTCAGTGTACGAACCCGAGGGGCCGAGACAATATCGTAATTGTCGTCCTTCCATGTTGCAGTTTATATTTAAATACCCTTCCGCAGGGTTTAAAAATAATAATAAAGTTCAAAAGTTCAAAGTCCAAAGTCCAAAAATAAGAAAAAATAGAAAAATACCTAAAATAATTACAAAAATAATAAGAATTTCCTAATACAGTTTTCTAAAAAGAAAAATAAAAATCCTAAAAAAAATTAAAAAAATAACTAAAAAAAAGTCTTGTCTTCATTTTCCGTTCTTTTTGATTTTTCTTTGACTCCAAGTCTTAAATCAACCAATATAATCTTTAGCTCCAATTTCTTTTTGATCCAAAACTTATAATACAAAGAAAATACCCAAAAAAGTAAAATAGAACAACTAAAAATAAAAAAATAAAATAAAAATCTAACAAAACTAATTAACCTAATTAAAACTAAAAACAAATAAAAAAACAAGTCCGCGTCGGCGCCAAAAACTAATCCCAGTGCCCTCTCTACTTGATCACTCTATATATTTTAGGTAGTTTATTTTATTATTTTCTCGTTCATTAGGATTTCTGAAAATCCAAAAATGTATTATTTATGTTTAGTTTAATTAAGAATATTGACTGCAGTATTATCACTGCTCCCTGTGGGTTCGACCCGTACTTGTCGTTGTTTGCATTGTAGACACCGTGCGATTGCGGTTATTATAAATAAGGTATTCCAAAATCCTATCAATAATAGTAGACATAAAGGGAGTCACAGTGGTAACATTAATCAATGACAAGTGGCTTAAAGCATATTATGCAATTCAAGAGTTTCTTTCAACGAATATTTTTCTATTACAATTCTTTTATTTTAATTTCACTTTCTTTCAACGAATATTCAATATTCGAAACTTAAACCCTAATGCAATTCAAAAGTTTATTATCGATTCCAGTCTCATCCACTTTCTAGAACAAACCTTCAAGAAAAGAGTAGTTCCGCTTGTACAACATCTCCATCCTCTTCTGAAACCTTTCAGTCCTAGCTTTTAAATCCTGAATCGACTTCTCAATTCTAGCTGACTCTCTTGACAAAACCTTCTCCTACTCAAAGATGGCCTTTGAAGAAGGAAGAACTTTAGCTATGATAGATGCATGATCTGTTTCGATGATATCAAGACGCTGACGGAGCCAACTCACATTGAATTTCAAGACTTCACAATTGGTTATCATCTCATCCCACTTACATATTTCATGACTGGTAACTTCACAAAGTGACGCCTTACTCATATCATCAATTATGGGAAGAAGACCAGCAACCATTGTTGTAGCTATGTGACCATATCTTCTCCAAATCTTGGTATAAGCGTAACATTTTGGTACTATGAATCCTCCCACGATATGGTACTTACGAGACAGGGACTTCATATGCATCTCGAAAGGAAGACCCGCGGTCGGGTATTCATGAATGGTCAGACCGAGATCATTACTCGAAAGATTAGCTGGCGGACCAGAAGGAGTCTCAATATCAACGTCAACATCCCTATCCTCCTCGGAAGGAAGAGACCCTATTGAATTTCTCTTTCCCCGGTACATGTCCACAATCTCCATTTCCTATCAACAAAATCGGATCAACATGTATGTGTTAGGATGCTTCCCTGAATCAGAAGAAAACAAGAAAATCTTACTTACGGTAGCAGGCTTGTTAGAACTGGTGATGTTTGAAGAAGAACTACCCTTTCTGATATTTCTATCCCTCATCATGTAGGGAACCTTTTTAACCCGGGGTTCCTGCAAGAAAGATGAAGAATAACCAAATGAGCCAGTTACTCATAAGAACCAGAATGTGCAAGAAGGGGAATTTTTTTTACCGGAATAGGCACCCATGAGCTGCGCTTAACAAGAAGGTGATCCTGGTATGATCCGTTGTTATCAGACATGATATTACGAGAGGATTCTGAACTTTGCAGATAGTGAAGAATAACAAGGTTGGAAGGAAGAAGATGCTAACAATCTATTCACTTATACAGAGGAAAACTAAAATCCTAATTTTTGAAATTCAAAATTTCAACGGGGACTCCTTCTGAAAGGGAAGGATCCGAGCGTGACCAACAATATCAGGAAGCTGACTCTTATGACTTTTAGATTCCGTTGGTAATAAATTCGTAATCAAGCTATCTGTCTCACTCAGGGACAAGGGCGCTTACTATTTACAATTGAATTTAACGCTAAGGGGTGCACATCTTCAGGTACCAGAAGCTAAGTACATCTTTTTTCTATTATTAAAATTTCAAATATGCATATATAATTATTGAAAGTATATTGTCACCATCTAGTGCTTACTCTGCAACATTACTGTTCCTCACTAAGCAGTGGACTTAATGTAGGTGGTGAGTTTCTGACAAGGGCTAGAATTATAAAATTACCCTCTACTAAGCAACAAGAACATATATACGTGTATATTTATGCGTATATGCTTAATATGGGATATTGTGCTTCTATTATATTCTGCAAGCGAATTGAGAACACAGATACCACCTAAATATTCTAAACAGGCCTTGTAGGTTTATTAATATTCACAATATCCATGTTATATCAAACTAGTATGAAATCGCATAAATTCCACGGCTGAATTCCTGGAACTTGCATCGAACGAGCTTTGATGTTCTAGAAACATCAATTAAAATGCTTAACCCTGACATACATTATAGCTTAACACATCATTCGCAACGAATGCACCTCAAATTGCTCTTTTGAGCCTAAATGTATTGCTCTAGCACTTTGCTTAAATATAAGCCACAAATAATGCACCACTCTCTTTGATGTGCCACAGTCGAGAAACAATGTCATGAAAGATGCATTGAACCTCTCATTTAGGATAACCCTAGCCATTTCTCATATTAACGCCAAGATAGCACTAGCCATTCGGATTAGAATCGCATTGACACTAGTTAGCCACAATAGCGCTAAAAGCGCTAACTTTCCTGGCGATAAAACCTAGCACCTGAGAGGGGATCACTAATCAAAAATGGTCTTGGCTAGTATATTTTAGCCTAATAAGACCTTATCCCACGTATGGTGAACTTGGCACCTCAACCTTAGCACCAAAGTGCTAAGCGTAATTTTAGTAACAAAAGCGAAGCTCTTGCGCTAACAACCCTGGCTAGCGCCCTTGTTGATAACGGCCTTGGCTAGCGCCCTTGGAAAACGCCTTGTGGCTAACCCTCTTGTGCTAGCGCCCTTGTGGCCAACGCCTTTGCTGCTTGCTAGCGCCCTTGTTGCCAACACCCTTGCTGCTTGGCTAGCGCCCTTGTTATGGCTGATGCCCCGCGCTGGCACCCTTTCCCTAGCTCCAATGCATTTCTAGCAAAATCCAATGCGCCTCTAAGGCTAATACGTCCTTATCTATACTTAGCGACTTGGCCACAAATATATTTGCGATAAACCTCACTGCTAAGTATACAATTGATATGCTAACTTCAAACCTCCTTGGTGCTAGATTTCTAGCCCTAGTAAAATTAATATTACCAAAAGTTGTGCATGTTGGTCTTACTCCCTAGACGTTTGCACACTATCCTTTTACGTTAAGAGAGTTAGCACCTTATTATTTACGCTAAGAAGCAAGTGTTGGCTTTGCTAGATACTTTGCTCAGAAATATGCCTATCCTCTCAATATAGGTCCTACATTGAGTGTTCTCTGAATTTCAGCAGATTTCCTTTCTCAAAGAGCCCTCTATGACATTTGGCCTCAAATGCCTCTCAGACTTACAATAAGTCGCTTTTAAGCTAATACTCAACCATAAATATGCCATCTTACTTTCAAACAAGTACATGACCATTAAAATTCCCAGAATCAATATTAAGCTGTCTGATTATCAATCCAGTGAGTCACACAACTTGTCTCACTGACTTAGCAAGTCATTTGACTTGACTTGACTTGACTTAATAAAAACCATGGTTGTTTATAACTCCACTATTTCCACGAGATATCAAATACAACATGGGGGGATTCTCATTGGGGTATTGGTCTGGCGGTCTACGATACCATGGTTGATGACACAACCCCCACGAACAAGAAGGTAACAAGAAGTAGGCGGTTACATAGCAGTTGAGAGGATGAAGAATAGTGGTCAGACATGTCTCCCCTATATTTTTGGGAACCACCCACTATAATCTCCACAATCATCACTTCTCCACCTCTTCCTAACTTCCATGACTTATGATAATATCAGTGTATCCTCTTAAAAATTATAAATAGATGATTCTCATCTATTCAAAAGAAGACAAAACACACAACAAAACAATCAGTCTGAAGAAACCAAAAACTCATAGAATTAGCGATTCCTCCACGGAGAATCCATTGTTCTTCACACACTACTGATATTTCTCAACCTTCTATCCTTGCCTCCCTTAAGACTTACCCAAATCCTTTCCATCTTTGTAATCGAAGCAGGACGTGAACGTCTATTTTTTGGTTTAGGCTCGTTCTGTTCGAGCGTGATCTCTCGAACCTACTTGAAAGTACCACTTTGCAGTATATTTGTTTTCACCCTAAAACAACTAGATAAAGTAAAGTAAAGAACTTAGTACATGATATGTGTGAAAAAGGATTCAGTATATAGCAAAGAATTTGATTACTTTTTACGTGTTATTTTATTTTAAATTTAGAATATGTACTTCCTATTTCACGTTGTTCACTGTTTAACTTCATTATTGCCACTTACTATTACTCAGGCTATATAACTGAGGTGATGATTTGAATTATGATCACATGGTTCTTGACCCAAGTTGGTGGTGGTTTAATTGGTCTTCACTATGATAAGAAATGTATGAGAAGAACTTGTTATACAAGATGAATTTAAAAATTGTGATCCTTTCTTTTTTGATTTTGATACCCTCGTGGTCCACTTGGGATACAAACTGGATAATGTTCATAGATGCTTCTTTCAAGGAACCAAATTTCTCAATGGGATATGTTTTCCTTCTTTATTCAGTAGATCAAGAAGTTTTTATGCATATTGAAGCAGGTTCCAGTTGGGCCTCCTCATCCCTTCAGGCAGAAGCCCATTCTCTATTGATAACTGGCAATCGGATAAATAATAATATTCTCTCAAATATTGTTATAGCTTCATACTGCAAGCAACTGGTAGATATTATAAATAACAGAGATCTGAAAGCCCCTTGGCAAGCATAAATTACAATTGAAAAAGCCGTGTCAAATTTGGTGAATCTTCCTCAAGCTAAGGTTAATTTTATTAGCAGAAAACACAACACAACTGTGGACTCTACATAAAAAGCGACAAGAATTCAAAGTCTACAACATATCTCAGCAAATATACAACAACAAGTTCCAAAATCATCTATATTATGTAATAAGTTCTCAAAAATAGATATTGATAACCAATCGTTTTACATTTCTTGATCAATATAATTCCACTTTTCATCAATTTTTTTTTTTCTGTTAATTGATTTTAGTAATTGAATCCCCACTCAAATAAGGGTCTTGATCTGCCTTTGATTTTGGAATCATATCCAGTATTTCATTAAAGAATTCTAGTGTCCCAATAAATAATTATGTCTGAAAACACATGTATTTTTCGGGACCCACTTTCTCTATACCTTTCAAAGTGCATGTCTGCTTGGTGATGCGTCGGAAAACCGACTTTGTTTTACCGCAAGCGCACAGTGTCGAAAGATGTAGACAATAGCAAATACGGTTCGTTCCCACGAGGAGTTTGGATTAAAATATTTTTTTTAGGTTTTATTTATAAAGAATTAAATTAACTAGTGATTTTAAACTATTTAGTAAAGTTTGAAAACAATAAGAGGAAAACGTTAAGGTTCCGAGAATCCGTTGTAGATTAGGGTTTAATTGCGTTCGTCACATAGGGTTTCGATTTCAAAAAGAATTGTTTGTTCTCAACCTAAAGTAGAATTTCGAAGTACTAAGTATACGGGGCATAAAGAGTCAAAGAATATTCATAAAACAATTTCATACAAGGTTTCAACGAGTCCTTCTACTAATCAAACAATGAACTATACGTGGCATAGAACATGAAAAATCATCGAGACGGTAAAACGTTGAGAGAGAGACAAATTAATGATATTTAGTTCATATAATTGAAAACCCTAGTTTTGAAACACAAATAAAACCATCTCTACAAGTTCATCCTTTCGCCCTAACAAAGAGAATTAGCCTAACATGGCTTTCTCAAAAGCCATGAAAATTAATTAAGAAAAGAAATTCAAACTAACCAGGTGTCTTCAACTCAGCGTCAAAAGTCACTGCTCCCAATCGTCTCCGTGAGAAGGTATGCGTCAAGGTCTCTTTATATGTATAGCTACGTCCAGGTCTCCCCTATACGTGAGAGGGGAGGGTCTTATTTATAGAGAGGTCATCACCGCATCTTCTTAGAGTTTCACTTGATTTAGGAAACTCAATAACACCACCGACCAACTCTATTTTCCGTGTATAACACGGTTAAGTTCTTTCCTAACTCTCTTCTTTCCAACGAGAAAATCTCGTTATCTTCCAGCAAATTCTGCTGACTTCCTAAACAAAGTCGAACTTCTCTTGGACCGCAAGCCTTACAGCAACTACTCTGTCTTCATTCACGTCAAGATCCATCACTATTGCCTACCCATTCTTCGACTTTTGCCATGAAACCATTGAAACCCATTCTCAACTGCACCTTCAAATACTCGAGTCCATCAGCAACACCCATACCCTATCGAACTCAACCCATAATTGAACTCAAGCAACACCATCTCTCTGCCTTCATCTGCCATGAATAGATTCAATCAAGATCACCACCAACAACCGACATCTCGATTGAAAACTATCTTCCAAGAATAACCCATGTCCTATAATAACCCCGAGAACCCGATGACATATTCAAAAAAAGAAAATCTCTTCAATCCACCATCAAGATTACTTTCCACCAGTCCCTAGCAACCAATCGATCAACAATGAAACATCCCCTTTCCATTCTAAACTTAATTCTCACTTTACTGCTATGATCATCATGATCATCTATCCCTCTCTGATCGCTGCCGACATCCGAGATCATCTTCTTCAATATCACCAGCAAGCTTATGCTCTTGTTCATCGGCTAATCATCACATCATCCGCCATTTCGAGCCATCACAGGAATCACCAGGAACTCCTCACTCTTCTCTGTTCGAAATATGTAGAAGAAAGATAGGAGTTGCCCCGATCCAATTTGTTGGCGCCTAGAACAAGATTTGAATTTTGGCAGCCTTGAGTAAATAGCTCGGTGCTATTAACAGAGCCCAATCAACTGTCAGTCTCACGAAACTGACAGTTGAAGTAATACTGGCTACCCCTTAACCTACGACTGGATGTAAATATCCGGTCACTTTGAAATGACCATTTTGCTCTTTATTCTTGTTCCGCTCATAACTTTCTCATACGAAGTCGGAATGACTTTGTTCTTTCGCCATTGGATTCGTAATAAAATTATCTTCAAGATGGAGGGTAGAAATCCTAGAATAGAATGAGTCCCACTGGGTCTTTGGCAATTCTTCTCTTGTAAGGCTCAAGTTTACTTGTTTCCGAGATGTAACCTAATAAAACAAATAAAATACGAAAGTAATAATAACACACGGTAATTCACATAAAATATAGCAAATAAGTATAAGAAAATGATACTCAAAATGTATTAATTATGCACTTATCACTTGGAAATAAAAACATACTATGGTCCATCCTATTACAGTTTTTTCTCAGTAAATGTTCCAATTTCCATGCTTCCAAAACAAATTATAGTTTGTTTGTTTGTTTGTTTGTTTGTTTTGCGTTGGAATAATTGTTGAATTTAGCTTGCAAAACAATCACAAAAAACCAAACAAAATAATGTCATGTCTGAGTTGCGGATTAGTCCGTTCTCTTTAAGACGTTTCGTGGTTGTGCCCAAGATTGTGCAAGCAGTTCATCGATATCGCATTGTTCCAAGATAAAACGGTCGAATTCAGTCTGTTTCACAATCACTTGCACGGTAAGAGAATGCGATACTTCTAATTTTCTATTTTTGCTCAGAATCACACTTGTAGAAAATTAAGGACGATCACACACTAATTTTCTTTCTCAAAAAACTATTTTTTCAACACAAAAACATAAAAAAGAAAAGGATTATTTAACAATATGGGTCCACCGAAAAACCCGATTTATAAATATAAGCACGTTTTTTTGAACATTTCGAGCATAGACATGTTGTCAACTTTTCCATCCATCTTGGTTAATTCCTACTATACTTTACTTAATTACCTTTTCCTCGTTGCCACGCTGACCTTCTATATCACTTTTCAAGTTCAATGAGCTCGGCTCAGGATCGTTTCACCGTTTTCAGGTTCGTTACATCATTACCCAAAAGGGTTCATCATTCCTACGTGTCTTAGGGTTTTTGGTATGTGGAGAATCAACCTTCTAAAATATTTTTCAAATTTGTCGAGCCCAGTTCAGGATCGTTGCACCGCTTTCAGGTTCGTTAATCACGGTTCAGGATCGTTACACCGCTTTCAGGATCGTCGAATCAGTTACCCTCCCTATTAAGGAGATGTTGTTCAAGGGTAAATAAGACCAAAAATAAGTTAGATAACTGGCACCTTGCACTTAACTGGGTGGAATCCGTTTTTTTCAAAAAACCAGTGGGACCAGGCCTATATTCGACATGTTCAAAAAAACGGGCATATATTCGTAAACGCTAAAAAAGAGAGGCATATATTTGTAAATGTCCCAAAAGAAAATTATATTTATAAACTTAAGATAAAATGATACCAAAATTGTTTTTCCTTTTCATAAATTCTGATTTTTTTAATAGCCATGGAAATAAATCTGTGAATAAAAATTGAACATTGTTATGGTGTTAATTAGCTCAATTATCCCATTCAACAAAAACGGTTTTTTGGCATTAAAAAATAAAAAATAAATTATGAGAAAGTAGAATGGTCATATTAAAACCATTCAATTAAGAGAATAATTTATGGAAATCAATTAATGTTTTAAATTATAAAATCCCAATAATCCCCTACTTATATTTATAAAAACATTGAGAATGAACTATATAATTGTGCGTAAGTAAAGGTATCTTTCGATTTGAACCTTTAGATAGTATTGGACTCTCTAGATATTAGAATATAGAGTGACGTAAATATTGAAATGTAATCCTAGGAGATAATCAGATTATTTAATACATACAACTATACTAAGAGTAAAATCTTAAGACCATCTCATTATGGTTGTGTGCTTGTATCCCAGTTTTAATGAACATTCTAGAGAAATGCCCAGGTTCTCATAGAAGGCGGCCACACCTTAACATTCAAACAGGTGAGTCTATCAAGAGTACTCTTGTAGCTTGGTATCCCCACTCTAAAACAGAGCTATAAATATCATTAAGAGTTTGATAAACTCGACCTCAACTCACTTCAGGATATCGTACAATGGGAAGATGCATGACTTTGTCCATATCATTTCTGACTTGTTTTTCCCATAGAACCTAATTATTGGGATCTTCAGTCTATAAGTAGGGTATTCATCACAAAATACCTTCCTATTAATCCTTTCGTCAATGGATGAACGAAAACTCTTTTCTCACCATATATAATCCATTCACATAGTATCAACAATGCAAATCTATCGACATGTATGTCGTTCTATCACTTAGAGGATTCATCTTAAAAGATATCCCAATCAACATTGCAATAACCTTTAAGGATTAGGGTAAACATTTTAGATAAATGTTTTAGGGTGAAACAAATGTACTGCAAAATGGTACTTTCAGGTAGGTTCGAGAGATCAAGCTCGAACAGTATGAGGCCATTCACGTCCTTCTTCGATCACAAAGGTGGAGAAGATTGGGTAGGTATTAGAGGAGGGAAGCAAAGAAGGTTGAGAAATATCAGTGTGATGAGTAATTGTAGTGCGGATAAAGAATGGATTATTTCTGGGATGAATCGCTAATTCTGTAAATCTTGTCTATTAGTTCTCTCTTTGTTCTTATTTTGGATAGATGAAGCCATCTATTTATATTTATGAGGATACATGTTGATTTCTCGTAAGTGGTGACAATATGCTTACAAAAGTTGTATATGCATAATTAAAATTTTAAGAATAAAAAAAGATATACTTAGCTTCTGCTTCCAGGTATTGAGGTGTATGCCCCTTAGCACTAAACTTGGCTTGGATTAGTAGATGCACATATACTTGTCAGAAATGCTAGCTTACCCAGGAAGAAAATATTGTTAGCATCAAACGCCCTTGAGTTTTTTTTGTAACTCGGTTTCCTAATCCAATTAGGACTCTTCATAACTCACTATCTATATATATATGCAAAAGCTAGGGTTACAAAAGAAAAGCTATGATCGCATAGAGGAATGAATGTTAGAAAAGCTTGAACAATACGCACCTCACGCAAAGAAGACTTCTTGTTGGTCGCGTTTTATAAGAAACAAGGATGAGACTGAGCACTTCCTATTAGACACTATCCTCCTTAAATGAGGTGAACTTCAGGCCTTGGGATTCTAAGCACGAGCATGTACTTCCACCAACTACTTTTGCTGGAGCGGTTGAAATGGTTCTTTGGACAGGTTCAAAAAAAAAGATTAATGTTTTTTCTCCTGGACAGAACGCATTTATTAATAGCTCCAACCCAGGTTATACCATTTTGTCCGTCCAGAAGGTTATTCAGTGCAGGCATATAACATTGATCATGCGACTCGTCAGATGAGCTTTGATCAGGAAGTGCCTCGATGTTACGGTGCAACCCCGTATGTTAAAGAGTTGAAGGAAATTTTGGATGTCTGCCTTGCTAAGGGAATAAGCATCCCTTTCTTCTATTAAGGTAGGAAGCCTCTGGTATCAGCCATGTAACACGCTTCTGGAATGAAGAGAGGAGTCGTTTTAAAGAATTCATCTCAGAACCTTCATAAATGATGAATGGCTTTCTTTCTAAGAGGGACAGAGCTTGCAGTTCCATTTTGAAAAATTCGACGAATCCAAGAGGAAACTCATTATTGATGCACCTCAGCAGGTAATGGTCTTTTCTTTAGCTTCTTAATCTCAAAATATGGTTATCATTTAGTTTTGTTCTTTTCAGCAGACGCGTATCGTTCTTCCTCGAGTGGATGTTACTTCTGCTGCTTCTGATAGTCCCATTTAGTAAGGAAAGGGCCATGGATAATTCTTCCTGGAAGCAAGACTCGTCCTCGTAATATTGTAAGTCTTATACTCGTCATTCTTGATACTTCTGCATTTTGTAAATTATAATATGACTTATTATCTTGTTATAGCATGTGAGTACAAACGTCTATGTTGACCCTATTGACGCTCCTGAGGATTCAAGAGACACCGAGAATATAGATTATGGACACGAGTTTGAGGAAAAAGAGCTCGAAGAAGCGTCTTGTACAGAGGAAATTCATGAAGAGTCTGAATCCGATTCTGTTGATGACGAAGTAAGCAATGGAAGTGAAGTAATGCCAGACTCCTCGTCAAGTAAGTTTTTCTATTATTTCTAACAATAATAAACCATATGAACTCCTCAAATTCCTCGTATAGGCATAACTATGCTTGAATTTGCAAAGTATTTATAGATTTTTCGTCGTTAGAAAATTTCAGAAGTATAATGCTTGGGAAAAATATTGTAGAATCTTCATACGACCTCCATTTTGGATGATTGAACCCTATATATTTATTATAAAATAATTTCCTACGTCGTTTGAGGGAAAAATACAGGTTTTGAGCTTGTTTGGGGGTCAAAACGACCCAACAATAGAATTCATGAAGTATCCAGGAAAATTCTAACAATTTTAAAACCCGACACCGCTCACCGTTTTTGCTATAACTCCAGCTCCCTTTTAACATGTTGTAGTAGACATCCATATGAAACTCTTGACATAAGACTCATTTCAAGATTCTTTACGAAAAAATTTCTAGATCCAGAGTTTCCAGGAGGCAGTGTAAATCGCTTCTGACGCGTTTTTTATAAAATATCTTGTAATAGTTCAGACTCATATAATTCTCTAAATAACACTTTGTAATTAATATATATGATACTTATGAGTATGTATAATGAGTTTTATAGTTCATGCTTAAATTTTTGTGTTTGAGAAGCTCTGACTTGATATGCCTGTATCCCGATGTAGATAATGCCCTCTCCCATACTTAAAATCATAGGAGGACTCTTGCTCGAATTCTTGTGAAGGATAGTGCTTCCACCGATATTGTTATGCAGAATAGAAGTTCAGTAGAGAGTGTACCCATTGAGTATCCTAATGCAGGTATTAGTGTTGACTTCCACTTCAGTAAGATTCTTCCTGGGTATTCATGTGTTGGTGGATTTGTTGTCCCATCCATCTATGTTGAAATGTATACGAAGATATGGAAGAAGTTCGACCACTTCCCTGTTGATAATTCCAGGAGTTATAGAGCTTTAGAACCGGTCGTGTCCAGCTTGCTACAAATAATGCAGGAAATGATTTCTCTTCCTCTGAATGAAATTTCTGAAGTAGTCTTCAAGGAATGAGAGGAAGCCGTGAATGAAATTGATAGCTCTGGTCTTGGCATCACATGGGTTCGTCATCATTTGGGTGCTACGCGGGAGCTTTTTGCTAAATTAGGTGAATTTGCTAGTTTGGAGGCGGTGACCAATGCTAGAGGATAGGTTAAGAGGCTTTCTCAGGAGCTGCATCTTGCAACTGAAGTTCTTGGAAGGGTGGAAAAGGGTACTCTGAAGGGACTGAGCCAGTCTTCAAGGATTTCTTCTAGGTTTATAATTTCTTTATGAAAAACCTTTATGACTTTTCTTTTGGGATTTTGAGTAGGTAGGTTGTTGTTTTTTTTGTTTTTTACAACTTACTCTTGAAAATAGAGACATTTTTTTTAAATGGATAATGATATTTGAATTGATGGGTAAACTAGAAATCCTAAGTGTGAATGCATAAATATTGCAATCATTTTGGAGGAATTACAAACTTTGCATAAAAATAGGGAAATACTTGAAATATAATGGCAAAGCATTCAAGCTTTGCAAGCCTTAAGCCACTTTCCATAAATTATTACTCCTTCTAACTTGTCATTTTTCATCAGCTTATAGTGACCGCCTAGTATAGTCTCAGTAATTATGTAAGGTTCCTAAGTGTGAATGTATAAATATTGCAATCATTTTGGAGGAATTACAAACTTTGCATAAAAATAGGGAAATACTTGAAATATAATGGCAAGGCATTCAAGCTTTGCAAGCCTTGAGCCACTTTCCATGAATTATTACCCCTTATGACTTGTCATTGTTCATGAGCTTGTAGTGACCACCTAGTATAGTCTCAGTAATTATGTAAGGTTTTTCTTCAATTGTTAGAGGAACCGATGCAAGAAGTTGTGCGCTCATAGTGACTTTTAGGAAAGTGTCTCCAATTCGAAAAGGTCCAGACTTTAGCATCTTGTATAAAAAATCTTCTTTCGGGAAGGCCAAGGATTGATGGTGACGTCTCTTTTCGTCATCAGAAGAAACTTGACCCATAAGCGGTTTACGAGTTTCCCATTCTCAGTAAAAGCCATTTTCAACCACTTATAAAATATTAAAACGGATCATCTTCCTATTCACATCCTATGGGCATGACATGTTGTCTTCTAGGCAGAGTTTTCGGGTTTTGACAGGACAGGGGCTGACTGATTACAAAGGAGTTTGGGAAGCGGGACTTACTTGGTCGAGTTTTAAAGAAATTCACAAGCTTTGACGATGATAAGGATGTCGCTCCCTTATTGTGAATCCATAGTCGTCCCAGGATTATGTCGTATTTCGGGTCTTTCTTGATGAAATGGAATTTCCTGTTTACTTCAGCATCTCTTATCCTTATCTTTGAAGTAACGTATCCATAAGTATCTTTGAGATTCCCGTATGGATTTTTAATCAGGTTTGGAGAGTGGATAGTTTCCTGTCAAAAAATCCCCACGGCTCTGAGAGTGATGATCGTGATAACATTAGTATCCATGCTGGTATCAATCAATATTTTTTTAGACTGCATGCTTCCAAGGTGGACAATTATGAGGAGTCCCCAGCCACATTTCATATCGTTCATGTCGACCATGTCCTCCAGGGGAGGCCTGACTCGAGTATGAGTATCTTCTGCAAAGAGTAGGTGTTTTCCAGTCACAACATGATTCCAGGAAGCAAAAATATCCATGTTTGTCCTTTCGAGAGGTAGAGAAGCTTGCACATGTGTTTTATTAAAGATTGAGTTTTCTGACCGGTCGATATCCTAGAAAAAGTGAAGTTTCTAACAAGAAGAGGATTCTTGTGGACTCCTTCAGCTTCTAATTGTAATTCTCATGATTTTATATTTTCTTTGAAGATACACTTTAGATTGTTACATTCACTGGTTGGGTAATTGACATATCGGTGATAATGTCAGTATTTCGGATTTGTCATCTGCTGGGTTATAGGAAGTCGCCGTACGGGTGGTGATTGGATGGTGTCGTCTCTTATCAAGCTTCGATTAGTACAAGTAATTCTTCTATCAGAAAATCCGGGAACATTACATTCGGCTTCGCATCTTGCTCATGTTGCCGCTGTTGTTGCTGGCGTGGAGCTTTAGCAATGCCTTGAGGTAGAGTCAATCTCCGAGTTGGTACTGGTGTCGAGGCTGGATTGGAAGTAAAGTTTTTTGTTTGTGACTCTGGTTGAGATTGAGCTTTCCTCTTGGACCCCTCGCTACTGACAGCACCAATTGATGGTGGAAGGCGTACTGCTTGTTGACTAGTCTTCGGTTCCCACGGGTGTCTCTATGATTTTCTTCTCTTATGGGTCTAGCTCTCTCCAGCAAGGAAGGAGCAGTTGTGGTAGACTCAGCGAAAGTCTGGAAACGTAAATTTTCTAAAACAACACGATAGACATGGATCATACCGTTAATAAAGAGTTCTACCAATTGATGCTTTATCACGTTCGGGTCGTGACAATCCAACACTTGAATCCTAAATCTGTTTACGTAGTCGTTGGGATGCTCATTATTCCACTGGAACTTTCTTACCAGGTCTGACAGGGTGACTTGCTCAGATACTAAAAAATAATTCTTTTAGAAATCGCTGACCATATCTTTCCATCCAGAGATACTGTTGGGAACAATGTTGTTGTACCATGTGTAGGCTCTTCCAGTAAGGGATTTTTAAAATTCTTTAAGACATAGCACACGATTATATTCGAGTGATTATAGGAATCGAGAGACATGTTCACGAGCGTTTCCAGTTCAATCGTACAACGAGAAAGTTGGAGATGAGTAACTTCCTGGTAGAGGGATCCTCTGAAACTCATAAGGGTAATGAGGTTGATGCTGATGAAACGAGGATGAGCCTTCTTTTCCATGATTCCACATGAGTCTTTCCAAATCTTCACGGGTGACGAAGTTGGATTGTTGGTTCTTCGGTGCTGGACGGTTATTTATGATATGAGCATCAATGGCTGCTGTAAGGTCGGTCTTGGTTGGCTCTGTCAGGCGATAACGTTGCTCTGGAGAAAGTTGTTCCATTAAGATCTTGAGACAAGCAAGTACCTCCTTCTGAGTGGTAGCCATGTCCACCTGTGTTCTGGAAAAAACTTCTTGTAGTCCTGTTTGAACATCAAATCAATAATGTTGGGAAGTGTATGAACATTCCTGGCATTTTCAGTAGTTGTGTCATCAGCAGAAGATGTGGTGGTTGCGTCAGTAGCAACATTTGCGTGAGGAGGATTGGTAGCAGAAGGATTAGATTCAGAACCACTACAAATAATATTACTATAATTGACATTAGGAGTTGTAACGACTCCAGACCTAAGATCTACCATTTTGAATAACCGAAAATTGGTTTTCGTAATTGAGAGGTTGATCTCTCGCTTTAGTCTCCAATTGCTTTATGGTGAAAAACAAATGTACTGTAAAATGGTACTTTTAGGTACGTTCGAGAGATCAAGCTCGAACAGGACGAGCCTAAACCAAGATAAGACCGTTCATGTCCTGCTTAGATCACAAAGGTGGAGAAGATTGGGTAGGTTTTACGGGAAGGAAGCAAAGAAGATTGAAAAATCTCAGTGTGTTAAGTAATTGTAGTGTGTGATAAAGAATGGATTATCTTTGGGATGGATCATTAATTCTATATACCTTGTCTCTCAGTTCTCTCTCTGTTCTTATTTCGAATAGATGAAGCCATCTATTTATATTTTTGAGAAGACATGCTGATTTCTCGTAAGTGGTGGAAGTTACAGAAGAAGTGGAGGAGTAATGATTGTGGAGATTGTAGTGGAGTCATGTCCAAAAAATAGGGATGAATTGCATGACCACTACTCCTCGTGCTCTCAACTGTCTTTTAATTTTCCCACTACTTGTTACTTTCTTGTTCGTGGATATGTTGACACAACGCACGATTGATGTAGACCGCCAGACCAATACCCTAATGAGAATCCCCCCATGTGTTGTATTTGATATCTTGTAGAATAATAGTGGATTCGTGAACCACTACTATTTTGATTAGGTCAAGTCAAGTCAATGACTTGCTAAGTAAGTGAGGCAAGTTGCATAACTCACTGAATTGATAAGAAGACTGATTAGTACCAAGTCTGGTAAGTTCAGTGGTCATGTACTAACTTAGGAGTAACATGGTTTTTTTAATAGCCAGAAGTCAAATTAGAAGTGACAAGGCATAATTCTGGAAGTGTTTGAAGCCAAAATTACGAGGAGGTTCCTAAGCAAGAAGGCTTATTAGATAAACATATACGGCTAGAGCTAGCACTATGTCAACGCTGAAAAAGAATGACGCATTTCTAAGGAAAGCAATTAGAAGATCTAGACTGGATTCTTATTGCAAAGCAATGCCTCGCTAATGGAAGCAACTAACAAGGCTAGCACAAATTTAATGCATAGCTAAGGAAGTATCTAGCAAGGTTAGTGTTGGCTCCTTAGCGTAAATAGTAATGCGTCGCTAAGAGAGTAGCTAGCAAGGCCAGCGCTGGCTCCTTAGCGCAAATAGTAACGCGTCGCTAAGGGAGTAGCTAGCAAGCTAGCGCTAGCTCCTTAGCACAAATAGTGATCGTCCCTAAGGGAGAATCTAGCGCTAGCTCCTTAGCGCAAAAGTAATGCGTTGCTAATGGAGTAGCTAGCGCTAGCTCCTTAGAACAAATAGTGACTCGCCAAAGAATTAGGTTGGCGCTGGCATTTAGGAGCTTAGCGAAGCGTTTTGGGACGCGCCAAAGAATTAGGTTGCCGTTGGCGATCTTAGCGAAGCGTCTTGGGACAAGCCAAAAAATTGAGTTGGCGCTGGCGCTTAGGAGTTTAGCAACGGCTTCGCAAGCACCTGTGGCTTGTGGCACATCTCGCTCGAGCTAGCCTGTGCTACTTTGCGAAGCGTCTGAAGCTTACTTGGTGATGCGTTCAGAAGGAATGGCACATAATTCGTAGCACATCCCTGAGCATTATGCTAAAGTGGCATATTTTAGGGTCAGAACAGAGAATTGTGTGTTCTTTGCGAACATGGCATTAAGTTGAAATGCCTCCTTGGGGATTAACCTTAGTTATTCCCATATTTGATAGATGTTATTAGAACATTGATGCACATTCGAGACGAGTTCAAGGAATTCAACTGTGGAATTTATGCAACTTGAGACTGATTCGATATGGCATAAATGTTGTGAATATTAGAGAGGCTACATGATCAACTTAGAATGTCTGTAGTTATTTGTAGAAAAACTGTATTTTTAATTCTCTTGCGGAATATATAAGTAGAGATATAGTATTTCGTGTTTTGGTATAAAGCTAGGAATATGCACATATACTTCTAAGTTCCTGCTTCTAGGAAAAGGGTAATTTTATAATTCTATCTCTTGTCAAAAATTCACTATCTATAATAGCGTATTTCTAGGTTTAAGGTTTATTTCAAACACCACATAACCTTCTCAATACTTTATTAAGTTTACATACTATGGTTTGTAAATCTGAATATAAAACCCCCTCTATGGATGCAGAGTATATTTAAAATTCCAATAAATAAAAAATATATATAGTAAATCACGTATCAAAGTAACATACTATGCTACCATACTCATTATTTGTCTAGTGCAATCACAGACAATCCCAAACGTATTAGCGCTAAATCAAATAAGTGAATACTAGTTTATAATCAGAATAAATATATTTCGATTTATTTTAAAAATCCATGTTTCATTGTTATGAAATAGATCAAAAAAAAAAACAAATTCATTTTAAGATTTTACACTATCTTCACTCCAAGCTTTTCATGTCAGATAGTAAACTAAGCATGTTTTTTGTTTCATTAACATCATATGAGTTAGAGTATGAATTCAACATATCACTTATGCAAAGAAAACAGAGAGCGTTATGCCTTTCATTTCTATCAATTCTGAAACCATTTGAACTAATCAAGTAAACAAGTTTTTCATTCAATTGCTTCAAGGTTTATTTCAGAATATATATTGATGAGTTATCTAATTTATATGCACTTTGTTCTTGTTAATAAAAGTTTTTCATGCTTGATCTACATAAAATCTATTTTTAACTACATATTAAGTATATATTTCTACTTATAACGTCTAACAAATCACGCATAGTAGAAATAACATCAACAAAACAAGAATGCAAGTGTCAACGAAATCCAAATTCTCTGTTTGTTTAGCTAAAAACATTAGGCTCACAATTTTTTTTTTGCCAAAGATTAAAATTTGAAAACAACGTTTCTTAAACAGAGACTAAAATTCTTTTTAGTCTTATTACTTATGGATTTATTCTTAATGACTTTCTAATCTCCATTTCTAGTTGTTTTTTTAGTTGGTACAACATAGAGTAAGGAACCCCGTTATTCCTTGACTTAATTAGAAATTTAAATCAACATCAAAATAAATAAAATTCAGAAGTTACTTATGCAAATTGTATTTATGTCCACGTTCACTAAAAAAAATTCGTTAGAAGTCGGAATTTAGTTTTTAATACCAACTCAAAAACTGGAAAGTCTTTTTTTATACAAATATTAGAAATAAATTTTCTAAGAGGAAATAATGTCTTTAATGTCCACACAAAGTTCCGGACAGAACTTGAATTTACCAAAATTCAGAACTGACGTGCTATGTGTTCTTAGTCAAAACTCATGGACAAAAGATCCAAATTCAAAAAACTTTATACACAATATAGAAGGTGAATATGCAAACGCTTTATGTGAAGATAATATTGCTCACTAATTAATGATCAAATTTGGTTATTAAGATAAAATACATGAAACATCAAAATATCTTATAAAATTCTCCAACATTTTATTTCATCTGATACTTTTGCAAACTAGGCAAGATTTGAGAGTCACATGTTGTAGATGTTGTAGAGAGTTGGATAAGATTAAATACATATTACTCACAAAATTCTTAAAAAGTTTAGAGGAAAACATAACAAGCGCATAACTATTACTAAATCCTTAACTTTATAAAAGCGTGAATTAGATATTACTTTACTACGGCTGGGAAATGAAGAATTCTTAGTCGTATGTTAATCTGAAAAATAATTTTTTTAGCCATATAAGTATTTTCCAAGATGTAGAATGTGTTGCGAAAACCAGATTCCCAGTTGATATTAATATTTTCTAACTGTAAGTTTTTTTACGGCTAGATCGTACCTTGATTACTAGCTGTAAATGAGTCTGAAATTTGGATAAAATTTTGAAGTTTTATTTACTTGTAAATTTTTAAGTTTAGGAAGGTGAAACAAAAATAGGAAGGTTTAATAGAAATGAGAAGATTTCCTGGTCGTAGAAGTAGATTACAATTAGGATATCATAAACTCCTACCCGCAAATTCTAGTTTACAGTTGGGAGTTCATGAGTTTGCAGCCGTAGAAGTAGTCTACGGCCAGGAGTTTATGAGTTCCCATCCCGACTAGGAGTTTATATTTTTTCAACCGTAGACTGAAAGAAAAAGAACTCTGATTTTCCATATCTACCTATTAACCATTTTCATTAATCTAATTTAAACTCTAACACTTAATCAATAAGATTAATTAAATTTATTGCCACTAATTACTTAAGGATAATCTGTTATTACAAAATATATATGAATAAGAGTTTTTATATTTACCATTTGATGACCTTATTTTATTATCTTTTCAGCCCTCAAAACTTTCCCTCTGAAGTCCCAATGTCTACTCCGTAATGCATTCAACCCTTAAAACTTTCCCTCTACAGTCCCAATGTCTACTCCGTAACGCATTCAGCGTCCCGAATATCATTGCCGAAAGTGTGTACGTGTTTGTTGAGCCATACAGAGTGCGCGTACAAAAAAAAAATTTCCTTCTGGTTTGTATAGGGTTTTAAGAGCGTCCACAATGGGTGGACTAAAACAAGGACCAAAGACTAGAAGTAGTCGCTGGTCCAGTTTTTCCAGCCACAGCGGGACGACCAAATCTGGTCTTTAGTCCGGATTTTTCACTGTAGCAGAGTAAATGTAGTCTTTTTTCTGGACTAAACTTGGTTTAGTCGAGCGGTAGCGTAGGCGTCCGCCTGATGGTAAGCGGCTGTGTAGTGAACCGCTTGATGCTAGGCGCATAACGCTTAAAAACACGGGCGGTAACCTAAGACTACGCCTGATCAAGCGCTAACCTAGGACTATGCCTGATGGAGCGAGCGTCTAGGATCACGCCCACGCCCAGGCGGTAACCAAATCCCCGCCATTGGAGCGTATCGCTAGAATACCGCTTGTCCAAGCGTAATGCTAAGGCTCCGCCCAACATGGAGCGTTACGCTGATCCTCCGCCCAACATCATTTAACATCGCATTACACCTAGTGTATTACTAGGAGTCCGCTTGATAATGGAGCTTACACCTAGTGTATTACTAGGAGTCCGCTTGGTAATGTAGCGCATTACACCTAGTGTATTGAAGCAATGGAAGTAAACTAAGCATTACAGTAAGCATTAAGTAATGGAAGTTTGGCATTACACTAAGCATTAAGTAAACTTAGCATCAAACTAAACATTAAGTAAACTTAGCATTGCACTAAACTAAGCATTGCACTAAACTAAGCATTAAAAGTAAATTAAGAATTAAGTAAACTAAGTAATGGAGCGGCATTGTAGGAGTCCGTTTGGGTTTTGTAGGCGGGACGCTAGGGCACCGCCTGTGTTGATGTTTGCACACGCTATTCTCGCACAAGACACATTCGATCAGGCGTAATGCTGCGCACCGCTCCATCAGGCGTTTGTCTAGTGGCATGCCCGTCTCAACAAGCGATACGCTAAGATCATGCCCCTCTCAACAAGCGATACGCTAGAATCATGCCCGTCTCAACAAATGACGCTAGAAAGTCTCCAACAAAACAACAAACGACGCTAGAAAGTCTCCAACAGAACACCGTCCGATCATTTACCGCTGCCAAAGACAAAATTTTAGTCTCTAGTGTTTGGGTATCCTCGTCCCACCGTGGATGCCCTAAGAAGAGCCTTCTAAGACAATTCTTCCTCAAATCTTTCCGCTCTTCTCTCGTAAACTCTCTTGTCAGGGGTTCGTTAGATCCTGCTGTAAAACTTCACGGTAAGCCCCAAAACTTCTGTCCTTTGTTCACCTCTTAATTTGAAGGAATTAATCGAATTGATTTCGTAATTTTATTTTTATTTTTATCAGGTTGATATAATCCTTAACAATGTCTCGAGTTTATGTTGGAAATTTGGATCCTCGTATCTCGGAGAGGGAACTTGAAGATGAATTCAGGGTTTACGGCGTTCTCCGGAGGTATATCCTTTTCTCGTGATTATATATGCTAGTTTTCTACAGGGTTCTATTGTCGATTCATTTTTGGTTTATTTTCTTATGGAATTGGTGAAATAATTGTAGTGTTTGGGTTGCACGGAAGCCACCTGGTTATGCTTTTGTTGAGTTTGATGATCATAGAGATGCAATGGATGCTATTCGTGCTTTGGATGGTAACTATTCTTTTTTCTAAAAAAAAAAAAACTAAAAAACTAAATTGGGAGCCAAATTTGACCATGATACTTATTGGTGTTTTCTCTTATGATCTTGAGAACTGGAAAATTGTTTTTATGGCTGCCAATGCCATTGGGAGAACATCTTCGTGTGTGTGTGTGTATACTTGTTACAATTTGTTGGATTGTTTCTGGCTCTGTTTTGTCGTACCTTTTTTTTGTTTACATTTCGAAGTTTTTCAAAAAATTTATGAGATTTGTTTACAGGGAAAAACAGTTGGCGTGTAGAGCTATCTCACAATTCAAAAGGGCGGATTGGAGGTCGTGGAGGTGGTGAAAGAGGTGGTGGTGGACGTGGTGGGGGCGAGGATATGAAATGTTATGAGTGTGGTGAGCCTGGTCATTTTGCTAGGGAATGTCGGTTGCGTATTGGATCACGAGGTTTGGGGAGTGCACGACGCAGAAGTCCTAGTCCTCGTCGTCGCAGAAGCCCCAGCTATGGGAGAAGGTAATGTTTCCCCCCCCTCCCCCCCACCCTCCCACCACCCACCCACTTAATTGGTCTTTAATAATTCATACCGATGTTAACTAGGTTCGTTAATTAGAGGTTTCTAAGTTAATTTTTCTCTTCACGCAAGACAGAGTTAACCCTTTCACATAGCTTGCCTCTATCAACTTTAGATTGTCTTGCAACACCACTTTGGCGGCTTAATATTATCGAACCTGATCACTTCGAGAAAGTACTTGCCATTAAAGGGGAATGTGGCATCTGGGGTGGGGGTTGAGAAGTGTGACTGATCTTCAATTAGCTTATCAAGATTATCTTTTAGGTCATCAGTAGAAGCTACAGATGGCTGGCTATCTTCCACCTCTGGTGCTGTCATACTAATTTGTCCTATTAGCTACTTGTTTCTGGCGTGTAACATTAAATTAGGGCCATTCACCTTTGTGTGTTTCTGATGTGACTACTGAATAGTGCCGTATGTATTTTTATTGCTTACAAAAGCTCTATTCTGCTGCAGGAGTTATAGCCCACATGGAAGGAGATCTCCACCTCCACGACATCGTAGCATCACACCTCCACGACGTCATAGCATCACACCTCGACGAGGCCGTAGCTTTAGCAAGTTTCCACCTCCATATCGCCATGCACGTCGTGATTCACCTTATTCAAACGGGTATGTCATCGGTTTTAGTTGCTTCTTCTAGGTTTGCACATTTCTTCTGATCTTGGTGTTTGTTTGCTAAATGTTTGGGGTTTTGGAGCGTAAGTCGTCCAAATGTTACTGGTCCCATTACATTAGAATGCAGTATGTGCATACACTTAATGATTGTCAGCAAAAATTATCTGTTGTTAACTCTGTTGTCATTACTTTTTATTGAGCCATCTGAGTAGTTGTTACAGGGGTTGAAAAAGTGCTAAACTTGAGCATTTTAAATGTTAGCGTGATTTGTTTCCATGAAAACTTGTATAAGGTTAATACGGATTAAAATAATTGTTTCAGAGATCGACGGGAGCGGAGTAGGAGCTGAAGCAGGTTGCCTTATATAACTAGTGATAATATTATTGTTTGAATCTAGTTGTTGGTACAATGAGAAGTGACTGTGCACCGTTAAGTGGCCTCTGCAAATTGTTTAGTGGCTTAGCATGAATATACACTCCTCAGCTAAGTGGATCTTGAAGAAAGGTCAATTTTTTTACTTTCTATTTGCGTATTGTTAGTTTTATACATCTAGCATACTCAAGGAACTTGTGACATTTAAGCGTTAAAGGTAAATAATTTCTGAAACTTCTTACGAAAATGTGTATGTTTGTGTTTTGTCTGGAGGTGCGGTTCTGCTAATTAAATGGCACCACCGTTGGATTTTACTGCATTGGGTTTTGCATCTCTGCTACACTTCTACATCACTACTGTTAATGTTTTGCATTGAGGTGCTACTCCAAAAGGGTTGTCCTCCACTTCAACATCACTACTTCTGCATCACTACTGTTTGTGTTTTGAATTGAGGTGCTACTCCAAAAGGGTTGTCCTTCACCCTGCTTCACTACTGCATCTACAACTGTTTGTGTTTTAGATTTGGGGTGCGATTTTGCTAAATAAAGAGAAGTTTGGTTCCCGTATAACATGACCTTTGTATAAGGATGACTATGCTTACAAAGGATTATTAGTTGTTAAACCCTAAGGTAAGTAAGTTGTTTTTTTGAAGAGTTTAAAATTGACTGAGTTATGTGATCTTTTTGCTAGGATGATTTACAGCATGAACAAATCGCCCTAATTGGTTCTACCTACGTGTTTCCAGTGTTAGAAAGTTTTAATTGCTAAGTTAATTGGCATGCATTGGTTTGATAAGTTTTAACTGTGAAGTAATGCGCTGGTTTGGAAAGTTTCAGTTGGATTTCCTATCTGAAATATGTGATACCAATGCGAGTCCTACGCCTTACTCCGTATATACGGATGCAGAATAAAATACAGTAAGGTTTTGCTTGTCTTTTTATATTTTTGCTGGAAACATCAGATTCCTCGAGGAGCAAAAGCTAGAGCACAAAAAGGTCCCATTTAACAAAACAAAACACAAAAAATTCCATCCTCGACTTACAAAACAAACTAGACTCCAGTGGTTCTGTTTGATTTTACCATGTATCTTTGTCTTGCTGTTGTTTTGTCTGCCCACTCCGGTGTTTGATTTTGCTATTTCTAATAGTTTCTTTTTATAAGAAAAAAAGAGCTGCCAAGGCAAAGCTCCGAAGACATTGTTAAATATAGTCTCATGCAAAGTTCTGGTTTCACCAGTAATATTACTACTACCTTCTATGAGTACTACTACCTTCTATGAGTTTATAAAAAATAGGAGACTCGATTAACCTAAGCAACATATTGCTATCCCATGATAAATTCTCCTTAATGTTACATTCGGTAACTAGACTAACCTAAGAGCAAGAGAGTTATCACTACACTGGACTTTGTTGAGATTATCCGGCACAAAAGAAATTTCTTCAAAATTTCCTCCAAGCATTTGATGATAGGGCAAATTAAACCTTATTTGCGCTTCCCTTTTGTACCTATACTTTATAGCCCCAGAGTTGCATCTTCTTCAAAACTGAAATCAATATTTGTTGTTTGCAACTCTATGGCCCAATCTACAGCTAGATCAGCTCTTTTGTTTGCTCCATTTCTGCCACATCCATGGATAAAATAGGTTCTGGCACCAATGAAGCTTCCTGAGAAGGACATAGCAAACAGAGCAAAGTTAGTCCAAGAGGGGAATTGGGAGTAGGCATTGCTTACTGAAAAATTATCACTTTCCAGGGAGCATATGCTAATGGTTAAACCAAACTTTTGTTTGTGTTGATTTATTAATCTTCCTCTAGTATCATGATCAGTAACTTGGTAATAGAGATTGTTAATGATATGACTTTGGTTGTGAACCACTCTTTCAAAAGAGTTCATTTGCTGCTTAATGTTGTGAGCAATGGATAAAACAACATGAGATATATTTTTGAAAACCAAATCACATCTGGCTTTCCAGATGAACCAAGCTGTAGTAGCATAGGAAGCATTCCAAGAATTTGAAGTATTACCAGAGGAGAACCAATAGTTGAGCCACTCATGAAAACGTAGGATGTCCTCAAATATATCATGGTTTTCACCAAACATCTGAACCCAGACAAAAGCAGCAAAGGGTCAGTACATGAGACAATAAGACATATCCTCAGCAACTCTTTTACACATGCTGCAGATGAGATCAATATAATGCAGGATACTAGCAGTTCTAGCATTAGTCGACAGAATACCCTGAGCACATTTCCAGATGAATAATTGGATGAAGGGAGAAGTATCAAGTTTCCAAATTTGCTTCCAAGTTGTGTTGAGATTATCATTTTTGTACTTCTCTTCAATCTTCTTGTTGTATCAGGATTTTACAGAGAAGTTACCTTTTTCATTCAAACTCCAGGAAATATGGTCATCCTTAAGAATATTAATAGAATTAACTAAAATAACATTCTGATCTTCAGGAGAAAACCAAAGGGCTATGATGTTAGAATCCCAGTTTCCTTGAGTATTGATAAGCTGGCTGACATAAGTCAGATCTGGAGGACAGGGGTGAGGTTTTTCTAGAATAGCTTCTTTGCCAACAACCCACCTGTCAGACCATATCTGGATTTTCTAGCCATTTCCCACTTTTTAAATGTAGTATTTTTGGATATTTTCCGCCCCTTCAAGAATACCTTTCCAAATCCAAGAATCAGACTTTTTAGGAGTAGTGCCCATTCTGCAGATATCCTGATCCCCATAATGCTTAGCTTTCATTATAGAAGAAATGAGAGAATTCGGTTCCTGAACAAGTCTCCACCCAATTTTAGTTATCATAGCCTCATTAAAGAATTACAAGTTTCTGAAGCCAGGACCACCTATCTCCTTTGGTTTGCAAACAGAATCCCAAGCTATTAAATATAACCCTTTTGGTTTTTCAGGATCTTTATTCCAGAAGAAACATCTTTGAATGTTATTCAAATACTTACAAGTTTGTTTAGCAAGTTTGAAGCAGTTCATCTGGTAGGTGCAAGAAGTAGAAGTAACATTTGCAATTATAGTAGCCCTCCCAGCTGGCGTAAGGGATTTGTTTTTCCAACCATTAAGATTAAATTTTAGACTATCAATGCAAGGTTGAAAAGCTTGAATCTTGCTCTTATTAGTAAAGAGAGGAGATCTCAGGTACTTGTCTTGAGCATTAATCATCTGAACACCCATACCAGTACTTATGTTAGCATCTAGGAAGGGGAAAGTGTTCTTATTAAAGAAGATACCTGATTTAGAGAAATTAATCATTTGACTGTATAACTGAATTGACAAAAGATATCCAGCAGGTTCATACTCTCCTTCATATTTTCTTTAAATAAAACCATACAATCATCAACAAATAAAAGATGGCATATAGAGGGAGCAGCAAAACAAATTTGTATCCCATGAATTAGGCCAAGGCTTTCATCATGGAGAAGTTTTCTTGATAAAGCTTCCATGCAGAAAAGAAAAACATAGGGGAGAGAGGGTCCCCTTGTCTTAGTCCTCTTGAAGGTTTGAAGAATTTTCCAGGAACCCCCTTAACCAACACAGCAAGGTTAGAGGTAGAAATGTACTGGTTAATGAGATTGCACCACTTGTCTCTGAATCCCATCTTGGACATGATAGCTAGAAGAAAATTTCAGTCCATATTGTCAAAAGATTTAGCCATATCAATCTTAATACCC
>JAJJMC010016059.1:2584037-2610490 GCA_023531435.1 Papaver californicum
CCCTTAGTATTCATATGATGGATAAGCTCATGAGCAATTGTTATGTTGTCAGATATTTTCCTACCATGGACAAAAGCAGATTGAAAGGGAGATATGAGTTTAGGAAAAAGGGGTTTAAGTCTTTTGGATAGGAGCTTAGAGATGATTTTGTAAATGTTGTTACACATAGATATGGGTATAAAATGAGAGGGGGAGGAAGGAGCATCAATTTTGGGGATGAGGGATATAAAGGTGGAGTTCATTTCCTTGAGAATAAAGAAAACTTTGGACCATATTGATAATGTCTTCTCCCACAATATTCCTAGTAGCTTGGAAGAAGTTTGGTGGAAATTCATTGGGACCAGGAGCCTTGTCACCCTCCATGATGAACAAAGTATTCTTGATTTTCAAAGCATCAGGAATAACTAAAAGACTGTCATTTTCAAAGCTAGAAATGAGATTAAGAATGTTTTGATTTAAACAGATTGGTTCAACAATGGCTATTTTCTAAAAATGTTTGGTAAAACATTCAGAGATCAGATTTCCATCAGTGACCCAATTATCGTTCTCATCCTTAGTTGCATCAATCTTATTTCTTCTTATTCTTTTCTTAGCAGAAGTATGGAAAAAATTTATGTTCCTATCACCAAATTTTATGATTTGATCCCTACTTTTTATTTTTCAGAATTTTTCATAAAATACCAATGCCTCGCATTATTATTTTCTTTTCTCAAAGCACTACCTCTGTGAATATCAAATTTATTCTAGGTAATCCCGTCCAAATGCTTAATGCTTTCCTCAAGGTTGGTTTTAATGTTCCCATAAATAACTTTGTTCCACACTCTAACTTTGGTTTTAACCTCCTTATTTCTAAATAGTTGAAGTGTTAATTGATGGATTATGCTCGTCTTGCTGTGGGTTGCAGATGTTCTCTGCTAAAGTGCATTCACTACACTGCACATAAAATATTATTTTATTTAAATGCTACATGGAATCTGTGTTTGCCATGACAGTTAAAGGTGATCATCATGAATAACAGTGGGTAGGATGGAAAATGAATGAATCATCTGGGAGATGAGTAGCCCAAATGGTAAAATCTTTATTGTTAATCACATGAATTAGAAGAATTTGAACAATGTCTGTGGAATTTCCTGAAACTTGTCAAAGGAACAATATTTATTGGGGAGATGAATTCCTCTTTTAAGGGCTTATTTATTTTTGTTATAAGGGCCTGTACTAGGACTTTACTTAGTTCCCAACAATTGTCTTGCACGCACCAAGGAAGGTTAGGATTTAAAGATGCTAACAAAACAAATTTGGCAATGATACCCAAACTAGATGGGAGACTAGTTGACAACCCCAAGGCTCTTTGGACGTCTCTTCTAAAATATAAATACTTAACAAAATCTTCGCCTTAAATGCTACTCCCACGAATCTCTTAGATTAAGAAAAATCATGAGATTTATAAAAATTTATATTTTTTCCTATATTATCCCTTACTTTTTAATGAAACATAGGAACATTAAATTAGTTTAGTGTAATACATATACATGAAAAAATTATCTAGGAAGTAGAACAATGCTTATATATACGGACAACCAAAAATAAAACTATGCTTATATAACTTATACGGAGGGAGTAAAATCTCTAGTACAGCTTCTTGCACGTGGAAGTGCATAAGCAAAAGGATACAACTGGTCAAAACAAACTAGTTTGCAGGAAATAGGGGACGGTAAAAAATCTTTCCCTTTCTCACTCTAAACACTCTGCAAAACAACAGGTGAATGATATACTTAAAAATTCTAACCCAACAGAAAAATGGCTCCGCAAATCGGGCGATTGACTCAGTCCAACTTAAAAATTTCTTGATCATTCTCTTAATCAAGTTCTCTCATATCATTAGTCCATCCTGGAGTTATAGTTTTTCTTATCATTTCCTTATTTTGTGCTGCCTTTTTGTTTCAGCTAAGTGTTGGTTTCTCCGGTAGAGTTTAGTGGTATGGTCAAGTTTATTTTTAAGCTTTTAGATATCTCTTCTTTAATATTTGGTTGTTTCTTGGCCCTCTTTAACATTTTGCTTCTTTCAGTTCAGTGGCGTTGCGCTTTCTGAGTTTTTTGTTGCTCTATTTGTTTAAAGGGTTAAGATTTTCATTTAAGCTTTTATTTCACTTCTGATCTAGCTAGTTTCAGTTAAGCTTTTGAGTTACACCAGGTTTGTTCTATCAGGGTTGTTTTTCAGTTCTAATAATCTTCTTTTCTTATGGTTTTTCCTTGTTCCTTTTGGCGCGTTTTTTTGGTAGGTATCTCTGAGGAAGAAGTTGTTTTGGCAGAGTTTGGTCATTTTTATTTACTAATTCCTCTTTGAGAATTTATTTTGCAAGTACTCGTTCTATCTTTGACTCTTCCCTGGCTCTCTCTACCCCTTCAGTCCATTTTCAACCCTCTCTTTAGTTATCAATTACACTATTTCATCCATATTCTCCTTTCAAAACCATTTAACACCCAAGTTGCTGCAGCTTATCTCAAGGTATGATGTATACTTCAAAATGAGAATAAATGTACCCAACTACTTCTTGATTATCCCGGACCATCCAAGACACTATTTGGTCTCAGTAAACCCCTTTGAATTAGAGATTTTTCAAAGAATTATACTATTCATATTCACTGCCTTATGCTTACCGTGTTTAGTGGGATAAAATCTCAAGAATTGGTTGAAAAAAAGACTTCAATTACTTGAAATTATGGTATAGTCCACAAGATTTATAAAAGAAAGACTGAAATCCATCATGCATAACTTATGTAATTCCAGTCTTTTTTACCCAATATGGAAAAAGAATCAATCAGTGGATAAGGCTATGGCAGATAAATTGCAAAACAAGTTTCTCTAAACTCTCCGCTAGTAATATCCTCATAAGATAGAAAAATGAGCAAGGAAAACTGCAAGTTCATGCTTATTGCCAAGATCTTCTTGAAAAAATTCTTCGGTGCTGAAGCAGTAAGAAAATAACTTAAAGTGTATTGGCAGCTTAATTATGAACCTGATGCAATCATAATAGGGAGGCCGAATGAAGAAAATAAAGTTATATTGGGGTTTAAATCACAATCAGATGCCCAAAGAGTTAAAGAATCATCTCTTGTAAGATTCAGTAATTTTTTACTCCTCCTGAAGCTTTATCATCCAAGCATTCATCCCTCTCTTGTGGATATATCAACTGAAGTGTGGTTGTAATCCTTAACCTCCCACCAGAAAAATAGTACTATAGAATTCTCTAACAAATTAGGAATATACTTAAGGGTGCAGTCATCGACATCGAACATCCGAGAGACACAAACTTTGTCCAGAAAAACCCAAGGATCAAAATTGTCTTAAGTGTAAGCCAACCTTTCTTATCTAAGCTTCCTCTAGACTTGCAAGAAGATGGAAACTTCACCATCAAGTTTTACTACAATGGCATACCAAAAATTTGTGAAGTATGCAGGATTATAAATCACTCAAACATCCTATGCTACATGATGGGATTTTAGAATACCCTTATAAATAAACCGCAATCGCACGGCGTCTAACTAGTAGACAACGGCAAGTACGGGTCGAACCCACAGGGAGCGGGAAAATACTGCAATCAATATCTCAATTAACTAATCAAGAATAATATTTTTGGAATTTTAGATTTATGAATAAAATAATAAAACAAACTAAACTAATAAAAATAAATCAAATGGGAGAAATAGTAACCAGGGTTTTCAGTATCCACCACTATTTATATTTAATTACTGAAGTGAAATATAACTCCTGAATGTTCATCTATTGTTTGTTCTATCGAAATCACCTATTATATGTATTAGATTCGAAAATATCACTGGGACACCCTAAGCATGGCACATCAAAAGCTCTAAGTCTCAGCATACGTCATCTATTTGCGTTAGCGAGAAAATAATATGAAACTAATTATAGGTTCACAAATAATATCTGGCTCTTCTAAGTATACTCCATCTAAGGATTTAACCCAAGCATGAAATATCAGATAAGTAGACAAACATATTTGCTATCCTATTAATTCTGCACATAGGTTACTGTATTGTACAGAACCGGTGAAGCAACTACTATTTAGATTTAAATCAATAAACAAAATCATGGAACTAATCTTATTCAAATCATAATAGTCTGTATCGAATAATTCAATTTAATTGATCTAAACTTTTAAGTGGTTTCAACATTAAACCCTAGTTATAAATTAACTAGAACATGGAGATGGGTTTCTTAAAACCCATTAAAAGTAATTAACAAGAATAGAGAGAAAAGATTAAACCAAAATCATGGTAGTCACGGCGTCTTTCTTCCTCTCTCACCTTGTCTTCTCTATGCTTCCCCTTTCTCTTCTTGCTACGTTTCCCCCTGGAAAACTCAGAAGAAAAGTACCTCCTTCTCTCCACTTCGCTTCTTTTTATATCCCATCAGCCACCGAACATAGAAGTCTAAAACCTAACCTCTTTTTCAACCTAATTCGCCTATCCACGTGCGTCAGCTAACAACAATAAGAAAAGAATGGATCCCACTGTTTGACTTCTTTTTCTATCCTTCAGACTAGACACAACCTACTTTTTTTCTAGCTTGTTCACGTGATCTCCGAGGCTCGTGTCACTTCTTGTTCTTTTATAGCTTCACTTTCTCTCACCACTCAACCTAACAGACTATCCCCTTACTTCTTCTTGTCTTTCCAATCACCGACCAAGCCCCACTTTCTTTAATCCAATCAAATACCAGACTCCAACACACATTTAGCCAACAACCACTCTTCTTCTTTATCACCGAACAACCTGCTCTTGTCATCCTCTCTTTCTTTTTATAGTCAACAGAAACATCTACTTTCTCACGTATTAGTCCACCAATCAGCCATGTGCTAGTCTATACGGTAGCCTAAACCCATAACAACCTTTTCACTTCTTTAGCCTGACTCCCTAGGCTACGGTAGCCTTCCAACTTCTCACTCCTGAACATGTGACATCCCACTGTCTTTCACTGTATACTTTTTCTTCACGCTCGGACTTCTCTTGTCAGTGCATTTCTTAATCTAAGAAGAAAGTCCACCTTTTCCACTCTGTACGTGAGTATCAACAAAGGACGCCCAAATGAAAAGCTCTTTCTTGTTTCGTGAGTATGTCATCGCAAATATCAATTAGCACCTATTTCAACCGTGTTTAACCTATAATTTTGGATTGATGCAAACCACCTATAAAATAATAAAATCGTAAAATTAATACAATTGTGAGTACTAACAAATATAAATTAAAAGGAAAATATGTATGAATTACGACCCTATCACTACATTGATGATACATAGAGTGCCTCCACACCATCATCCACCTCATCTGCACCTTCGGATTCAAGTAAATGCAACATCACCTACCTGCCATCTCCTCTCAATCCATCTCCTCGATTAATTGTTCTACTCCTTTCTCTCAACTCAGTTCACCAACTTCCATGATGCATGGCTCTTCTTCTAGTACTCCTATAGATAAGAATGAAGAAACAAACATAATACTTTTCTCCCTCAATACCTATAAAAGAGCAGTCGGCCCATCAAGCTCGTTTGGTCCTGACCCTAAGCACAATAAGTTCGCAGGTGACCAGTGGAGCCAACCCCCATCCATAAATCCTATTCTTTCACTTTCAAAATCCCTTCATCGCCAAAAAGGCATATGTACCTAACTTCAGGATTTCCTTTTTCTAATGACTTCTTTATAGAAGATTTTCCCATACCCAACACTCTGCCAAGAAATGGTCCATGCCGAGCTCAATCTTTCGTCTTCATTCCTACTCCCTCGCCTGCGAGGTTTTTTGATAATCCCCTCAAAAACCTCAAACCCCAGAAAAAACCTCTTCATCATCTGCAAAACCCATCCCTTTGTATCCTCAACATCTGTGAAACCAATCGTGCTAACAGGAAAGGCTGTAGAAATGGTGCATAATCTCATTAATCCAGCTACCCAATGCTACCCAAAAGGAAATAATCTGAGAAAAGAGCCTTGCCTCTCAAATATATCAACTCATCTGGGTATGCTATTCACAGAACACGAGCAAAGAATGCAAGCTTATGCAAATGGCTTATGGAAGATTGGGTCAGCAAATCTGGCAGACCTAAATCAAGTAAAGGAAGAAGAGATAGAGGAAGAGTTGAACTTTTCTCAAATAATGGAGGAACAGACTCTCAACCCAAATCAAGATAGGGAAGGGGAAGAGATTTTAGTAACTCAAAGAGCCAGGTACATGGTTGTTAAACATTCAGCATAGCAGAAAATAAAAATCATAATTATAAGAAATAAAAAAAATCTGCACAACAAGAGAGGCAAGTGGTTCAACTGCAATAAGGATTGGTGAATCTAACTACCTCACAAGAAATGATGAAAAAACTGATAAGGAAGAAGAGCAAAGAAAAGATGTCCTCTCTTAATATCGTATGCCACACCAATGTTCATCACCCCAGCCATCCCACAAAAATTCCAACCACCTCCGTCCAGGGTGTATCATAGATTCATTGATGAAGGAGTACTTATGCTGAGAAAGAGCCTCAAAGTTTCAAATCTGGTAATTAAATTAAAAGATGAAAGCAAAGGCCGAGACAACAATACACCACATGGAGAGCTAAACAAGACCAACTAGGTATGCAACACTAAACCCCAATTTGGTTTTCATATTCATGTTATGATTGTTTTTCCGATAAGTGATTTCAGAATTCTTTCGCTTAGTAAACTTTTAGATCTTCTAAATATCATTATTTGTGGACACACTGAGAGCCGGATGATCAAAAAAGTACATATTGAATTATATATGGTATAACTGGACTGATACAACTAGCTTCGAAATTTTCTTTAATAAATTGTTCATTGAAAAATTTACCACTCCCTGTTTTGCTCTTCATAGCCTAAATAGCTTGACCATCTTTTACATCAGAATTTTGGCTGAGCTCAAAACTACTTCTTGCTTGGTTGTAATTCCATCTGGTTCCGCCGAAACTGAAGTCAAGAACCAAACCCATCATCTCAATCAAAACCCAAAAAATCTCAACACCATGTCTCTGAACGCCTTAGCTTGGAACTGCCAAGGGCTAGGCAAACCTGCAATCCAAACTCACCTTCAAAAGCTTGTTTCAGAATACAACCCAGACATACTTTTTCACCAAGAAACTAAAAATCAAGAATCCCTAATCAAACCTCTCATTCTCAAGCTTAAATTTCAGGACATGGTAATCATTAACCCAACAGGTACAATAGGAACTGCATGAGGTTTAGTTCTAGCTTGGTCTAAAATGGTTACGATTAGTGTGGTAAACTCTACTGATAGCCAAATAGATGTCATAATTCATTGCAAACCTAGTTCTAAGTTTGGATGTTGATGGGTATGTATGGGTGTCCTTATAGAATTAGAAAACATGTAAGCTGGGAATAGTTGAAAAAATTGGTGCAAACAATTGATATTTCATGGGTAGTGTTAGGGTATCTCAATTTCACCCTCTTTGGAGATGAAAAAAGAGGAGGAAAACCAGTTGATCAATCGGAAATACTTTTCCTCTCCAATTTGATCAACTCTGTTGAGCTTATGGACTTAGGGTATGTAGAATACCAGTACACCTGGTCTAATAAAATAACAAGGATTGAGTTCATCGAATCACAATTAATAGAGTCCTAGCAAATTCTAGTTGGTTAAATCTATATCCAAAAGCGCTGGTCTATTACTTGACCTCAGTTGGATCGGATCATAGTCATATTTTGCTATGGACTACCCCTAGCTGGAAGGATGGATCCAAACCTTTCAAATTTTTTGGTATTTATCTGGAGGAACCTTCTTGTTTCCAAGTAATTAAAGATTCTTGGAATATTGACCCATGAGGGTCAGCAGCCTATGGAATAATGTGTAGACTAAAAAATGTAAAACACAATATAAAAATTTGGAATCGGGAGTACATTGGAAACATTCAGCAAAATATCAAAAAACTCAAAAAATCTTAATCATGCTAAAAACAATTTCAAACTCTGTGACAACAACCCTAGAGACTTGAATATCAAAAATGAACTTGAAAAATGGTACAGTTATGAAGAAGCTTTCCAGAAAACCAAAGGCACGAAGAATAACCTTCAGCTAGGATACAAGAATACGAGTTATTTCCACTCTACTGCAACGTATAGGGCAAGAAAACTCAGGATAGAGACTATTCAAAAGAGTGATGGCTCTTGGTGCAATGAAAGTCAGGAAATTGTTGACTCATTTTTCACACATTCTGCTTCAATGACGACTTTTTCTAGTCCGAATATCTCTGATAAAATCCTCCAACTCATTCCAAAATGCTTAAATGATTTGGAAAATTCTAAAATGATGGCGAAACCCACCGAACTTGAAATCAAACTCATAGTTTTCGACATGCAGCCAAATAAGTCCCGGGACCGGATGGCCTCCCGGCCATATTTTTCCAAAAAAATTGGTATCTTCTCAAAGATGAAGTAACTAAAATGATCCAGGATTTTTTTGAAACCAGGAAAATCCTAAAAGAATTCAATGCAACTTTCATCACTCTAATACCAAAATTGGAGTCACCAACCACCCCCAAAGATTTCAGGCCCATATCTCTTTGTAATACCATCTACAAAATCATCTTTAAACTTCTAGCTGGAAAGTTCAAACTTTTTCTGGATAAACTTATCTCCCCTTTCCAATCGGCTTTTGTCTCTGGTAGACAAATAGCTGATAACATTGTCATAGCACATGAGATAATTCATACCACGAGATCTGAAAGGAAAAATAAGAAGAAAAAAAAAGGTTTCATGTGTGACTCTACACCATAAGTCGTCATTGAAGCACATGAGATAATTCATACCACGATTTTTTCTTATCCTCCAATGCATAGTACCTCTACTAGTGCGGTTTTGGTCAATGACTCCCCTTCAGAGTTTTTCAAACCCTCTAGGGGTCTTAGACAAGGGGACTCTCTCTCCCCTTTTTTATTCATTATATGTATGGAAGCCCTTTCTAGAGTGCTCCTAAATACGAAAGATAGGAAATTAATCAGTGGGGTTAAATTTGCTGATATCTCTCATTCGGTCTCTCATCTGTTGTTTGTTGATGATTGTTTAATCTTCTCTAAAGCTGGAAAAAAGGAATGTAAAAATCGTGTCAAAATTCTTGAATTGTTCAGCCTTGGATCTGGACAACAAATAAATTATGACAAATCTGGAGCTTTTTTTAGTAATTGTGTTTCCAATAGAGAAATTAGAGATCTTCTGGAAATCCTCAAAGTGAGTAGGATTAGATTGGACGATAAATATCTAGGAGTCCCACTCTGATACGAGCATAATTTGTATATATTTACCGTCTAGCTTATATTGCTAGTATTTTATTATGTACTAATTTTATTATTTTTATGCTTTTATAGGTAGCATATATAAAACCCGAAGTTACGAATAAATACGGTTAAATGGGCTAAATTGCTTAACTTATTGAGTTGGCCGGAGTTGGTAATAAACGGTGGGACTTGGATGATAATTGTTGGGACCGAAAGATAGAGTAGCCTGGTCGGTGACGTTAAGGGTCAGGTTTTGTCTTGAGTCTGGAGATAATTAGTGGAGACAAAGTCTGCCGCAAAGTAAAGATAAGAAAGTAAAAGAGGCTTGTACGGTGGAAGAAGGGAACATGGTAGGTTGTTAGTTGAATAGAGAAGGCGTAATTTTCTTGTTTGGATGTTGACTATACACGTGAGAGAAAAAAAAGCAGGTGGTACTTCTTAATAGGCGTCAGATAAAATAAGAAGGGACTAGACTTTCTTTTTGGGGTTCGGTTTTGTTTGGAGTAGGAGGCTATGATTTGAAGGGAAAAGATAGGTGGATAGGAAGCTAGGTTTTTAAAGGGAGAGAGAAAGAAAATGCACGTGACAAGGTGGTGTGCGGCTAGAATGGTGTAGAGTAGGTGTACTTTTGATGGAAAATAGAGAGGTCTACGTTGGTTAACCGAGTAAAGTATGGCTATTGTTAGTGGACCACTTGGATTGCCACGTGAAAGATGAGTGGAAAGAGAAGTAATGATGAGACCGAGTACACATGTGAATAGAGGGAAGAAGTGAGTATAAAAGGGAAGAAAAAAAGAGTAGGTGGGAGTTCTTTTTTTAGGTTTTATTTTGGGGGAGTTGACTGAGGAAGTCTAGGGAGAGAGGAAGGCTAGGGAGAGAGAAGTATTAAGAGAAAGGGAAAGTATGGAGGTGGTTGGTGGCGTGAGAGGCTATAGAAGAGTAGGTTGTTGGGTTTCTGTACAGGCAACAGAAGAGAGATAGGCGTCAGTAGAGAGAAGCTAGACGGATTGCTTTTGGTTCTGTTCTTCTGGATTGGAAGTTGTACAGGAGAAGAAAGGACAACACAAGCTTTTGGGTTTAATTCTTTCTCTCCATTCCTATTAATTATTTTTATGGATTTTAAGAAATCCATCTCCATTGCTGATTTATTTTGTAGCTAAGGTTTAATATTGAAACCACTTAAAGTTTTAGATCAATTAAATCGAATTATTTGATACAGACTATTATGATTTGAATAGATTAATTCCATGATTTTGATTTATTGATTTAATGAAAAAATTAGTTGTTGCTTCGCCGGTTCTGTACAATACAGTAACCTATGCGCATAATTAATAGAATAGCAAATATATTTGTCTACTTATTTGATATTTCATACTTGGGTTAAATCCTTAGATGGGGTATGCTTAGAATAGCCAAGTATTATTTGTGAACCTATAATTAGTTTCGTATAATTTTCTCGCTAACGTAATTAGATGGTGTATGCATGAGACTTAGAGCTTTTGATGCGCCATGCTTAGGGCGTCCCAGTGACATTTGCGACTCTAATACATATAGAAGGTGATGCCGATAGAACGAACAATAGATGATTATTCAGGAGTTATGTTTCACTTCAATAATTAAATAGAAATAGTGGTGGATACTGAAAACCCTGGTTACTGTTTCTCCCATTCGATTTATTTTATTAGTTAGTTTATTTTTCTTGTTTTAACTTTATTCCGAAAAATCCCAAAATATTATTTTTGATTAGTTTAATTGAGATATTAATTGCAGTATTGTCCCCGCTCCCTGTGGGTTCGACCCGTGCTTGTCGTTGTCTGCATTGTAGATACCGTGCGATTACGGTTATTTTTATGGGGTATTCTAAAACCCTATTAATTTTTTACGATGCTGCCGGGGAGCGGTTGTGGAATATTGTAATTAGTATTTTTATTTTCTAATCGTAGTTTAGGTTTTTATTTATTTTATTTTATTTTTGTATATATTTTTATTTTTATTTTTATTTTAGGATTTTTAGTTCTATTCGTTTTTGTGGTTTAGAATTTTATTTCAGGTACATTTTCTGAGGATGATGACTCTTTTGCAGGAGACGTCATCGAAGATGAGACTGAGGGAATATATGAATCGTTCATGGCATAAGGAATTTCTTGCTTCACCTCTGGTAAGTGAAGAATCACCTCTAATATTTTATATGAGAAGTATTATAAACACAGACCGCCTAGTTTGGAACAAAGATTGAGAGTTCTGGAATGCCAGAAATTATTTGCTGATGATAATCAGTCTTGTAATGACTCTCTGTTCCATACAGACTATGTAGATGGCCCTGTGGATGATTGTGTAGATGATTTGCCTAATTCCATAGATGAATCTATCTCACAAGATCATTCACCCGACTTAGTGGTTGTTTCTAGACCCTTAGACTTCCAAAAGTTACCTAATTTAGGGTTAGAATTGTGTACTTCTCAAGTCTTGTTGGATCACTTTGCATCCAAATACCCAGAGGACTTGCCTGTTCCTGACATTGTGCATGAACCAATTGATATTTCCCCAATCCCAATATTATCCCCATATTATGTTCTTTACGCACTTCCAAGTGTAGTAAAAACTTGGTTTGGGGGTAATCCTCTATTTTTGATAGTCTCAGTGTCTCCATGTTGTCACAACATAAGTGTGAAGCTGTCATTTGTATATATTGTATTTTGGGTTGATCCCCAAATTTTCAGTGTATGGGGATTCTTTATGTACATATCCAGTAGGTAGATTTTTATTTTCTTTTTTTTATTTTCTTTTAGGTTTTTTTGTTTATTTTTATTTTTAGTGTTCTTTGTTATTACTATCGTTTGATGTGTGTTACAGAGAATACTGTTTTTCTCGCGTCAATCAGGTGAGACGTTCCAATCCCTTCTCTTTCATTTACACTTGTTTCTCTTATTGATATTTATTGCATACCATTTTAGGTTGCACGGTTTGAAATATTGAGGATAATGTTAAATTATGTTTGGGGTAGAGTTTCGGAAATTGATGCCAATAAGAAACTCCGAAATTTAGAAAATTGTGAACTATTTAGGATGATACTAATCATTCTAGGTAGATGGAAACATAACTCTTATCTATAGGAATTGGTGTTCCCAGCTAAATGGTCTATTCATATCTGGATGCACTCAGGTGTTAGAAATAACATGATAATCATTGAACAAGCATATCTCGGAATCATCATAACCATATCACTTTCTGTTTTATTTTTGCAATTTTATGTTTCTCTAAGTGGGGCCCTAGTATTGCCATAAGGTCGTAGCTCGGATGTATTAGAATTTTAATTTTGTCAAAAAAAATTGACACTTTGATAGCTATGTGTGTGTTTTCCCTGTCTCCGTCGCTTAAGCAATCGTGGAATGCAGGATCCATGGGAACTATCATGTAATCTGCTGAAAAGGAGCATGCCTTAAATTCAAAAGATCTAATCATGTAGTCGTGAAAGAAAAAAAAGAATATTATGTATATAAATAATAAAATAAAAATATGAGCATCCGAGCCGGACTGTATACTAGTATTTTTGGAAACACCGCTCACCTTAGTCAACATATGCACCATTCATCACTTCTATATCCATTTTCTAATCTATCCTTGTGTTTGAATTTGATTGATTTCGAGCAATGTGAATTTTTATCCAGTTTTGGATGTTCAATGATTATTTGAGTAGAGTTTGCATTCTTATATGAATTTTAGTACGCTGAGTGCAAACTCGTGTACATCAATTGGATTCATATAGTGTAATGATTCTTATAGTCGAAGAATTTAGTACGCCAACTAAATAGCTTGTTTAGTGTCTATCCTCAATCGTTCACATGTAGTTAGAATTTGGAGTAAAGGTTTTGTGAGTATACCTCTTGTAAACCCTCACGAGACAAAACTCGTCCGCTAAGGACACTTAGGGGTTAAAAGGCTTATTATATATGTTATGTAGTGGTGATTCCTGCGAAAGTGAATTAGAAGTTTATTTTATTTTTAGATTAGTTTTGCTCGAGGACTAGCAAAATATAGGTTTGGGGGTATTTGATACGAGCATAATTTATATATATTTACCATCTAATTTATATTGCTAGTACTTGATTATGTACTAATTTTATTATTTTATGCTTTTATAGGTAGCATATATAAAACCCGAAGTTACGAATAAATACGGTTAAATGGGCTAAATTGCTTAACTTATTGAGTTGGACGGAGTTGGTAATAAAAGGTGGGACTTGGATGATTGCTGGGACCGAAAGATAGAGTAGCATGGTCGATGACGTTAAGGGTCAGGTTTTGTCTTGAGTCTGGAGAGAATTAGTAGAGACAAATTCTACTGCGAGTAAAGATAAGAAAGTAAAAGAGGCATGTACGGTGGAAGAAGGGAACAAGGTAGGTTGTTGGTTTAATAGAAAAGGCATACTTTTCTTGGTTGGATGTTGACTATACACGTGAGAGAAAAAAAAGCAGGTGGTACATCTTAATAGGCATCAGATAAAATAAGAAGGGACTAGACTTTCTTTTGGGGGTTCGGTTTTGTTTGGAGTAGGAGGCTATGATTTGAACGGAAAAGATAGGTGGATAGGCAGCTAGATTTTGAAAGGGAGAGACAAATAAAATGGACGTGACAAGGTGGTGTGCGGCTAGAGTGGTTTAGAGTAGGTGTACTTTTGATGGAAAGTAGAGAGGTCTATGTTGGTTAACCGAGTAAGTAGGGCTATTGTTAGTGGACCACTTGGATTGCGACGTGAAAGATGAGTGGAAAGAGAAGTAATGATGAGACCGAGTACACACGTGAATAGAGAGAAGAAGTGGGTATAAAAGGGAAGAAAGAAAGAGTTGGCGGGAGTTCTTTTTTTAGGTTTTCTTTTGGGGGAGTTGAAGGAGGATACTTAGGGAAAGAGGAAGACTAGGGAGAGAGGAGGGCTAGGGAGAGAGAAGGATTAAGAGAGAGGGAAAGTACGGATGTGGTTGGTGGCGTGAGAGGCTAAAGAAGAGTAGGTTGTTGGGTTTCTGTACAGCGCCAGTAGAGAGAAGCTAGGTGGATTGCTTTTGGTTCTGTTCTTCCGGATTGGAAGTTGTACAGGAGAAGAAAGGACAACACAGGCTTTTGGGTTTAATTCTTTCTCTTTATTCCTTTTAATTATTTTAATGGATTTTAAGAAATTCATCTCCATATCTTGCTGATTTATTTTGTAACTAGGGTTTAATATTGAAACCACTTAAAATTTTAGATCAATTAAATAGAGTTATTTGATTCAGAATATTATGATTCAAATAGATTAATTCCCTGATTTCGATTTATTGATTTAATGAAAAAATTAGTTGTTGCTTCACCGGTTCTGTACAATACAAACCTATGCGCAGAAATAATAGAATAGCAAATATATTTGTCTACTTATTTGATATTTCATACTTGGGTTAAATCCTTAGATGGGGTATGCTTAGAATAGCCAAGTATTATTTGTGAACCTATAATTAGTGTCGTATAATTTTCTCGCTAACGCAATTAAATGGTCTATGCATGAGACTTAAAGCTTTTGATGCGCCATGCTTAGGGCGTCCCAGTGACATTTGCGACTCTAATACATATAATAGGTGATGTCGATAGAACGAACATTAGATGATTATTCAGGAGTTATGTTTCACTTCAGTAATTAAATAGAAATAGTGGTGGATACTGAAAACCCTGGTTATTGTTTCTCCCATTTGATTTATTTTTTATTATTTAGTTTATTTTTCTTGTTTTAACTTTATTCCGAAAAATCCAAAAATATTATTTTTGATTAGTTTAATTGAGTTGTTAATTGCAGTATTGTTCCAGCTCCCTGTGAGTTCGACCCGTACTTGTCGTTGTCTGCATTGTAGATAATGTGCGATTGCGGTTATTTTATATAGGGTATTCTAAAATCCTATCACAATCTTCACGCATAAATCCAAGATCAAATGCTTCGACTGCCCAGTAGAAAAGCTAAAAATTAGACTCAAAGGTTGGAGTAACAAACTCCTCTCCCCGGCAGGAAGAGGGGTATTAATAAAACATGTAGTTGATTCCCTAGTGACGTACCAAATGGTGTGTGATGCGTTTCGTAAGTGCAACAAATTACTCAAGATATTTCTCACTAATTAACTAGTAATATAGCGATAGTAAGGATCGTTCCCACAGAGAGCTGTGTAATTGATAGGTTATTTAGATTAGCAACTAAGAATAAAAGTAAAGAACTAAGGGGATTGGTTTGGTTAAAGTAATTAAAAAGATAGGGATTCCTTCGCCGTTACCAAATGTTAAGTGAATTAGTATACTTATCTATCTTTCGTCAGAATCATTCATCACCAACCGTAGAATAGCAGCTAGATCAGTGCTATCCCCAAAACTCCTTTTATCACTGGATACGGAAGTTTCGACTACCAAATACTATTCATATGAACCACCAAGTACTAGATCATCCAAGGTGTAACCCAATCGACTGTTTTAGGTTTTGTGAATTTAGGTTGATCCCAGTAGCTAAACTCTTAGATCAAGGTACACTTGTTGGTATTGTCTTCACTCGCAATTGCTCCACAGAATCCCTCTACAAGGTCTCGAGATTTCTACTTGTGTACAGTCGATGGACAATTACTTATCTCATAACTCTATATTACCATTAAACTGATCAATAGATTAATCAAACTGTACACTTGAACAATCTAGAAACCAATCATAAACCCTAGGTTTAGTGAAAACAAAAGATAATGATTAAAACTCCAAATAAACTTGTATTACTAATAAAGTTTCAAGCTTAGAACATTCAATTCATCCTTAATCAATAAAAGATTAGCTACTCATATTATAAAGAAGAATGGTTTCCCCCTAAAGGGGTAAACCCTAAGTTTAAGATATAGAAGTTGTGATATATGAGAGGTAGAAGGTAGAAATTCCTTCCAAAAGATGTAGAATTCTATGTATAGATGTCTTGATTGAGCCTTAAATGTCTTCTTTTATAATCCTGAATGCTTAGCCCTCAAGTATCCTCTTCTTCTTGGGTTTAGAATCCTTCCGGGACCATGTTTCCTTGATTTAGAAGTCCAAAACGTGTCTTAAAAGTGGCCTACATCGAGTCATAATCGGTAGACTCATTCAACCACTTTCTACCGATTATTTTTGCAAAGTATACAGAGTCTTATGTCCCAAAATCCGTCTATAATCGGTAGGCACGGGCTCCCATTATATACCGATTATTTTTTTGTGCGTTTACTTCTTCTTTTTTTCGGCTGTTTTGCTCATAACTTCCTCATACGAACTCGGAATGACCTTATTCTTTTTGCGTTGACTTTGTCTTTCAATTCTCTTCAGGATGATGATAATACATTCTGGATTTGAACAAGTTGAATTTGGTATTTGTCCCTTCTCCACTTGTAGACTTCAACTTCCTTGCTCATTCAACTCTTTGTGACTCCTTTTTGGATGATTCACCTATTATAACACATAAGATAGAAAACAAGAGTAATAACAAGTAATATGAAAGAATTATAACAAATATTAGTATGAATTTGACACTAAAATCATGTGAGTTATGCACTTATCAACGTGCTTTATCATCCCGAAAGAGATAACAAAAAAAAAAAATTAAATAGGACTTTCTGGTTGGGACATATAAATGAAGGCTCAAGGGGATGGTGCCTTAAAGCCTGGATTTCAATCTGCAAACCTATCATCAAAGGAGGTCTAGGATTTAAACAATTCGAAAAATTTAATCTAGCCATGATAAGGAAGACATCTTGGAGAATGATCAAAAATTTGAAATCCCTCACATCAACAGTCTTAAAAGCAAAATATTTTAGAAACTCTTCTCCTCTCTGCCTCTCTAAACCAAAACAAAATTGTTCCTGGTTCTGGAAAGGGCTATGGAATGGGATAATATCATACAAGATGAAACCGTCTGGAAGATTAGAAAGGGAGACCAAATTCAACTTTGGTCTCACAGCTGGATTCCCTTAAACTCCCAAAACTCTATAAATATGAATGAAATAAAACCAACAACAGCTAATACTTTAAGCAAGGTCAGTGAAGTATTGATACGAGATACAAAGGAATGGAATGTAGATTTCTTAAATCAGGTTCTCCCTGCCCATGTTGTTCAAAACTTTATTGCCATTGATCTCTAACAAAACCCAACCACTCAGGATACTTTAACATGGCCGCTAACCACCGAGGGAAACCTTATGGTCAAATCCGTGTATGAGTATCTAATTAGAGATCAACGAAATAATAGTGTTCATCTCCCTCTGATTAATCCAACTTGGAAAAAAATTGGAATGTAGATGTCCTTCTGCGTATCCAAGTCTTCATTGGAAATGCTATAACGGTATACTCCCAGTTAGCAGTAAAGTGGGTCAATGGGTTCGAGACATAAACACTAACTACACCATATGTGATCTAGCCGATGAAACGGAAGAACACACCCTTCTATTCTGCTCTTTTAACAAGGCAGTTTGGTTTGGAATCAAATGTATAATTGATAACAATCTTGTCAATGTTAGATACTGGATAGAGTCTTGGGTCAGTAACAGGGAGAGGAGTCATATAGAGGACGTGCATGGAACCAGTTATATACCATTACGGCATGGTTTATATGGAAAGCAAGGTGCCTCAAATGCTTTCAAGATAAACAACAAACCCCTGCAATTACTATTAACCTTATCAAAAGCCATATCAAAGCTTATAATAGTATTCAGCCAGACCTTATCCTAAACAGAAATCCAAGTACTCATCATCTATCCCAAACACAAATCAAAATTACCCAACCAAGATTAACCATGCTTTGCTACAGTTGCTGGCACGTCCGGCTAACAATTGCAACTGTGTTTCTTTTTCTAACAGATGAAGGAGGAACAACTGAAGGGCAAAGGGCCTTCCACTACGAAGTGAGCCCACTGACAGAAAGTACCACATTGGGAGTCATTGCAGCGCTGCAGTGATATCAACAACACAAGAAGAGGAACTGCAACATCGAAATCGAAGATAAGAAGCTAATAAAGAAACTAAGGATGAAATGGAAATGCCCTCAAAGAACAACCAACTCTGTGATTAACGAAAATGTGAATTTGTTTTATTATTTTAGACAATTTATTGTAATTCCCTAAGGCAAGATTAGCTGCCAAAACTTATTTCTTTTGCTGAATCTTATGTGTCATCCTCTGGAGATGGTACTAGCACTATGCATATGTTTAACTCTAATTTGAACGGAGCTTCCCAGAACCTATCTGTGAGAAGCTAAGCTTTTTGTAGTGTATGTTTCAAGAAAAAAAAAAAATCTGATCTGGCATGATATTTGGAGTCCTAGAATTAATAGGCCTCTGTCACTAATGGGCGTGCCTATCAACACAACTTTAACACTTGATCCGTTCAGAAGGTTGTTGGACGACCGTATGAGGTACCCGATTGTCCAACGACAGATATAATCTTGGAGGTCTCCGTTCTGCTGCCAGGTAGTGTTTTGGTGTGTTGTTTAGAAGATCAACTCTTACAACACTACATTTTTCTTCCAGAGCAGGAGATTTACTATGCCACCATTAGATGGGGCCTATAGAGCCATTGAATCGCACATCAGGTAATCACTTTCCTGCCTTGTCACTGTGAAACCCAACAGAGTCATTACCCGTTTTCCTTTGGGGTTCGGAGAATACTTGGGAGTCATAAGAGTTGGTTTGCCTCTTTCAAAAATTTCATATTTGGAAAACTATAAGACCTCCTTTGGGAGCCGAAGAAACAGAGATACGACAATGGTCATTCAACAAAGGTTATTCATAATGGCCACAACCAGTAAATTGCAAGATAAGCTAGGATGTCTGGGTGCAAAAATAAAAATTTAATGGTTCCATAATCGGTGTTGAATTAACCAGCATATATAAGTTCAAACAGAGGGTCTGATTTGTTTTTTCTATAACCTCACCAGGTTTAACTAAATTACTACAATCTGAGTGATAGAGATCCTATAAATAAACCAAAACAACCGCATAAAGAAGTTTGAAAATCAGAAGAATTAACTCGTATATGGTCGACTTTATTTGCTCCCTCACTTGGATTTTGAATCAATCACCTTCTTTGCGAAAGACGGCAAACAGAATGCAGCTGAATGTATCTGTATAAACGACAACCCAAGTAAGAACTTAATGAACTTGCAGAGAAACTGGGAGGGAGGGAGAGAGAGAGTGTGCGCAGAAGGAATTACCTCTTTGTTATAGAACTTCAAGGGTGCCTTTTCATCATCTTTATCCTCTATTGGGTTCACTGGATTCCTAAAATCAACAGCTGGTCCACCAGTGGAGCAAAGCATGAAACCAATCACCCCACTGCAACAAGAGAAGACAAAATTATCGCAAAGAGTTCTTCAAAGTGTGAATTAACTCTTCCCAAAAAAAAGGTCATAAAAACAGATGCCTCAGAAGATCTGAATTGCCATCAATAGAGTGATGCTGACCTAGGATAGGTGGGTACTGTTGTCCATGCATAGTTAACTGAGCCTTTAAATATCTGACGGCAGTTTGAGACAATATCTTCGATGATGTGCATATGAAGCCATATGCTTTCTGCCTGGGTACATACAACTCCTCCAGGTCGAAGAGCCTTTGCCACTGATTCAAAGAAGGGCTTCTCAAAAAGCTCTTGAGCAGGACCTGACAGAAGTTTAACATGCCCATCAGTAAAAAAAGACCGATTTGCAAGTTACAGGCGAATGTCAGATATAAGTATGATTAGCCTACACAAAGATCATTTACCTATGGGATCAGAAGAATCCACTATGACTGCTTCATAGGTACCTTCGAACAGCCTTCAAAAACGCAACTCCTGCAAAGTCAGGAAAGGTTTACAAACAGGGAGTAAACACATAAGGTAAAAACTGAATCCCATAATAGTATTAGAATTTTTTCAGGAGAGAAGATACTACCGTCTCCAACATGGAGGGTAACACGAGGATCCTCATACCCAACTGCCAGATCTGGGAAGAATTGCTTGGAAACCTCAACAACCATTCCGTCGATCTCACATATGTCTATTTGTTCAACAGAAGAATGACGAGCTACTTCCCGCAGAACACCACCATCTCCTCCTCCAATAACCAATACCTATGAAGAAACATGTTTTATTTAAGAAGTAAAGACAGTTATCCAGAGAAACATTGATAAAAAGTAAATGAAAAATTGCATCGGGGTGTCTTCACTCTAGCCACCTCCTCGTCTAATATGAGCGTCAAACGACAACATTCATATAAGTCTAGCAGAATGAGCAACCTTTTTAGGGTTTGGAATGGAGCAAAGGGGAAGGTGAGCAATCATTTCTTGGTATGCGCATTCATCCCTCTCTGTTACTTGAATCACACCATCTAAAACAAGAACTTTCCTGTAGGTAGCTGACTGAAAGTGAAAACATTGCAACAAATATATCAAAGTTGGCATACACTGAAGCACTTGACACATAAGTAAGCAGAAGTTCAAGACTTCGGCACTTTAACTAGACTGCAATACCTGGAATATCATTATGTTTTGGTACTCAGACTTTCCCTGAAACAAGATCTTTTCTACCTTCAATGAGTGAGCCTCTCCTGCCAGAAGTTAAAAATAAGTATTGTCATTTTTCTTCTTTTACTCGGCAAAGTAAGATGTAAATCTAAGAACACAATATGTGGATTATCGAACCAATGAAAGCACAGTCAACATTGTACCTATACAGTTACACATGCCATGGCCCATGGTAACTAAAATTGAGGAATAAGTAAATTTCCAATTGAACTACATTATTCCAACATCCTTAAATTCAAACACATAGACATAATGCATCACACATTAAGAATGTCACTAAATGTTAGCAACCAAAACCCCATAAAGCTGACACTTCCTAGATGAGAAAGTCGACTAAACAAAAATTCAGTTAAATACAGACAAGTTACTAAATAATCAACAGCATAAAGCTGCAAAATACTGAGCTCCGTTTAAATTCAGCCAAGTTAACTCTAATAGTCAACCACATGAAGCTGAAACTGCTTGACAGCATAATCTCAGGAAGAAAATTCCAATTGTTGTGACAATATACCAGCAAAAAATAAGTTCCTCCAACCATTTGTGGCCAAAGAGTGTTAAGACATTTATCACTAGGTGAAGACCCCATTAGTCTGGTTTTCATGCAACCAAATTACAAAAAGCTAACAAAGACGAGGAAATCATCAAAATCAAATATCTGAAAATATGCAATTAGCCCTTTATTGAGAAATACTACCAAAGGGTTGTAATTCACAAAATGTTCCCCCTTTAAAAGAAAAGCAATGGAGAAAACATTCCTCAATAAAAACCAGCACAATCAAACAATCAGGATAAAATGTTAATGATAAAGGGTTGGCTAAACTTCAGAAACCCACACAACAATCAACAATAAGCGAATTAAGACGCAGAAAATAGGCTAGTAATGGCCTATCTGCTAGCCCAAGGCATGACCAATGCTTGGACAGTGCTCTCGGAAGTCTGTGATGTATGCCAAATGCATCATCATTGATTCATTGGCCACTTGTACCATTAGCAGAGGGGTAAGTTGGAACAGTACAGAGCTACGTATGAAGTATCATGCTTGCAAAGCATATTGAAGCAAAGGCAAATCAACGTGCATTTGAAGCGAAGTTTTACAGCCGGGTAACTCAGTCCGAGTGGCCCATCGGTGAGTTTGGGTCTGCACAGCGAAGCGATGGAGGCAAAATTTTCAGGTCTGTCACAAATGGTATACCAAATATAATAATCTTCTTCTTCTTAGAAGAAAACAACCCAAAACAAAAAAAATTATGAATCTAGCAGAAACCAATGAATATGAAGAGAAAAAAAATGATAAACGAATAAGGGATATGAAACAAACCTGGCCACATTGGACTTATCTCAGAAAACCAACCAGGAATCACAGAAGAAATACCGTCAGGTGCTTTAGTAGTAGCCTCAACTTCATCTTCTTCTCTTTGTCTCTTAATAGGCAAATCAGAAGCAACAAAAACACTGTTCTGATCAGCCATGGATACTTTCTTCGTAACCCTAACTCTCAATAATCCTTCCCTGTGTGTAGTGATTGTGAGCAACACGAGAGCAGGGATATTACAGATAGAATAAATATAAATGCCAAAAAGAAAGATGCCTCAATTTTCTCTCTTTTTTTCTTCTTAAGTGTTTGTTTTGGTAAAAGAGAGTATCCCAGTAAAAAGAAAAAGAAGCCTGAGGGCTCCGACATCATTACGGGGGCTCCAAGTGGAGGCGAGGTGACCCAATTTTACGATAAGGGATGTCCTAGGGGTTTGGTTAAATGTCGATTTTACCCTTATACCAATTAAAACCTAAACACTGTTAACATTATTCATAACTTTCAAAAACTAAACCAAAGAAAAACTCAACCGTAATCCATTGAAATTCATCGCCGATTTGCAAAACTCATCGTCGATTAAACTCAACAATTCGAGATGAAGAAGCATATTAAAGGCGTTAAAGGTAGTAGTGATGGCAATCAACCCTGCTCCTTTCAACCTAATCAAGAGATTCAAGAAGAAATCGATAGTGAAAAGCAAAATCAATCACCGAAAAGTCCAACAATGGTGTATCTAAGGTATTGAAGAAAACCCATGTATTCTTAGAACTTGTAATTGACTGATTCGCATGTTTGATTGTGTTTTTAATTTAAAAGTATTGGACACAGTTGATATTACGGTTGGGTCCATGTGAAAAGCCAACCATAATATATCATGTTCTTGAGTATTACGGTTGGGTTGTTTTCAATACCCAACCGTAAATCAAAGGGAAGAAGATGAGTAGTTAAGTTATTACGGTTGGGTTTCAAAATAGAACCCAACCGTAAACAATTTGCGCCAATTTTTAAAAACAATTTACGGTTGGGTTTTGAGCAAAACCCAACCGTAACAATAATGTGCACATCAGGCTACATGTAAATTACGGTTGGGTTTTTGTTAAAACCTAACCGTAAAATATGGACAAAATTTTCTACTAAAACTTTACGGTTGGCTTTTGAGAAAAACCAAACCGTAACAATACCGCACATAAAATTTTTGTTAGGGTATTACGGTTGGGTTTTTCTTAAAACCCAACCGTAAAAATGATGTGCACATCAGGCTAATTACGGTTGGGTTTTTGTTAAAACCTAACCGTAAAATATGGGACAAAATTTTCTACTAAAAATTTACGGTTGGCTTTTGAGAAAAACCCAACCGTAAATAATCCTGTGTAGTCAATTTTTTTTTAGTTGAAGTTGAATTGCTTGGAAATTATCTAACTTGTATTGCTTGTCTGTTGTAGGAAGAATAAGAGGGGTAACAATTTAGCACCAATTTCTCACACTCCAACCCCTCGCCACGGAAAGCATTTAGGGGTTCAGAAGAGAGGCGTGAGTAAGACCCATAATCCATCTTTTGAGGTAGGTGCTGGTAGTGTTCCTCAAATTGCACAAGAGGAATATAATGTGTTCCAAGGCTTGGGTGATCTACCAACACCTAGAGGTTCTCTTGTGATTAGAGAACCACCACAAGAGCAACAACACGAGGAAGAAGAGCGGGACAGAGAACAACATGTCCCTCAAGGCAAAGGTAAATAAATTCCAAAAGAAAAGGCAAAGAAAAGGGTTGGCAAAGAAATTCGCAAAGAAAAGGCCGAACCTCAACTGTGGCCTAAGAGGAGGAATGGAGGACTATGGGGTGAGGCCCCAGACAAATCTGCAATATTATTTGGTTATCCCCATTCATGGGCTGCCAAAGTTGCTGCGACCAAGGTATTATTCTAATCACTTCTCTTATTCTGTTAAATTTTTGTTTGTTAACTTTTGTAAGTAAAACAAATTTGTTTTTATTCTTTGTAGGATCATACACAGGCGATCAAGAAATTGGTTCGTCAAAGGGCTCAACATTGGCCCTTAACTGATGAATGTACGGCCGTACAAATTCTCGTAAATGTTACCGGGTTAGCTCCCGGAATTACCAATTCGATGTGGCAGTGTGACAGTGTCGTCTGCGCAGCCTTCAGGGAACGTTATTGGCCTGAAACCGATATGTTTCATCTCCCATTCGGCGAGATGACTATAACGCCGGATGATGTCCAATCAATTCTTGGCCTGGAGGTGGATGGTAAATCAGTGTTTGAGGGTTTTGACAACAACATGTCATGGAGTGATCTTTATGCACTTGTGAAAGATACACTTGGATGGGAGAAGACTGAAGCCGAATCTGAGTTTAAATTGGTCAGTGGAGATAAACCGGGGATGCCAACGAAGAAAGGTCAAGCTATGAGCAAGAAAATTTTGCTGCGTTCACTAAGGGAGAAGTTTGGAGGGACCGCAAAGTTGGAAATGGCTGGGGTCGTCATAGATGACACCAGAGCTATTCGAACAGTCAGATCTTATCTGTTATATATGCTCGGCACCATCTTCTTTGATGACAACTCGGGCAACAGGGTCAACGTTCACTATCTACAATGGTTTCAGGGTGATCTCGGGATGACGCATCAGTACTCGTGGGGAACTGCCACCCTGGCTTACCTACTTGCTAACCTTCGAAAAGATTCGAGGGTTAAGGGAACTGAGATTGCCGGTAATACCGGTCTGCTTCAGGTAATTTATTGTTTGAATTTCAATGTTTAACTTTAATTTATTTTTTCCTCATTTTCTTATATTAATATTTATTATCTTCATAGGCATGGGTATATGATCACTTTCCCAGACTGGCTCCTCAAACGAGCGGTGATTGTACTGGACCTACGGGAAAGAAATTCGTCTTCAGCGGGACCCAGGCAAAAAATAAAGAAGTGCTCATAGCAAAGATGAGAACTGAAATTGATGCTTTCACGGTTGAAGATGTTATTTTCGATCCTTATGTGAAGATTAGCATTGAGGGTGATGGACATGTTGAGGATTTACGTGTATTGTCGGACGTGGCAGGCTACAACGGCCCTTTGTACCATCCGTTTGGGTACGTGATGTCGAACCCCCGCCGAACTCTCCGACAATATGTATACGTCCAAACAACGGTGACACGCGAAATGTTTAAATTGTATGTGAATTGGTCGATGATCGAAGGACCAAACATCGTGCTAAACTACGACCCAACGCCTTCGGTCGCGGTTTGGAATAACCGCAATGATCCGAAATACCAAGTCGAAACAACAGAGTTAACTCCATCTCCGGGCACAAAAGAGGCTGCAGAAGATTACTTGGATTGGTATCGCCATTTTGGTCATCCAACTATCATCAACAATGATCCTGAGACTATGGCAAACAACACCGAAGATGGTTTCTGGAAGAAGGCATATTTCAATTTGGTACGTACATTATTTTTGTTATTAATGTTTTTAAGATTTATTACTAAACACTCATCCTACTTTTATTTTCATATGTGAATAGAAAAAGAAAGCTGTTGCATTGGCGGACTCTATTAATCCATGCCTAAGCACAATTGATGTAAGGACGCCTGACCAACTCCAAGCTTTGATTAGGGAGCTTCATCATGAAGTTGAGGATGTGCAGCGGACTTTAAAGAGGAGTAGACCCGCTTCAAGAGGCGCGACTACAGATGCGAGTACTACTAGAAGAGAGCCGCAAGCATCGGATGAAGAGACACATGATGCGCAACATGGTGCTGATACTCGAGGCGGTCGTGCTGGAGCTCGTACTCGTGGCGGTGCTGCTCATCGTAATGTTATGAGCAAAAAAAAAGCTCGTCAAAGTCATCGACCTACCCCTCCTCCTTCTCCCTAACTCTATGTCTATGGGTTTTTTTTTTGTGGGTGAATTACTTGTACCTTTAATGTGAGGTTGGATTTGAAGTTTGAATTTAACTTGCCCGTAAAAATTATTTATTTGAAGTTCGAATTATAAAAATTAAACTTAAAATTTATTTTTCAGTTATTTGAAGTTGGAAACCATGCAATGGGAAAAGCAGGTAAAAATACCCAGAAAAATTAGTGTTACGGTTGGGTTTCCAGGCAAAACCCAACCGTAAAACTGGCAAAATGAAAAATGTTGAAGGTTTACGGTTGGATTTTGTCCAAAACTCAACCGTAAAACTGTCACATTTTTATACAACAGTTTTACGGTTGGGTTTTCAGCCAAAACCCAACCGTAAATTCTACTGG